>JAESVK010000627.1:42450-104950 GCA_017140935.1 Hamamelis virginiana
ATATATATATATATATATATATATATATATATATATATATATTACATATTCAAACTAGTATATATAATTAATCTTCCAAAAACTCATTCTATTAAAAAAAACAAAAAATAGAAGGAAAAATAAAAACACTTTTTGAATAAAACACTTTTTGAATACAACCATGTCACTTCCATTTTAAATTGAAGGTGATCTTATAGTCTAAAAAAATATAGTATCTACTTATAATCTAAGCTAAATCTCCAAAGAATGCTTTTTTTTTTTCTTTTTATAAAATTCAAAAAACCACATCTTTGACTAAAAAAATATATTATTATAGAGTTAGAGAAGAAGATACCAAGAAGCAACATGCAGTGGAGAAACTAAAAAAAAAAAGGACAACATATATAAAAATATAGAGAATGAGAAAAAGAGGAGACGAATACCTAGGTTGGTTGGCAAGAGAATAAGCTACAATGGAGATAATTTCTGGTATGAAAACTGGTAAAAAAAATAATAACAAACATATATAGATATAGAAATAGAAGGAGAATAAGAAGAAGAATAGGCAAATCAGAACTAAAAAAGAAAACATCTTTATTTTAGAAACAGAGAATAAGAACTTACCTGTAAAGTGGTCTGAGGAGAAAAGAAAAATTGGTTTAAAAAAGTATAGAAAAAAAAAAGAAAAAAGAAAAAAAAGGCCCTACCATTGATATGAAATTCATGCAGGAACGGCTAATGTGGAGAGAAAAATAACAATATATATATAATTTAATAAAAATAGAAACCATACAATGAAGTCCTAATTTGATATAAATGGAAAGTTAAAAGTGGGGAATAAAATAAAATAAAATATGCAATAAAATAAAATATGGCATGAACCAATAAAAAAGAAGTAAGAAGAATGAATTAAGGAGATAAGAGAATGAAGGAATGAAGGCCTTTGAGGAATGCCACCTAAGGCGAAATGGCAAGAACATGGCAAAGTATGAGCAATGTTTACTGAAAATTTTTAATATTCCCAATTTTTTTTTTTTTTACTTTTTCAAACTTTCTTTGTAGGCCTCAATCAAGATTACTATGAACCCAAATATTAAACAAGGAAACAGGCTATTTGCATTTTTAAAATGATGTCGTTTGACACTTTGGCATCTCATAAATCATAAATGTCCCTTCAGTTTTGAATTCTGTTGATTCAAGATTGTTTACCTCACTTTCTTAAAAATTAAAAAAATAATAAAAATAAAAATAAAAGAAGAAGAAAAAGAAGAAAGAATTGTTTACATCACAAAATCATTAAGATTGCGAAATCAAGATTCTGTTATCAAGTCTATGTTATAATTCAATTCTATGTAAAAACAAAAAATAAAAAACAAAAAACAGAAACAAAAAATCAATTGGTCAGGTGGAGGAAGAGTGATAAATTTCAATTATATATAAGGATTTATGGGTTAATCCTATATGTTCCTTAGCTTGATCACGCGTTACTTGGAGGGAGTTGAGTACCCTCAACTAACCTTTTTATTCTCCATGATAAGCTTGAATTAATTAAAGAAAAAGATGGGTAAGTCATGCATGCTTTAATGGAAAATGCAATGTCGTACTGCTACAATTAAAGACGAAAACATTCTTAATTTTCAACACTATTGATTGGCAAGTTTTCAAAAGTACCACTATTATTTCTTCGTTATGATACTTGCTATAGCAGTACTTTATAGAGGTGCATAGTATTACTCTAAAAATTAATGATGAGATAGTGGGACCTGAGATATTAATGTATTAGAAATTAATTAACATGTGTATTACATGTATGCAGATATCAATTAAAATTATCATTATGCAAGAATATGAAGACTAACCTTTTATGCTATAAAGATTGAGAGCTAGGGGACCACTATAGCACAACTAGCCTTTATCCAAAATTCTAAAGCTTTTGTAATATTGCTTTGAGTTTAGACTGTTGTTGAAGAAAGGTAGTCGATTCGGTTGACCTTTATTCCATTTATTGATTTACAATGAGCTATATAAAGTTTAGAGGAAACCCACATATCTATATGTGAACCAAGTCACTAACACAAGCTACTAAAATCTCTTTTGCTCATCACCTAAAACTTGACCTTTACTATTAGTAAAGCAAGAAAAATCATGTCTGTTGAGATGTATTAGGATGGGATGGATGGTCATCTATTCTCAACATTGGACGATGACTGCATCTATGATGTGGTGATGTTGATTCAAGATATCTATCCCGAGAATGACCTCTAGGTTGATGCAAAACCTCTTCTCAACAAAATAGAGGACATCTTGCTCCATGTTGACCAGGTAAAAAACTCAGTATCTTGCTCCATGTTGACCAGGTAAAAAACTCAGTACTTGCTCTTCAATCCACTTTAAGGTGCAATAGTTTTTTACATGTTCAGCATGGAGCAAGATGTCCTCTATTTTGTTGAGAAGAGGTTTTGCATCAACCTCGAGGTCTTTCTCGGGATAGATATCTTGAATCAATATCACCACATCATCGATGCAGTCATCGTCCAATGTTGAGAATAGATGATTGTCCATCCCGTCTTGATACATCTCAACAGACATGATTTTTCTCGCTTTACTAATAGTAAATGTCAAGTCTTAGGTGAGGAGCAAAAGAGATTTCAGTAGCTTGTGTTAGTGACTTGGTTCTCATATGGATATATATGTGGACTTCCTCTGAGCTTTATATAGCTCATTGTAAATCAATAAATGGAATAAAGGCCAACCGAATCAACTATCTTTCTTCAACCACGGTCTAAACGCAAAGCAATATTATAAAAGCTTTATAATTTTGGATAAAAGCTAGTTGCGCACTATAGTGGTCCCCTAGCTCTCAATCTTTATAGCATAAAAGGTTAGTCTTCATTTTCTTGCATAATGATAATTTTAATTGATATCTGCATACATGTGATACACATGTTAGTTAATTTCTAATACATTAATATCTTAGGCCCCACTATTATGATTAATTTTTAGAGTAATACTATGCACCACTATAAAGTATGTACTGCTATAGCAAGTATCATAACGAAGAAATAATAGTGGTACTTTTGAAAACTTGCCAATCAATAGTTTTGAAAATTAAGAATGTTTTCGTCTTCAATTGTAGCAATACGACATTGCATTTTCCATTAGAGCAAGCATGACTTATCCATCTTTTTCTTTAATTAATTCAAGCTTATTATGAAGAAGAAAAAGGTTAGCTGAGAGTACTCAACTCCCTCCAAGTAAAGCGTGATCAAGCCAAGGATCATATAGGATTAACCCATAAAACCTTATATATAATTGAAATTTATCACTCTTCCTCCATCTGACCAATTGATTTTTTTTTTCAATAGAACTGAATTATTATAACATAGACTTTATAACAGAATCTTGATTTTGCGATCTTAATGATTTTGTGATGTAAACAATTCTTTCGTCTTCTTCTTTTTATTTATTTATTTATTTTATTTTTAAGAAAGTGAGGTAAACAGTCTTGAATCAACAGAATTCAAAGCTGAAGGGACATTTATGATTTACGAGATGCTAAAGTGTCAAAACGACATCATTTTAAAAATGCAGATAACCTGTTTCCTTGTTTAATATTTGGGTTCATAGTAATCTTGATTGAGGCCTACAAAGAAAGTTAGAACGTTTGCCATGTTTTTGTTGTTCTAAAAAGGGTACAAAATATATTTTTTTGCCAAATTAATTAAAATGTATAAAATATATTTTGATCATATGCTCTTGACCGTTTGATCGTAATTAAATTTATATGATTAAAGTATATATTTTAATACATAAGAATGATTAAAAAAATAAAAAATAAAGAAATTGAAGAAAAATTAATTTGGATGTATTATTAAAAAAATAAAAAATTTAAAAACAAAGAAAGTAGAAAATGAACTGGAATCAATTTTTTAAATAATAAAAAAAAAATTAAGAGAGAGGGAAGAAGTAGATGAGACCCACAATAAATAAAAAAAATAAAAAGAATTAATTATGGAAAGAGAGAGAGAACTTAAATGGGATCCACATCAATAAAGAATCTTGAAAATCTAAACTTCAATTAATTAGTTGGATTAATGATATAATGCCATATCTTTTTGAAGTAGGGTCAAAACCAATAGGGATGAAGAAGGAGAGTGAATTAAGAAGAGAAGAGAATAAAGGAGAAAAATAATTATAGGGATATAGTCTCATTCTTGTGCGTACGTCCGTTTTTTGGCTTATTTGCGGACTTGAGTTGAGGACCGTCAGATTTGGTTCATTAAAATCCAATGGCCATGTGGAAGACTTCATTAAAAGCACGCGGATCATGTGAGACCCGATCCATTTGTACCACGCTACCCACAACCAAACCCACCCCCAAATCAAATCACTCACCTCTACGACCTAAACCCTTTCTCTCTCATCTTCTCTCTCACAGTTTGTCGTTGCCGGACCAAAGGGCCACCTCTCACTGTTCAGAGCTTTAAAGCCTTCACTTTGAACAATGATGGAATTTGTTTTGAGAAAACACATATAAAAATGAGCCATCACCTGCATCTATATACAGGCCCGGCCCTGGGCTAAAGCTGCTAAAGCAGCTGCTTTAAGCCCCCAATTTGAAGCCCAAAAAACAGGCCCCCTAATTTTAAGCTCATACAATAGGGCCAATATTCTACAAATTAAATCCCTCATTTTAAGCCCAAGCAAAAGGCCATTTAAGCCCAAAAAACAGGTCACAAATTAGACCCACTCCCTTTCAAGCCCAAATAAAAGACTACCCATAACTAAATTAAACTCTACCCTTCCCTCAAGCCCAAATAAAAGACCACCCATAACTAACTTAAACTTTACTCTTCCCTCAAGAGTCAACCTTCCAGCTTCCATTGTGCTCTAGAAACTCAAGAGTCACGACTCTCTTTTCCCACTTCCCACTTCCTCTCACGGCCCCACAAGCCACGAATTTTGCATTTGTCTGCTCTCTCTCTCTCTCTCTCTTAGGTATTTTTTTTTTCTCTCTCATTTGAATCTCTTTTATCCTATTATCATTGTTATTATTGATCATATTGGTTAGCTACAACATTTACATAGTATGTTCTACCATTAAGCAATTCTTTTTTGTTGATGTACTGTTGAGGTTTGGAGTGAGCCAATTGAAAACCCTCTTCTATTTAACTATTTTCCCTGCTATAATATGCTATAATAAATATTGTTTTATAAGAAATTAAAATCTTTAACGTAGTTATTAAGATACAAATTTTCTTTAAAGTTCACATGCAGAGAAGCCCCCTTTTAGGTGCTTCAAGCCCAAAGCCCAGGGCCGGCGCTGTCTATATACTAATTATAGGTACCTCTGTGGAGCCTATAATGGTGTCTTTCACTTTAATGTGCCATTTCCCTTTAAAGTCAAAGGGCTTACCAATTCCACCCCACAAATCCCAAGACTCAATCTCTTCACAAGACTCTCCAACATAATCTATACCAATAACTTCAGAGTTGAACTTAATATAAGGAAAAATACAAAGGTGTTGAGGATTCGAAATACTTTATCATTTGAACATGGCTTGGATGGTCTTCTATTACAAAATAAGGCCATGGGAAATTGAAAAATTGGTAAGTTTTTTTGAAGTTTTGGAGCTTGGTGGGCCGTACAGTACGAGCCCAAGCTTCTCCAATTCTGGCTTGAGCTTCAAAGACGATTGGATGAAAACCTAGAAGGCCGCTTACCTTGTCTCCAACGATTTCCACCTGCTTCTCCATTGATTATTAATTTAATTTGTACTTGGCATCGTTCAGAGCTTTCTATGAATTTAAAAAATTGCATGAAGCGATGGCCCTTTAGTCCGGCAGCGACGAACGGTGGGAGAGAAGATGAGAGAGAAAGGGTTTAGATCGTAGAGGTGAGTGATCTGATTTGGGGGTGGGTTTGGTCGTGGGTAGCGTGGTACAGATGGATCAGATTTCACATGGTCCGCGTGCTTTTGATGAAGTCTTCCACATGGCCATTGGATTTTAATGAACCAAATCTGACGTCCTCAACTCAAGTCTGCAAATAAGCCAAAAAATGAACGTACGCACAAGAATGGGAATATATATATATATATATATATTACATTTAATTCACACAGAATATTTTTTATTTGTGTTTGATGTTTTTTTTTCTTCTTTCATTAATGGATGGGAATGGCATCACCAATCTAGTCTAATTACACCTAATTTTCTATAATCCCTCATCATCTAGGCTAACCTCGATCGCCTTATTGGATTTGGTACGGATGTTTATTATGTCGATGTTGCTTATCTATGCTTAATTTTGAGTTTGGATAACAATTATGGTGTTGCTTTCAGCATTAAAGTATTAGTGCAATCAATTCTTTTTAAATCTATTTAGTTAAGATATAAATCTTATAAGATATTTTCCTAAACTTAAGGACATTAAATATGAAAATAATAAAATAATAAAATAGTAGCTGATTATATGGAAAGAGTATATTTGTCAATCTCGATTTTGGCATTAGTTGACTTCAATTTTAACTCAGAGGGCCTCTCTGTAAGAAATCTTATTATTTGGACTTGATAATAATAATAGCATTTTTCTAATAATAAAATCTATTTGGACTTGAGTTGACTTCAATTGATAATAACATTTTTCTAATAATAAAATCTATTTTAGGGTCCTTTGAATTATGTTCCCTTATTTTTTACCTAGAAGCTTTACAAAAAATTATCAACAGGCTCCAGAATAATTTGAAGTTGTTTAATTGAAGCCTATACTAAAAATAAATAAATAAATAAAAATAAATTTAATCAACAGAAAAAATTAACTTAGAAATGGTAGGCCCCCTAATAAATCAAAGGGGATTTTCCCTCAATATTTTCATAGTTTGCAAAAATTCCATATCTGAACTCATGTTTTCAGGATTTACCAAAATAATTTTTTTAGACCAAAATGCCCTTCACATAACATAATCTCCACCTTTACATTGAAATCCCAATTTTGTGAATAATCCTCAATCCCCCAAATTGCATATAATTCCCTATTTTGAATATAATCCTCAATTTTAGTAATGTTAAGTCACATTAATTATGCCATGATTATATCACAATATAAATCTTTTAAAAAAATTAATGGAAATTGGGGATTATACACTTTTTTTTTTTGAACATTCCGTATTGGGGATTTTGTGTTAATTTTGGGATTATGGTTTGATATGAGGATTAGAGATAATGAATTAATTTAGGGATTATGGTTTAATATGAGGATTGTGTATCATGAATTAATTTGGGGATTATGTATGAATTAGGGTATTCAACACCTTTTTTTGGATTTGATGGGACATGTAAGGTTATGATTTGATGTAAAGTTGGGGATTGTTCAACAAAAGGGGCATGGGGGATTGTTATCAAAATTGAGAATTATTTATTATTTTGGGGATTATGTCTTATTTGGAAGATTATTCATTATTTGGGGGATTGGGGATTACTCAGTAAATTAGGGATTATACTTAATATGGGGGATTGTACATAAAAATTTGGCACATTCCCACAAAATTTGATCGTTCATGAGGGCATAAATGTCCAATTAAGTGAACGGAGGTGCATGGAGGGAAATTCTCAAAATATGGGTTTATGTAGGGAATTTTTGGAAACTATGGGAATATTGAGAAAAAATTCCATAAACCCCTGCCCAGCTTGAAAAATTCAATTTTCTCACCATTCCGAATTACTGCCAGCTAAATCCCATAATCATATTAACCCAATTATCTTGAAACCCCAATTCATGTAAGACGCTTTCTAATCTCAACTAAACCAATCATAAGTTACTCTAAACCCAAATTTCAAGCCATAACCCTCATACTTCCCCTTTTTTATGTCAGAAAAAAAGATGCAGCATTTCTTGATCTATAATGGCTTCAATCCAAATTGATAAAATGATTTATCCATATTTGTTAAATGATTTTGATGATAACAAACATTGTACTATAGATAATATATATTGTGCTAAACATTTTGTTAAATATCTTGACATTATCTAGCGGATATATTGTTGAATGTGTTAATGATAAGAAATTTATTCTGAGATTCTTATGCATGCAATATACTCTATAAATTTGTAAAAACAGGATTCAAGTCATCAATGAGAAGATTCAACAATCATGAAGGTCAAGCACTTAGTAAATTTTATGTGAATATGTTGCATATTTACTAATGACAATGAAGCGAGCTATAAACTCATCAATGAAAGTTCAAAGATCACCAATCACAAGAATTTTGAATAATCAAATCGTGAAGGCATTCGCTTGTTCTTGTGTGTGTGTGATTAGGATTTATATGTACAAATCTCTCAAATAGGTTGAGCTTTATTTAGCTCAAAAGACCTTAACACCTTAGTTTGGACTTACTTGAAAAATATATTTTGGTCAAAACTAAGTTAAAATCATAATGGGCTATTTTGAACTCAAAAGACTAGCTAAGTTTAGTGAAAATTAGCTTATGACCTTGCCTAGTCGACTAGGACACTTAGTCTAGACGACTAAAGTAGTGACAGTAAGCAAGTTCTCACAAAAACCTAAAGTAGTCGAGTAACACCTTGGTCTAGTCAACTAATCAAGCCCAAATTTTAAAGGGTAGATCCGTCATTTCTAAAAATATTTTTAAAAGTTTGGGACTTTTTGTATGAAATAATTTGTAATTAAGACTTTGTTGTCCCAAGTTGTATAACTCTATAGGGGGTGAATAGGGTTTTGGCAAACTTTAAGCAAATATTACCAATTAAAAATATGTTCTAATTTCAGCAGAAGCACAAATAAATAAACTTAATTGGAATTGAGAGAGAGTTAGAAAAATTAAACACAATGATTTTAACGTGGTTCGGACTCCTCCTACGTCCACGCCTTAAGCACCAAACTCAATGATTCCTCAATCCACTATAGGATCACTCCTTCAAGGTGGAGAAATCTTTACAACAATCTTCTTTCACGGCGGAAGATTAGCACCCACAATCTTCTTTCACAGCGGAAGATTAACACCATCATGTTTCTGAGAAATTTCAATGCATTTTTTTTAGTGTTTTAATTGTCTTTGAGTGTTTTCACTGTCATTTTTTTTTTTTTTTTTGTGAATTCACTGCATTTTTTTTACAATTTTCCTCTCCCTCCCTCCCTCCCTCCCTCTCTCGCTCTCTCTCTCTCTCTCTCCATTTTTTACAATTTTCATTGTCATTTTTATTTTGTGAATTCACTACATTTTCTTTTTAATATTAGTTTCTATGTCCACTCTCTCTCTTTCTCTCTCTCTCTCTTTTTGGTAGAATTAAAAAATCCAAACTCAGTGGTATGGATCACAAGACTACATTTTTTTTAATTAATTCAAATACAGTAGCAGATCTGAAATCAGCAAGCGAGGAAAGAGAAATCAGCCACAATTTTTTTTTTCTGAAATCAATATATCGTCACATCGCCAACATCATCGGATTTTCTTGTAGTAGCAGATCCAAAATCAGCAAGGTCGAATTCAAGACATAAAGAACTGATGGTACTCCTGAATGAATGAAGTTTGAAAGGACACGGTCGCGTCGATTATCGGATAAGAAGATCAAAGCTTTGGACAATGATGTCTTGCAATCGAATTGGAAATGTGAGTCTTAATTATGGAACTCCAACAGTGAAAAAAAAAAAAGAAAAAAAAAAAAGAAACCCAAACAATTCAAGAGCAAGACAATTTAGCAACTACTCCATTTACTGCAATAGTGAAAAATCTTGTTTGTCCACATAGAGACTATAGATATCGTACTCGTGGATGTCGTGCACGCCAAAAATCACGATGATCCAATGTTAGAATTTCAAAATATAGCTATGAAAAACTGTGACTGTTAAAAAATGTTACAGTTTTTCTTAATGACATTTCTTAAAAATCGATAGTTGGATTGCTGTGATTTTTGGCGTACATGACATATATAAGTATAGTATCTAATCTAACGGACATTTTTCAAAATATGTATCACATAATAATCTATGTACTTCATGTGGACATAAACTTATATCAGCATATGTGGACTAGATTATTACTCTTTGTGTGTGTGTGTGTGTGTGTGTGTGTGTGAGCAATTTCGCATCAGAGCCTGTCAAGCTTCGTTGTTCGCCTCTTCAAACCAAAGTGTTACATATGTAGATATAAAACTTGCACCTGATCGTTAGAGAAAAGGAGAGGAATATAAGCGATTTCCTATCAGTGACTATCGAGCTTCGTCATATAGATATTGTCTTTATCTCAGCAAATCGACTTTCAGATAATCGTAGAGCTTAAAATCGATTTGAAGAAGAGTAGAAGAGAGAGTGTGAGGATTTGATGGCAAAGTTGTTGACTAATATGAGAATGCGACGATCTATTGGATTTTTTCACAACGTCCCTGACCTTAGAAGCACAGTGATGGTGCAACTTGTTGTAGATTGGAGTAGCAGTCCATCAATAGATCCATGTTGAGATTGGAGTAGATCCATGTCGAGATCAGAGTAGCAGTCCATGGGTAGATCCATGACAAAAGATATCATGAGACGAAAGAGATCTAATGCATACGAAAGAGATGAAAGAAAGAGAGAGTGGCCATGAGTTGAGCTTGCTAGCGGCAATATTAAGCCGTTACTTGTTAAGGTTCATGAGAGAGATGAGTGAGAAAGGTTTGGATGCTCATACTCATACAGTCCGTTTGGATTGAGAGAGTTGGGGAGAAGAGAAGAGAAGAGAAAGATGTTAAAATTCTCTTGTTTGACAAACCAAAATAGGAGAGAAAGGAAGGGAGGGGAGAGAAAGTGGGGAGAAAAGAGCCCAAAAATCTTTCTCTCAAATTTGGAGAGAAGATAAGAGAAGAGAAAGCCAATGGACTTGATTGTACTACTTTGCCCTTTCTCTCCCTTGTTTAGCTTTTATTTCTTTTTTATGTAAGTAAGGGCAATATTGGAATTTACACCTTAAAATCTTCTCTTCTCTTCTCTTATGAAAGCTATCCAAACAGGGTGAAGAGAAAGTTATTTAACTTTCTCTTCTCTTCTCTTCTCTTAATGAGATTCTCTTCCCTTCTCTCAATCCAAACATAGTGTTAAATCGATGAGTGAGAGAGAGAGAGAGAGAGAGAGAGAGATTTTTGAGTGTTTGGAAATTAAAACACAAAATTGGCCAATTGAAGATATCTCTCAACTATATCATGGACATTTTTATCCTAATGCTATAAAATGACTTTTCGCAAAGAAACAATTTTTTAGAGGATTTTTTTGCATGAAAGTCCTCCTATGTGGGACTTATGGCCAAATTCCCCTTAATTTAAAGAAAAGTGAGAGATAAGTTAATAAAATTCAAAATTAAAATTTCCAAATCCACTTTTTTAAATAGAATTGTGAGTAGAGCCGATAAATTCCCTCTACATTATCATTAAACAATAATGCTATTATCAAGTACACTCAATACAAGATGCATCAGATTACCTACTTTAATAAAGGCACTACTTGCAAACCAAATTTTGAAAAATTGATCATTGGATTAGATACACTTTTTATGTTTGGCCAAAAATTACAATAATCCAACGATTGGTTTCTGAAAAGACTAACTGTAAAAAAATGGTGATATTTAATTTTTTAAAGTGACTTATTTTTGAAACTAACTGTTGGATCATTTTGATTTTTGACAGACTTGACAAATGTAAGAGAAATATTTAATCCAACATTAGAAAAAACACTTAACAATAGCATTCCTGTGCATAAATAAGTTAAATTTACAATTTTGTGATTCCCATGGGACCCATTTGCGGGGAAGAAGGAAAGAAGGGAAATAAAAAGCGGACAAGGTTCACCGACTCACAGTGATTCCTTGCGACTTCTGTCGCACCGGTCGACTCATTATTTCTTCTCCTCCTCCTCGTGCTCTTTCAATTCCAACCTTGAAGAGTAAAAAGATCGAACAGGTTGCGTGCGATCAGAGATATGATCCTTCCAGTGGTGAAGTTAGGAACCCTCGCTCTGAAAACCCTCTGCAAACCCATCGCTAATAGGCTCAAGAAAGAGGCTGGCTTGCATCCCAAGTTCCGCCAGTTCATCATCAACACCGCTCAGGTTCCCTTTTCATCACATTATACACAATTATTCATTATATGTATACTATACTCATTATATTTATACTATACTTGCACACATAATTAAATTTGTTTGATATATGAACATTTCTTGTCTATGCTCAGTATTGGGTCTTTTATGTAAATTCCCATTTGGGTGTTGTTTTCTGCGTTCCTTCTGTTGGATGGTTGTGTGATCACCCATTGACAATTCTGTATTTCGTATATGTAGTTTTTTTTTTTTTCGTTCTTTTGTGAATTTTATTTTAACTACGAGCCAGGGTAGATTGTGATTATTGTTTAATTAATTTTAATTTGTTTATAGACTTTATTGTTCAATTTGCATAGCAAAGCGCAAATCAGAAATTTTTTTGGCATGTGTTTATTTTTCTTTTGTTGTATTTTTAATTTTCTCTCTTTGCATGTTTCTTGTTGTTATATTGTAAATAAGATTTGCTGTTTGTTCGGTTTGGTTATGGCAGCGAACTCGGGTATTGTGAAGTTCTAAGAAAGAGCACGCTAAGTGAATCTTACTATTATATAAAGAGCGGTACGCTCCTTCCTTCCTTCCTTCATACTCTTCTCTCCTTAATTCTCTCATTTCATTTATTTTTATTGGTTTTCGTCCCATTTTAAAATGATATGACATTATATCATTGGTCCAATTAATTAAATGAAATTTAAACTTTCAAGGTTCTTTATTGAGGTGGGTCCAATTTAAGTTTCCTTTCTCTTTCCGTAATTAATTTTTGAGTTGTACTATTTCACCACTTTTTTCCAATCTCCTCACATGGACCAATGGTTTTTATGATCTTGAAAAAAAAAAATGAAAATATTACATTTATTGATATGAACCACACATCAAATGCCAACTAATAAGGTAGGTGAAATAGCATTTTCCTTTTTATTTATTGTGGATCTCATCTACTTCTCCTTCCTTTTGTCTTCTTATTCTATTTTATTTCTATTTAAAAAATTGGTTCCACTTCATTTTTTTACTTTTTTTGTGGTATTTTAAAATTATTAGTTTTTGAATAATACATCTAAATTAATTTTTTCCACTCTATTTAACAGGTTTAATCATTATTATTTATTAAAATATATATTTTAACCTTATAAATATAATTAAGATCAAACGATCAAAATACTTATTTTGTACAATTATAATTTATTAAACAAAACCTTATTGATAAGTCCTACGTATTGTGCGGGTTTTTGCTCATTTTGATAATATAAGAATTGGGTTTACAAATGGATGCAATATATATATATATATATATATATATATATATATATATATATATATATATATAGATTACTATGGTGTGTACTGCGTACAAAACAAAGTCACATCATTGACCATGCTATAGCCCAAGCACTGGTTGCTGGGTTCACAGGACAACTCAAAGGATGGTGGGATCATTATCTCAACCAGACTGAGAGGTCATCAATCTTAAATGCAATAAAAATAGATACAAGTGGAACAATAATTAAAACTGAAGATGACGAAGAAATACAAGATGTAGTTGCAACCCTAATCTTCGCCATTGCAAAGCATTTCTTAGGTTATCCATCTAAGGTAAAAGACAAAACTGCAGATATATTGTCAAACCTCAGGTGTCCAAAACTTCAAGACTTCAGATGGTATAAAGACATCTTTCTCACCAAAGTAATGACGAGAAATGATTGTAATCAACCATTTTGGAAAGAAAAATTCATCTCTGGGTTACCTAATTTATTTGCAGAAAAAATTAGGGCAAAATTAAGAGATCAACATAATGGGACAATTCCATATGACAACCTTACCTAGGGAGATATAGTAAGTACTGTCCAACAAGAAGGAATTGCATTATGCACTGATTTCAAACTTCAACAACAAATGAAGCGTGAAAATATGGAAGGCAGAAAAGAATTAGGTTCTTTCTGTGAACAGTTTGGTTTTACTTCCATAAAACCTGCACCTTCAAAAACAAATAAAAACCACAAGAAAATTTTTCATAGGAAATCAAATCCTACCAATAATAATTCTTATTATAATAAACCTGCTAGAAAAAGAAATTTTTCTAGAAGACAACCTTCTAAAGGGAATGGTATACAACCTTTAACTAGTACCCCACAACCTAATAAAAATAATTTTTCTAACAAACCTCCTGGAGCTTGCTACAAATGTGGCCGAATAGGTCATTATGCTAGGCAATGTCCTATAAAAAATAAAATCAATGAATTAGACGTAAGCGAAAAACTTAAAACAATTAATCAATCTTCTTCTTTATTCTTCTGAATCTGAGATAGAAGAAGATCTTCAGTGAGATGAAATTGCTTCATCCAACGAAGAATCAATATCTTCTATCCCTTCAGAGGGAGAAGAAACTTGCAAAAGGATTGTACGTGTATTAATATGATTACTAGAGAACAAGAAGTTCTTCTAGATATTATTGATATGATACCTGATCCCCAAATGCAAAAGGATTACATTCCAAATAGTCAATTGTTTTATGCATATCAAAATTTCAAAGTGATTTGATAAATCAACAATTTTTATTCCATGTGGACTGCCAAGCAGCAAAACTAGTTTTGCACAAGGATGTTAAATTTATTGCATCAAAATATATTTTCGCCAAATGGCAAGCAATATTATCTTCCTTTGATTTTCAAATAAAATATATTAAAGGAGATTCCAATTCTGTTCCTGACTTCCTAACCCGGGAATTCCGACAGGGAACAACATAATAATGCCACCCAAAACCAAAACCAAAGTCCCTCAAAAATCCCAAACGGTCCAACATTCAACAAAGGAGTCTTATGGACTCAAGCCCTCTTCACCAAGAAAATCATGGGCCCAACAAGTTGAAGAAGAAGAAAAAATTCATCAACTCCTTCTAACCAATAACCCCTTTCAAAGCCTTCAGGATTTTACCCCTGAACAAAACATATCTCAATCAAACTTTCTAGCAACATATGCAGAATCAACAAGGAAATCAAAAGCGGTGGAGGTTCATAAACCCACACCTATTTCTCAAAAATCAAAATATTTTCTCAAAAATAAGAAGTTACCTATCATGATACCGGAAAGAGAATTTTCAAAATTACAACCTCATGAGGTTGCTCAACAAGTTTTTTCAACAACTTTTCAGTACCCAATTACTGATTTCAACAAAACTAAAATTTTTTATGAATTCATTCTAGTGGATACTGATTCAGCAAAATTCAAGCATTATCCTAATGTTAACAACAAGAGTGAAATTTCCCACTCTACTTGCAATATTACCAAAATCCTCATACCTTCTGCATGGGGTCAAGAATTATACAGGCCCAGAAAGTTTTCCCAACCTTTCAAACCTCAATTTTATTCATACCTTGATTACCAGAGGGCTTGGTGGTGGGTACAATACCTTTTATTTTCAACATTCAATATGCCGTCATTCATGGCTATTTTATTTTGACAAAAAATTATCTTGGGATATACCCCTATGGTTTTTTGACTGGTGGGTATATTTAGGACCAACAACATCAATTTTACCAAAACCAATTCTTGAAGGGTATCAGATCTTTCAAGAAAAAATCAACGTCAACCAACAACTACAGGCTTTTCCGAAATTATTCTTATTTTTCGGACATTTTGGCCTATCCTGGATCATTGGCGACATGAAATTTTACCAAAAGGTATCTTTCCTAGTTTGGGGAGATCTTTTCATATCAAATGGTGGGATACGGCCAAGATCGATAATATCACTTCGCAAGCAATAATCAAATGGTTCAAACAACATCCGGTAATATCTAGCTCAGGCTTAGGAGAACAATCCAAACTTCTCATGGGCAAAAATAAAATTATCCAGCAACTTGCTTTAGTGCCTTCATCTTCCAAGAAGGATCTCAAGAAACTATTACAGGAGGCACTCTCTCCTCTTTGGAAGACAATAGTTCAGACTTTGAAGAAGAAGATTACCCAGCTTCAACTCCTGATCTGGCCCAAGACAATGAAGATGACTGTTTTGGCATCCTCCCTCTCCAAAGTAGAGAATCTTTGCTTTCGGCACATGGGTTCTTTCCCCAAGAAAACAACAGGCATCAGCTAACTCGTCGAGGCTCCTTTCAGTGGAAAAACACTTCCGTGATAGACAAAAGCAAGAAAAAACCAAAATTGCTATGGTAAAAAGTCATTCAACAAGGACAACTGTTCCCACATGGCCTTCACTTGGGTCACAAGGATCATCATCAGCAATAGATTCGAGACTTCTCCTATATAAGGAGTCTTCAGGCAACAAGCAAAACATCCATTTTTACCCAATTGGATCATCATCAACTGATCCTTAGTTATCTCCTTAGGATCCCTCTCCAGTATTGTAATTTTTATTTTTATCAATAGTATCCGATGAGGATTAAAGCAATATTTTGTAAGTTACTTCTATAATTTACATTTATCAATCAATATTTTCCTGTTATCAATTTTATATCATATAAAATATTGCTTTGATCCTCGTCGGATGCTATTGATAAAAATAAAAATTACAATACTGGAGAGGGATCCTAAGGAGAGAACTAAGGATCAGTTGATGATGATCCAAGTGGGAGAACAATGGATGTTTTTCTTGTTGCCTCAAGACTCCCTATATCAGAAAAGTTTCGAATTTATTGCTGATGATGATCCTTGTGACCCATGTGAAGGCCATGTGGGAACAGTTATCTTTGTGTGATGACTTTTGTCTTTTTGACTGCTATAGTGAATGACTTTTTACTGTAGCAATTTTGGTTTTTCTTGCTTTTGTCTGTCACAGGAGTGTTTTTCCACCAAAAGGAGCCTTGCCCGGCTAGCTAATGCGTGTTGTTTTCTTGGGGAAAGAACCCATGTGTCGAAAGCAGAGATTCTCTACTTTGGGGGAGGGATGATGCCGAAACAGCATCTTCGTTGTCTTGAGCCACATCTGGAGTTGAAGTTGGGTAGTCTTCTTCTTCAGAGTGTGAACTGTTGTCTTCCAAAGAGGAGAGTGCCTCTTGTAATTGTTTCTTGAGATCCTTCTTGGAGGATGAAGGCACTGAAGCAAGGTGCTGGATAATTTTATTTTCTGAACATAGAAAGCAGCACAACTTTAAGGAGACTTACTTCTCCTTATGAGTCCTTTGTTTAAGAGCTCTTGAATCTCTTTTTTGCAATGCTACAATAGTTCTTGATTCATTTGAATCGGTTCTTTGGTTGGGATTTGACTTTCAGAAAAGTTTTTGTCGTAAGGAAGTTTGACTATGTATTTTTTACGTCTCCAAAAAGCATTTGGAATATCAGAACAAACTTCTTGTTCTAATTTCCTTTTGAAATTTTGGATAGATTGTTAGATTTTATCATTTGATGAATTTTGTTAAGTTTTTTGATGTTTTATTTCCTTTTTGAGAAAGAAGAGATGATTCATCTTTCTTGTAATCATATTGACTTTTGGAAATATAGCACTGTTTTTAAGCATATTGATATATTGATAGGAGGACTAATGAATTGAAAGTCTATTGTCTTATCAAAGATATGGGCCTGTATGCCCTTGTCATTAACTTGAAAAGTTTGAATGAGATTTAGGAATGGTGTTCCTAATATCACACTTTTCTCTAAATTTTTGACAAGTATAAATGGTGTCTTTATGCAGACTCCATTATTGCATGCATGAGCATTTGTTAATTTGTAACTAATTTGGAGTTTTGATCCATTTGCTGCCCTTAATTGTTCTTTGGTTTTCTCAAAGTATTTTGTAGGAACTAGTCCTTCTTGAATACAATTGAGATCAGCACCAGAATCTATTAAGGAAATTGTTTCAAGATATACTCTTTGTTGATAACTATTGTTAGTTTTACATGCCATTTTTGGAATGTAATTCTTGTCAAGAGATTAGTGAATTATTCTACTTGAGCTTCCTGGATCTGGATCTGGATCTGGGTATCACTCCATGGTATCATTCTGGACAACAAAATGCATTAGGAGAAAAAAGTCATACCATCAGAGCCTCATATCATGGTGGTACTTTATATAACAACGATGGTATCAGAGTCAAGTGAATTGCATTATGGTTTGTTGTCCCGAAGGCTAAACTCTCCATTTTTGGAATGTAAGTTGTAAGTACTTATCGGGCCAAAATATATATATATATATATATATATATATGTATATATATATATATATTTCAATCTAAATCTATTGAATTTCTTTTACAACTATAAATCGGGTGATTTTCAATGGTTTGTGGTGGTTGAGGCAAAGGACTCAGTTGTCCCTTGCAACTCTATTGACATTATTTAAGATTTGTGGTTAGCATTGATGCTTTTATGGCTTGCTCCTCAGTGTTTGTTAAATTTGTAATGGGTATAATATTGATAGGTTGTTGTGTGTAGTCTATGACCCTAGTGACCATAGATGATATTGGAGCATTTCAATCCCATGGAATGCCCAAGCAGGACCACTGATTAGCTTGGTTTTAGCTGTTAACTAGTTTGAAGTTTAGCTTTTATTTATTTTTGGTCCTTAAGGAAAGCCCACTCAAGCCCGTGGGCTTCAAACCCTCGCTTAGTGATATACTAGAGCATTTCAACCTCAAGCGGAACCACTCCTTAGCCTGTATTCAACATTTTTTTTTTTGGTCCTTAACTTGGTTTTATTTTTATTTTAATGATTTCTTTTGTTTGCTTTTGTTTTACTATAGTCTATAGATTGTTGTAATGTTCCTAGACTTTTTAAGTAGTCATGTGGTTAGCATGTGACCTAAATAGTGAGAAGGGTTAAGATTAAAAGTTTTACAGAGTATTCAAGGATATTAGAGTTGTTGTAGCCCTAGTATAAATACTCTTTTATGAGTCATTGTAATAAGTCTTTTCAATATTATTTCAGAATTTCAGATTTAAGAGGCATTCTTGGGTCTCTAAACCCTTGAATTCTCATTTATTTACATATTGGTTTCAATTCTTTTTAATCTTTAGTTATTTTTTTGTTATTTCATTCCTAGAAAATTCTCTTGGTGTGTTTTTTCTCCTAATGCATTTGCAGCAACTAAACAGCAGGCCTACACCTCTTTGCTGCATCACTAAACATAGGTTTGACTTGTAAGAGGATTTATCTGGTATCTATAGGTTGAGGTTGAGCTGCTGAGGTACCTTATCGGTATTTTGGTGGGAATCCTAACTGATTAAATGCTCTCATGAGAAATTAGGAGGATTTTGAGTCACTATGAGCATGAGTGGTTTTGGCAAATTTTTCAAATACTTGTGTTTCAAGGACCCACCTCATAAGAATACTTTCTTTTACTTGGTATGGTCGTTAGGATAATATGGTTTGATATGGAATGGACTGATTTTTTTTTTTTTTCCCCAAAAAATTTGTCATTGGGAACCCTTGCTAAGAATCACTTTTGATCATAGTTCGTTTGTTTCTAGGATCATCCTTTTAAGTGGGATCCTGTTCTCTTATGTTTTGAAAAATATAAGATCTACTTTGGGGATTTAACAGTGTTATATTTGGATTTTGTTTCTAAGGAAATTTCAAGCTTATTCTTAGGTCTTTGCACAGTGAAAGCCCAAACCAATTATTGATGTGGCAGACTGGACTCCCCTTTCAAATCTGTGGCCAGAAAACTTGAAATACTTTTGAGTAAGAAGAGATCAAATTGAGTATCTTTGATATGAAGGGTATGTGGGATATTGTGAGGTATTGATGAAGGGTTTTAGTGAATTTCTTTTAGGATACTAACAAATTCGGTAATGTTACTTTTATTGCCATGATTTTCAAACAATAATTGAACTTTTGGCTAGGATTTTAGACCTCTTAGTTGGGTGACTGGCTTCTTTTAGATTATTTTCAAGGCCTTTTATAGAAGGTTGAGAGAAGCCCTCTAGAATGTAATTTGACAAAGGGCTTGTAATTAGGAAAGGAATACTTGAAACGCTACTTTGATTGCAAATGAATTGGTGGAAGAATGCAGGAAGTCTATATGGGAAGGATGGTGCTAAAAATAGACTTTGAAAAGGCTTTTGGCTGTGTGCAACTTGATGTTCAAGAAAATCTTTGACCTCAAACCTGAACGACGAAAATTCATCGAGGGTTCTTGGGTAGTAGGAAGTGTAGGAATAGGATGCGAGTTTCACATTTAATGTTTGCAGATGACACGATCTTTTTCTCATAGAGGGATGAAGAGAAAGTTTTGAGAATGAATTGTATTTTAAATTGATTAGAAAGATTTCAATGGTCAAAACAATTATGGTTAAGAACAGCATCGCAAATATATGTTTATGGGAAATGATGCCTTTAGTTACCAAGCTAGCTGCTAAGGTTGGGGTATTAGTATATAGAAGAATGAAATTCACTCTATCCCACATAGCCTAAATGAAGGCTTGCTATAGCTTCATATACCTGTATTGGGCCCTCCACCTAAAAGCTTAGGCTTTTAGGTTGGGAACTTAACATAATTTAACATGGTATCAGAGCATTGGTTATCCATGTGATAAGGCCCAAACGAGCCTGCACGTGAGAGGAAGTGTAGAAGAATGAAATCCACTCTATCCCACATCGTCTAAATGAAAAGCTTGCTATAGCTTCATATACCTGTATTGGGCCCTCAACCTAAAAGCTTATGCTTTTAGGTTAGGAATTTAACATAACTTAACATAATCCAACAGCTGCAGAGTTTTGAGGCATGATGGTTGAAAGTGAGCAAATGTCTAGTTGAATGAAAGAATGGCTGCAATGTGGTTTGGAGGGAGGGATTGTTCAATTAGCCTTATTCAATTGACCTTGGCAACTATCCCTACTTATAGCTCATGTGTATTTATGGTTGCAATCAATGTTGTTGAGTGGGCTTTAAAGGGTTGGGTTTGGAGTTTGGACAATGAGAGGAAAGATTATTTGGTGGGTCGGGCTACAGTTTGTTGCCCTAGAATGAATGAAGGCTTAGCCTTTGATGATGTGATCTTGATAACCTTTGATGATGTGATCTTGATAAATAAAGCCCTCACTAGGAATTGCTTTGGAGGTTTCCAGAAGAACAGAGCTCACTATGGCATTATTTGAATAGCAAATATCTATATGAACTTTTCGAAAAAACTCATGGTTGGATATGCACTTTTTTGGAGCTTTTTGGTTCATTTGGGCAGAGAGGATTATTATAAAGTTTAAAGATAACAATGTTACCATATCTTGAAAAATGAAGGAATTAAGTTTGGAAGTTTATAGTTCATTCAGGAGAATATTTATATTGAAACACTTTTATTTGCTAAAGGAATAAGGGATTGTTTCTCTCTTCTTTCTTCCTCACAACCAAGTTTGGTGTTGGACCACTCTTCTTGGGTATGGTGAAAAATAAAAATTACACTGGTTCTCAGAATACTGTTCAATTAGGGACGCATGCCATATTTAGGAATAGTTATGGTATTTTAATTTAAATTTCTCCAAGGCATTTGGGTGGGACAAACCTATTAAAGTGAAGAATATGGCCTTGTTGATAGGCAAAGGAGACTCGATCATGATTTTGGTTAGGGAAATTCTCATCTAATGTGAAAGAATTGTAGATGTTTTCAGTTGGTTATTTTCTTAGGTGCATCAATGAGCCAATATGAAAGCAAATCATCTGACAAATAGACTTAAAAAATTTCCAAGGACATATTGATTTTTATTTTTTTAATTGCTTTGCTTCTTTTAATGTATATGTATTTCTAGTATTCTTCTTGAATTAGTGTTTTTCGATCCTCTAAAGGACTTTTTGCTCAATCTCTGCTCCACCCTACTTTGTATTAATGAAATCATTTCGCTTAGTGATAAGGAAAAATAAAATATAAATTTTTTTTTTATGCTGGGCAGTAGATGAAACAACTTGTCCTATATGAAGCTATGAATTCAAAGAGTTATAACAAACATAAATGAAATGGAAAAATGAGAAAAGGAAAAAGTGCCGATTCAAGTGGAATCGGCATCATTTAGGTTCTGGAGTCTGTCATCACAATTATGTGGGGTTCATGTGAGATGTATTGTAAATAAATTTTATAAATAAGGGTAGCTTAGTCTTTTAGTATGGGTACTTTAGAAGTTTCCTAATTAGTCTTTTAGTATGGTATAGTAGTTTCCTAATATTATTAGTAGTTTAGTCTTTTATGCAGTTTAGCATTTTCCTAATATTAGTTTAGTAGTTTCCTAATATTAGGGTTACTAAGCTTGCTTATAAATATAGGCTTGCATTGTTTTCTGTTCAAAAATTTCGGTTAACACTGCACAATTGAATTGAATTGGCACTACTTAGAATGGAAAAGAAATCTGCAAAATCTTTGAATTTTTCTTCATAAAATGATTAAAATGATCTTCTCTTCTACCTTCTGCCTCTCCACTTTATACCAATGTTTAAATTATTAAATTAACAAATCATTTTCTGAACTATTTGGGGTCAGCATTATGAATCCTGTTTTGCCAATCCAAAGTGTGTTGGGCCATACTTTATGCATAGTCATAGGTCATTGTATTTTTTCTTAGCACCTCAATCCACATTCCTTTTGACACTATGCCTGTCTACTTGCTATTACTTTTATACAATAGATGTTTAGTGAAACTTCTTCCTTAAATTTCTTGTAAATTTCAAACGTGAGATCTACTATGAAACATCTTGCTTCATTGTACTTAAACGTAGTATTGTTTTTGAAGATTTAAATGATACAATACATTATAATCATACTATTATAAAAGTAAAAGAAATTTTTATTTTTTATATACATTTATTTAATTAAACATCTCAAAATACTCTTTTACTATTGGTCAACACAAATTTCAAATTCATAGCTCCCAAAATACCCTTTCATAATTCTTATATTGAACCAATGCATCCTTTCAAAGTGTTAACTAACTCTTTTATATTCAACCAATGCACCCTTTCATAATTTTGTTGGTGGTTGTTTGCACAGTCACCAAGCAGCCACCATATGCTCCCTTTCATATCTATATAAGGTGAAATGATCCTGTCAGCATTTGCTGACTTTGTTAAAGTCAGCAAATGCTCCATGGCCGTTAGATCTCGGCCATGGGATGAGATCTAATGGCCATGGAGTGTTTGCTGACTTTAATACAGCCAGCAAATACTGACAAGATCTTTACTCCTGTATAAGGACTATACCCATAGGAAGAAGGTTACAGATTCTCTTATATATTCTCATATTTTTGTTCTCTCTCTCTCTTTCTCACACACACACACAAACATATAATCTTTAATACCTTGGATTTACAATAATACTTGGATAGAATTATGTGCTTCTTTTATCTTCTTCAATTAATCTATTTGGCTATGAGATATTAAAGGTACATGGAGAATACATAAATATGCTGAGATACATTAAAGATTTTGTACATTTGTAATAAATGTGCTGATAAATTCTATGGTCTGATGTATGTTTTCTTTGATCATAGGTTCCTTAAAATTGAACGTCCTATGATTTTTTTTATTATGTGCATTTTGTACGTGCTTTTCTACTAGTACTTATAAAAAGGTCCTTACACAATGTTAGTCCCACCAAAGAAAATTTTTGGGAAGGATGAGCCAGAAATGGTCTTAATCTTCGATACTATATGAAGTGGCTGCTCTCAAGAATTAAACCTACACATTCATGCTTGACATCCCAAGACTTTTTCCATTGCACCAAATGATTGTTGAAGTCCCGTATTGCCTAAATATTGAGCTTGATATGACTTCATATACCAGTTGGGTCTCTCTATCTAATGACTTTTGGACTATTTTCTCTAACATGGCAGTAGAGCCTATCGTTCTCTGTTTAGGCATGTTTGTTGTTCATGGGTTTGTACCTCCACATGTTTAGGCCCATTTGTCTTGTTTGGGTCTACTCGTGAGGGGGAGTGTTGAAGTCACACGTCACCCAAATATTCTGACATGACTTCATATACCAATTGGGCCTCTTCACCAAATGGCTTAAGCTTTTGGGCTCATTTCTGTAACGACAATGATCCCTATATTGTAAAACTCATGTAGGAGAACTATAATCCTCTTGAATTGAAGCTGTTTGATATGCAAATTGATTTTAACATTGCTTTATAGGTTACGATGTGGCTTAAGTATTTTGTTGTATAATTCTCACGCATCAATCATATATGATTTTGAAGTTTCGAGAAATGGCAACTTCCACGTGGAAATTTAATGCCTATCCTCCAAACATGTTATACGACCAGTTTTGGTTTTCTTTTCCTTAAATTTTATGAATCCAAAAAAAGAAATACTATGGACCCATTTGCGTTAGCTTTTTCTAAAATCACTTTTGGAAAACCATTTCTTCACATATCTTTCTAAAATTATGTTCAAACCACATCTCACATATCAAAATTTTCATATTAGAAGTGACTGTGGCAAAAGTTGGAGCCCCCTAGCTTTTGTTACAATCACTTCTAGTATGAAAATTTTACCATCCATGCTAATTTTTTTCTTAATGTCACCCCTTATACTTGCAATTTCTTAAAAAAAGAAAAAGAAAAAAAGAGAGAAAGGCTTGTCTTCTGATTTCTTCTTGCTTTTGTAATTTGAAAAATAGATTAAATGGCTTCTGAAATGTGTTCTTTCTGAAATCGTATCAGGCAAATCACCGATTCACGACAAACCTGCAAAGACGCATTTATGGTCATGCAACTGATGTTCGGATACATCCTATGAATGAGGAGAGAGCTGTCCAAGCTGCTGCAGATCTTCTTGGAGAGCTCTTTGTGTTCACGGTAGTTCTAATTCCCAAGTTTCTGAAATTGTTATCAGAAAATAAGTCACTCCCGGCTGCAATCTTACGTGAGTATGCGTTTATGCTTGAATATTAGTGTGCATGCACATGTTTTCATGTGTATAAGTGGTTTCAATGGGTAAGTGCTCTTGGGTTGCTTTGTATGTTGTGGTCGGTTTTTCACTGTCCCATCCCCAACCCCATCTAAATTATTATGTCAATGAATCTGCCCTGAAACTGACCAAGATATATTTTTTGAAAACAATTCCCATTCCTACTAGTACATAAAATCCCCAACCCTGTTCTGCATCCATATTACAAAACGCATCAATTTAAACAACAGTACATAACCCAAAAACTAGTACATATATAGAGTTGTTAATAAAGATTAAACAAGGTTTTCCCTTGATGGAAATGGAAACATTTTCAAGAAAAAATAAATTAAAATCCTTAAATATAATAATGAGGCATGTTACTCATACTAGACACATCCTTGAGAGTTCAAGAACAATTGAACAAGTACCCATTCAACTCGAGTACAACTGCTACTATAGTTTAAAAACCAGTACAGCTACTACTAAAGTTTAAGTATACTAAAGTTTAAACAGGCTATCTTTAGCCATTAAAGGAAAACTGACAATACAGCTGCTACTACAAAAAAAAAAACAAAAAAACAAAAGACTAACCAAAAAACTGAGGATCACAAATACATCCCCAACGAATATAATTTTTTTTCCAACTTTTATCAATTTCTATGGAAGGAAACACAATACTATGCCTATCAGATAAAATAAAAAATAAAAAAAAATGAACGAAACTAATTACCAACCTTAATTTTGAAGTTTAAACGTATGCTCCATAATAAACATAATGAAATATATCACTTACCGCGCCAATACATAACTCATCCAAATCCATATCATCATATACCATGGCATAACCTTGTGATTCTACTGTCAAATCTCCTAGAAATTAAAAAAAAAAAAAACAAATAAATATTTTTTATGAGTATAATTTTATTAAGAAAATGGCCAAAACAAATAAATAATCTAATTATAGTTAGAAGAAAAAAGAACTAAACTGAATCATTATATTTTGATTGCTGTGTATCTCAACAGCCCACAACCAATTTTGAGCACACATCAATGCCTCCAAGGTCTTTGAATGAAGCCTAATATGATGTGGGCTCACCAACCTACCGCTAGTTATAAAAGGAGACTCTCAAGCAACGGTGGATTGCGAATAGATAAAAATCCCTAGCAATTGCCAGCAAGGCTGGATACTCGAGTCCATTTGATTTCCACTGAGCCAATATAACAAAGTTCGAGGTCCTTGGCATGACATCCTCCTCCAAATAATGATCCTAACTCTGATTTTACATTCACATTTCTTTCTAGTCTTTCTTTTCCTACTGACAAACAAATTATAGTCAAAGACAACATCTTGATCCCTAGAATTTGTACAGCTTCAAGCGGCAAGAAGATGAACTTAGTGAAGTTTCCTCCACCTTTATCTGAATTGAGTTGGCACTCATGGAGCAAATCATAACAAAGTTGGCGAACCCTCCCTATCAATTTCATCTAAACAACCACTTTCATATAAAGTTTCAAACAATGATACTCTATCAAATTCATCTTGTATTCTAGATCTAACGTAGCAACAACTCCCATAATACCATGAATAAGTGTCCAATACCTATCATACTTTCCTGCCATATTTGACACCTTTGTTTTAACCACCCATTTGAACATGTGAGCCATTGAAACAATGCAATTCTAATCTCAGAAATTTTTGGAAAATAAATATTAGTCGTGTGATATTTAGTCCCAGAGAAGAATTTTCCGACATTACAAAATAATTTCAACCTCCCACAAATTTCTTTTGCAAACTCCCAATCTTCCTCACTTGGTCAAATTCTATATTGACACTCGCGTTATTTCAACCAAGAAAAGCCATCTTTATACACTTGGGTAGTTTGAAGCATCAAATATGTGGAATTCCACCTACTTGCAGAATCAAGTCCCAATTTTTATGTATTCCAATTGCACAATTGGTGGGTTGTTCCTTCAAATTTTTCTCCCTTTTTGGCGTTTCACAAATTTTTTCAATACTTTCTCTAATCACATCCAATTCATCATTCACAACTAAATTTAGAACACAAGCACAACAATGCATGTGAAACAAATTCTCATGCAACAAAAGTGAACTACTATTCAACTTATCCATGAAAATTTCTATCATACCATCATTAAGAGAACAATTATCAATAGTGGTTGTACATAGTTTTCTAGCAGGGAAGCAACATTCCAATCTAACAAACAATTTACCAACACATCACAAAGAACTTCTTTTGTGTGTGGACATGGCACATAAATAAACCTAAAGCAAAGCCTAATAAACAATTAGCAACAGATGAAATTGTTAAAGTATAAACATAATTGCTTTTTTAAACAAAGAAGCATAAACATACATAACTAAAGGAATTACCAATAATAAGTTATGATTTTTAAAGGACCTCAAAATACAACTTTGCAATAGCAAAAAATCATCCATGAAGTGCAGTAATAACCATGAACTCTCTCTTTTGATTACTTGAAGTCCACAGATCAGTTGTGATGGCAACTCTACTTTGGTTTTTTTCCGCTAACCTCAATGTATTTTCCCTCTCATAATCGTAAATTTTCAAAATATCCTTCTCGATTATGTTTCGTGCAACCATCTTAAATAGTGGTTGAAGAGTACTTGAATATAAGAGGGTATCCACAATAGAAAGAGGGTATCCATGCATAATTATCATATGCAAGCTCTCTCCTAGCGGTGTCTTGGTCAAAAGCATATGTGTATTAAATTTCCCAGCCACCTTGTTGTCAAAGGTTGATGTTAAAATAGAACAAGGCATTTGTACGATCACTTAAAAAGATGTTTGAGGTATAAAAGAAGTAGATATAAGATAGTTTTGACATCAACCTTTGACAAGGTGGCTGGAAAATTTAATACATATGCTTTTGACCAAGACACTGCTAGGAGAGAGCTTGCATTTGGTAATTATGCATGGATACCCTCTTTCTATTGTGGACTATATTGGGTTTAGTATATATTCAAGTACCCTTCAACCACTATTTAAGATGGTTGCACCAAACACAATCGAGAAGGATATTTTGGAAATTTATGATTATGAGAGGGGAAATACATTGAGGTTAGTGGAAAAAAACCAAAGTAGAGTTGCCATCACAATTGATCTATGGACTTAAAGTAATCAGAAGAGAGGGTTCATGGTTATTACTGCACATTTCATGGGTAATTTTTTGCTATTGTAAAGTTGTATTTTGAGGTCCGTTAAAAATCATAACTTAGTATTGGTAATTCCTTTAGTTATATATGTGATGTGGATCATGACCCACAGGGCCCACGACCTTGGAAGACCTATACTAGAAGGGCCCGCCATAGGAATGATTAGATGATTTAGTTGTTATTTATCTTTATTTAATTGGGATACTTCTATTTTAGTTGTAACTCTCTTTTAATTAGTTTCCTAGTAAGAGCAGGACTGTTTTTCTATATAAAGGGAATGAACCCTTTATTTTGATTTAGACTTGATGATTAATACAATTTCTCCCTAAATTCTGATTTCTCTAATTTCTCTCTCTTTCTCTCTCTTTCTTTCTCTTTTTCTTTTCATTGGTACTCAAGTCTCATCAATATGTTTATGATTTTCTTGTTAAAAAACAAATTATGTTTATACTTTAACTATTTGAGTTGTTTCTAATTGTTTATTAGGCTTTACTTTAGGTTTATTTATGTGCCATGTCCACACACAAAAGAAGTTCTCTGTGATGTGTTGGTAAATTGTTTGTTAGAATGGAATGCTGCTAGAAAACTATCTACAACCACTCTTGATAATTGTTCTCTTAATGATGGTATGATAGAAATTTCCATGGATAAGCTGAATAATAGTAATTTTCATGGATAAGTTTTGTTGCATTTGAATTTGTTTCACATGTGTTGTTGTGCTCTTAATCTAAATGCAGTTGTGAAAGATGGATTAAATGTGATTAGAGAAGATATCGAGAAAAAATTTGTTTGTGTGAAGTGTGAAGAATTGGAGAAAAAATTATTCTCATTCAATTTTTTTAAAATATGCTGTACAGTTTCTGAATTTATACACTTACGGAGACTAAGATAGGAAACTATCCTAACTTAAATCTCCACAATTAAGGGATCCTAACTTAAATTCCCACAATCAAGGGATTGTCGTTACCACAAAAAATCTCCTAAATAAAGCATAACAATTTACACCATAAATACAATGATTCCTTGATTTCCTATTTACTACACACACACACGGTTTCCTTATCAAGAAGAAACTGTGTTTTTTCCACATGAAATATTGGATAGCAACACCAAAAGGAAGGAAAATTTTGAAGGAAGAATCCACCAATTGTGTGTTTGGAATAACCTAAAAATTGGGACTTGATTTTGCAAGTAGTTGGAACTCCACATATTTGACGCTTCAAACTGCCCTAGTGTATAAAGATTTTTTTTCTCTCTTGAAACAACGTGAGTTTAAATATAAAATTTGTCCAAGTGAGGAAGATTGGGAGTTTGCAAAAGAAATTTGTGGGAGATTGAAATTATTTTATAACGCCAGAGAATTGTTCTCTGGGACTATATATCTCACGACTAATTTTTATTTTGCAAAAAATTGTGAGATTAGGATGGCATTGTTTCAATGGCTCACGTGTTCAAATGGGTGGTTAGAATAATAGTGTCAAATATGGCAGGAAAATATGATAGGTATTGGATAGTTATTCATAGTATTATTGGAGTTGTTGCTACGTTAGATACAAGATGAATTTGATAGAGTACCATTGTTTGAAACTTTATGGAAGTGGTTGTTTACATGAAATTGAGAGGGAGGTTTCACCAACTTTGTTATGATATGCTCCATGAGTTCCAACTTTAAATTCGGATATAGGTGGGGAAACTTCACTAAGATCATCTTCTTGCTACTTGGAGCTGTACTAATTCTAGGGATCAAGATGCTGTTTTTTACTATAATTTGTTTGTCAGTAGGAAAAGAACGACTATAAAGAACTATGAATGTAAAATCAGAGTTGGATCATTATTTGGAGGAGGATGTCATGCCAAGAACCTCAAACTTTGTTATATTGACTTGGTGGAAATCAAATGGACTCAAGTATCCAACCTTGCAGCCAATTTCTAGGATGTTTTATCTATTTATGCATTCACTGTCTCAAAGAAGACAAAATGTGACCCCGGCAATCTCTTACACTTGAAAAATAGATGCCACATAACTGTTGGACTAGAAAGGGGATTAGTACCATTCACAAGAGTTTATGAAAGTCGCTAATTATGGTACCATGGACTTGGGAAGACAAGAGCTCGTTCATCGACCGAACCAGTGAACAAGCGAGTTTCCAAAGAGCAAAGCGGACTGGAGACCCTTATATATGATTGTTAAGCACATAAACCATAGGTTCCCCAAATATCCATCATCAACCAACCTCGTTTCTGGCTTCTTTGCTCGGTTCCCTTCTATACTTGGCTGCATGAGGAGCTTGCCTTAGATTTCAAACAACTATGCACGCTAAGAGAAGTGAAAAGATGCTTACAATTACTACCACAAGAAAGTCATCGCTCCTAACATGGGAGGTTATTCCTTGTTAACAATCAAGATTTAAATTTATAAAGTTCGCGTGCTTTAACCTCAATTCGTTGTAAACTCAGTTGAGCATGGATATCGTTCTTAGGGACTAAAGGCTAAGTTATGAGAAATCTAGCGAGTTCGATTCTAGTTAAAGGAATTATCTTTGATGATTGAATGGTGGTTTAAACTAATTAAAGTAAACTAGTAAAACTTGTTGGTTGATGAGAGAAAAATCAATAATAAAAAGCCTTGGGTATTTCGAATCCACTTAATCGTTCATCCATCATATGCTTGACTTGAATTAGGGTTTACAGTCGTTTATGATAGTTGATGGCTTAAACTATAAGATTAAACCATCAAAAATATCATGCGAATAAGAACTTAATACTATTCATCGAAGGCATAACTTGTCAAGCAAGGCATGTATAACCTATCCAAGTAAGGCATGAACGAACTAAATTCATATAGGCATGTTCAGTTAAAACCATTGCACAACTAATGTAATTGAAATCACAGAAAACTATTGCATTGAAGAGATAAGTCATTAATTAAACAGATTGCATGAAAAGCAATGTCCCAAAAGTTGTACAATCATCACAAACTAAGTAAAGTACCCAATCCAAATCAAACCATATAACAAAATAGAAGAAGCTTTATCTAGTACCAAAGATCGGAGTTTAGTTGCTCATGATCGGAGCTGACACGCAGGTGACGTCCATTCCAAGCTTGTGCATCTAAAATCCAAGGTGAGAGGAGTGAGAATATGGAAGTCCAGAGAAAAAAACTGAATTAGGTCTAGCCAACCCTTGCTAAGTCTAAAAAATATGCTTAAATAGGTTTAGGAAACCCTACAAGCAAATCCCCCACAATTCCTTTTACAAATGCTGCCGAAAACTAAGAATTAAACCAAATAGAAAACTGCCAGGGTACCATCCTATCGATAGGCATGGTATCCCTATCGATAGTGTCATGCTGCAGTGTGCAGGAAGTGAAGCAGAAGAGCGGTCCTATTGATAGGGGTCACAACCCTTTTATCGATAGGGGTCACAACCCTATCGATAGGATCATGTTGCAAATGTACTTTTTGCTGCAAAAACTGGGTTTGAGGGGTGCCCTATCGATAGGGGTCGATAGGCATGACTTGATTTCCACTTTTTCTCCATTTTAAGCCTCTTTCTTGCTTCCAAAACACTTTGACACTCCTTCTATCCTTCAAGCGACTCCTAATATGCGAGATATCCGACAATCACCTCTTTGTGTCTTTGAAAACTCCAGATTTGGGCGAAAATGATCTACAATAGCAAAAATATACTATAAGAACAAAACTAACTAAATCAAAACAGTTCACGATGTAAATCACTCAAATTCATCCTCTAAAGACTGAAAAAGAAAGCATGATTGTGAAGCGATCAGTCGCCCCCCTATCTCTAAAGGGGCCCGTCATTTCGTTCGCTTGAGAGTCTCCCCTTGCACTAGCGGTAGGTTGGTGAGTCCACATCATAGTAGGCTTCATTCTTCTTGGAGGCATTGATATGTGCTCAAAATTGGTTGTGGGCTGTTGAGATGCATGGTAATCAAAATGTCATGATTTATTATTATTATTAATATTATTATTATTATTTTTAAATCTGTAATTCTACTATTTGTTTTGTTTCTAGGAGATTTGACAGCATAATCACATGATACGGATAAGTCATCATGTATTGACCATGGTTCAATTGTTCAAAGTCGTGATCGCAGACGACTCGTCGCGTCTCGAGCGAGATGCAACTTTAGGCATGAAATAATGTTCAAAAAAATTTCAAAAAAATCATAGAAAAATCATAAAAAATCAGGCAATCACATTGGAACTATCAAACAAGCAAAATAAATGGCTTAGAGTGCATGATATGACACAAAACATAAAACAAATGCGCTAGCGTACTACTATAGCATTGAAATACATATATTAGTAGTTTTTGCATGATTTATGATTTACCACATCAAATGTCCATTCAAGTTCAACTTTTCTAGTATCTAATTGATAAAAAGAATAAGTAAACACATACCAATCCCTCTTCAACGATACGTAGAGTGGCGATGATGTTGAAATCCTTCTATTTTTCCTTTTCCATATAGTTGCAAGTAATACTGAGGTCCAAAAAAGAACGAGAAAGAGAAGCCTTCGCCTGTATCCCGTGAAGAGAGTGGCCACTAGAACTTTGTGGATAGGATTGTTGGTTAGGTGGGTAGTGCATCTGTGTGCCACCGCCACTCGAGCTATAACCACCATAAATAGACCCACTTGAGATTCAGCCGAGATGTCCATAACCACCACCACTACAACTGCCATAAGATCTACTATCTTGGTGATGATGTCAATCCCGATCATAGTAACCACCCGTGCAAGTGCCGGTAGATAGTGGTTCTCCATAATTCATTTATGTTATGGGATCTCTAGGATTTCCAGGATGCGGTGCATTCAGACGATCCCGAGGAACTCTACCAGAAGTAGTATTGCTACGAGTTCTCCGAAATGGGGGCGATGGTACTAATGCGGACGGTTACCTATGTCCTAAATGCATGCTACTCATATGAAAATCAAGCGTAGGCCCCGTGGAAACTGGTTGACCACCCTGTCCTTTTCGTCTTTGCATAACTTCCTCGTATGCATAATCAGGTGTATCACTGTCTTGACTTGGATAATCAACCAACTGATCCCAATACCTCCTCCATGCTTCATAGCCTACCTCCAGCATTCTTGTTAACTCTGGTTGAAATTCATGATCTGTATCTTGTGTGGCATAGTACCTGTCACGCCCCTTTTGCCATGTTTGCGTTTTAACTTAGGTCGAATTCGGATAACTACAACCACCACGACCGTCATCCTCGTCGCCATCATCGCCACCACCATCTCCGCCACCACTAGATCCCCCACCTCTGCCTCCACATTCACCTCCACTAACATCGTATTCATTACCACTACCATAATTTTCCTCTTCTGAGTAACCCTAGCCTCCCGTGCTCTCCCGCTAGTGCCAGGCTCAGCATTATCACTTCGCCCACACCCTCGTGAATGATTACTACCTCCAATTTCATTATCACGCTCATCATCCCCACTCAAATCCCCTCCTGTAACCATTCATCAGTAGGGTTGACCAAAGGTTCTTAAGATTCCTGATTCCATGAATCCAATATGTCTTCATCAGTAAAGATATAGTTCTAGTTAATTGGATTATAGTAGTCATCATCCTCGTTCCTTCTCAAGAGTTTCCTTACTCAAATGTGCAAATTGTAGTGCACATACACAAGTTGCTCCAATTTTTTTATAGCTAGGCGGTTTCGAATTTTGGTATGGATTAATGTGAATGTGTTCCAGTTTCTTTCACATTCCGATGAGAACATGTTTGGCTAAGCACCTTAATTGCAATTTTTGCAAGTTTATTTTTGCAAGTTTACACTCACTACAATCTCGAATATCATCAATAGGGACTTTGCCTAAATAGCTAAACATAACAAGACTTTCTAAGTGAGCACTAGACACATGGCCTAACCTAGCATGCCATAGATAAAAAGGAAATGACTTATTTGTAAGAGAAAATGAAGATAAAGCTGAAGAAAAACTGGACTCGGGAAATTGAAAATTATCCACCATATATAAGTCACCATTTCTATGTCCTGTCACAATCTGCTTCTGGAATACCTGATCCTGTACAACACAAGTCAAAAAAGAAAAAGATAACATCAAAACCAGAATCAGATAACTGACTTGTAGAAAGCAAACTAACTGACAATTGATGAATAAAAAACACATTAAGAATAGAAAGAGGTAAGCTAGAGGAAGGAAGGATAGAGCCTATATATTTAACATTCATGTGAGATCCATTTGCAGTAACTATGGTAAAAGGAGAAGATGGAGAGATACAATTTTTAAGAAAAGAGAGGTTTGGAGTCATATGATGAGAGGCACCAGAATCAAAAATCCAAGTGGTGGAAGAAATACCTACAGAATCAAAATTACTCAAACCTGAGTGCATAGTGGACATAGCAGAAGCCAGTGACTCAGATTAAGACATGAGCCAATCTTGAAGCTGTTGAAATTTGTCAAACATGGATGGTGCTGGGCTAACAATGGGTGGAGCAGCAAGAGCAGCTTGAGGGCGTGACTGAACTAGAGATGGGTGTAGAGCAACTAGTTTAGGGCAAGCATATTTCCAATGCCCTTTTGGTGACTTAAACTGTTTTTCTCAGTAGCCATATGAGGTCTTGGTTTGCCAGTGACCTTAATGATAGGACCAGGTGGTGTAGGAAGTAATGGCACTCATGATGCATCAACAAATACAGAAGCATTAGAGGAACTAGGTTGGCACAACTTGAGACAAGTTTCCTCAGCAATGAGCTCTCGAACTGTTGCAGTAAGAGAAATAAGAGGTACCCGATGCATAATAGCCCCTCGAAGGGGTTCAAACTGTTTCTAAAGAGCCATAAAAAATTGTGCGAGGCGCTGATGATTCCTCTTTTGGAGATAGGTATCCGTACTTAGCAAGTCAGGCGGATCCATGAGGGCTAACTGATCCCAAAAGCTAGTCATCTCAGTGTAAAATGCTTGAATCTATTTCTCATCCTATTTGGCAGACCGAATATGACATTCTATTTCATATTCTCGAACATAGTTGGATTCCAGATAGAGGTATTGAAGATATTCCCAAACAAAATGAGCATAATCAAACTTCGAAATTTTTTGACCAATACTTGGTTCCATCGAGTTGTGAAGCCAAGTAAGAACCCGAGTATTCTCCATCTTCCATTTGGCTAGATTCGAAGCATATCCGTCAGCTTTAGGATTCATAGGTTTTGGACTAGTCTTGTCAACGTACCCCCATCGTCCACGACCAATAAGAAAGTTTTCCATAACTTTGGCCCAGTAGGAGTAGTTATTAGGGTTCGAAGTATCGGACGTTTTCGAGATGACTCGGACGAGTCAACCAGGTCTCGGAGACCACCTGGACGAGTTTTCGTCCCGAGTTGAAAATCCCGGCGAATAGTTGAAGACTCGTTCATCTTGGACGATATCTCGGCCGAGACGAGACGAGATGCCGAGATAACGTCTTCTCGTCTCATCTCGGCCGAGATATCATCCGAGATGAACGAGTTGTTACCAATTTTCAAAAAGTGCAGATTTTGAAAATAACAAAGGCTGCAAAAGAGAGATTCCGTGGAAGAAAAGAAGAGGAACTGACCTGCAGGCTTGCAGCAAAATGTCACGGGTCGTCCTCTTCACAGTAATATCCCAAGAGACGAGTGAGGTCTTCCTCTTCATCTTCTTTTCCTCCTCTTGTCTGATCTGAGTACCCACGGCAAGGAGACCATCCCCCTTTTCTGATCTGAGTACCCACGAGTTCCTCTTTTCTGATCTGGTGCGAGTGTGCGACTGGTGGCCTGGTGCGAGTGTGCGACTGGTGTGAGAAAGGGAGGGTGCCGGAGGGGTGTGCCGCGAGCTTCAGTGCTTCCCCGACTGGTGCCGTGCGTGACTGGTGCTTCAATGCTCCTCGCCTTCTCATCTCTAGGGCTTCGCTGGTGCGAGTCGTGCGACCCCCTTTTCTGGTCGAGTGGGTGGTGGTCAACTGGTGAGTCTTCACTTGCAAGTAAATATCTTAACTTGTTTAGTAGTTAAGTTAAATGTTTTTTGCTTTTATTATTATTTTTTTTTTCCGGTAAGTAATGCTTTTATTTCTTTTTATATCTTGATTTTATTTTATTAAATATCTTAAGTTAAAAAATTTGGTTTTCATATTTTAAACCGGATTAAATTTTAAACATTTTATTTTTTATAAGATACATAAAAATTAATTTTATAATTTATAATTTTATTTTTCAACTAAATATATTAATATATTGTTGTTTAATTTTCCTTTTTTTTACCATTAATTCTACCATGCATTTTCAAATTACCAATATTGGTTAAATATTTTGAAAAATTGACCATTGGATTAGATACTCTTCTTATACAAGTCATACATGCCAAAAATCACATTATCCAACGGTCAGATTTTATAATATATCACTATAAAAATTTGCAATGTTTCTGATTATAATAATTTTTCACAATGATATATTTCAGAAACCCACCGTTGGATCACTATGATTTTTTGAATACATAATATACATAAAAAAATTATCTAATCCAACAGTTAGTTTCTCAAAATATTAAATTGACACTAGTGTTTTAAAAATGGATGGTAGGAATAAAGGTATAAAAAAAAAATGGTAACAACCCTTTACATAAATAGGCCTATAGTTATTTTTAAAAAAATAATAATAATAAGATTATTTCATACCATTAATCCCAAAGTATTTTAACATAACAAATAAGCATATGAATTTTGAAATCTTAGGGACCTTACAGTATAAAATTGAATCTCATTTTATATATATATATATATATATATTGGGCTACATAATTATAAGTGCCAAAGATAATTTTTTTATACCACTAGGCCTAAGATTTGTTTAATTTTTTATTAAAAAATTCAATGTACACTAGGTAATTTTTTATTACTTATAAGCATATGAATTAAGTTTTATTGAATTTTTTATAAAAATTATATGTACACTAAGTAATTTTTTTTTTAAAAAAAAAAAAAAAAAACTAATTCCGAAATTTGTAACACATTTGAAATTATGAATTTTTATTATTATTATTTTTTAATAGGATGTACACTGACCGTTAGATTCGATACCTTCCATATTATGAATTTTTATTTTTTTTAATAGGATGTCAAATAAGCTACCAGATATTGGTTGGGAACATGGTACAGCCGTCACTGCAAATAAAAAGAAAATTCAATGCAATTATTGTCATAAAGTGATCAGTGGAGGGATCACACGTTTGAAACAACACCTTGCTGGTGTACGAGGTGATGTGGCACTGTGCCAGAAGTGTCCCAGAGAGATTGCACAGATGGTGAATCAGGCTCTTTCTGAAGCCACACAGATGAGGGAGTCTCAGAAAAAGGAAAAAAGAACAACTTCTGAACAACCTAAGAGATGAGGCTGAGTTTGAGCGTCATCCTCGGCATTACATTGATGATTACGATGAATTTGATGGTGGTGACTACCAGGGTGATGAAATGTCTAGACATGAGCAAGCACAGTTGAGATACGCTATGGAAGAGAGCCAAAGGACTGCATTTCATGAGGCAGATGCCCGCAGGCATTCAACATCTGATATGGCAGGTCGTCTTTTTAGACCTTCACAGTTTGGTGCAGGTCCTTCTCGAGGTGGTCCTTCTGTTGGTGGTCCTTCTGCTCCACCTCCTCGCAGTTTCAGCGTGCGGGATCCACACAGGGTTTCAGGTCTTGAATTAAGAGGGATTGATCCCTTTATGTATAGGCCACCTGATGCAAAACAAAAAAAATAAAGTCTTTATTTTTTAAGGAAAAGGCAAAGAAAATGGGAAAGGCAATATCCAAATTCTTTTACTACAATGCCATTCCTTTTAATGCAGCAGACAGTGGCCCTTATTATCAGGTCATGATAGATACCATTGCTGAGTGTGGGCCGGGAGTGGTTGGCACAACAGGATATCAAATTGGTGGAATTTTTTTGAATGAAGAGGTTGAAGAGTTGACGAAATATCTTGAGAGTATGAAGAAAAAGTGGCCTGAATATGGGTGTACAATTATGTGTGATGGATGGTCATCGCAAAACAAGCACCCCATCACCAATTTTATGATTTACTATGATCGTGAAATGGTCTTCCACAAATCTGTGGATAACACCAACGCAGGATCAAGAACAGCCGACTATCTCTACAGGCTTATGGACAAGGTCGTGGAGGAGATAGGTGAGTAATATATAGTTCAGATTGTCACAGACAATGAGGCTTCATATAAGGCTGCGGGACTTAAATTGATGGAGAAGAGAAAACACTTGTTCTGGTCTCCTTGTGCTGCTCACTGCATTGATTTGATGCTAGAGGACATTGGGGAAATAAAGAATGTCAAAGCTGTTATCACCGATGCCTGTAAAATCACAAGCTATATATATAACAGTGATGCCCTTGTTAACCTAATGAGGACATTCATAGATAATAGAGAGATTCTTAGGCCAGGGATAACACGTTTTGCCACTGAGTACATAGCCATTGAGAGCTTACTGAGACACCAAGCTGCCTTAAAGAGGATGTTTTCATCCCATGAGTTGCAAGAGCTTTCATACTCACGCAACCGTGAGAAAAGGGGGTTGAGAACACAGATATCTAACCTCATTCTTACTGAGCAATTCTGGCAACGAGCTGAGGGTGTCCGTGCTATGATGGAGCCACTAATAAAGGTACTCAAAGTCGTCGACCAGGATAAAAAGCCGACGTTGGGTGTTATCTACGATTGCATGGATAGGGCAAAGATGGCAATCAAAGTCTCATGTAAATCTTGGAATAAGATTTGGTCAATTATTGACAAGAGATGGGAGACTCAGCTCCACAGAGACTTGCATGCAGCAAGTAAATTATCTCATTCTTCGACCTTTACAGTTTTTAAATTATTGCGTATATAATTCTTGAATTTAGATGAATACATTTTTACTCTTTTCTTCGGTTGCTACAGCCATGGTTTTAAATATCGGGTAACGGGTATCGGGTGTATCGGGTGATACGTAACGGGTAACGGGCGCCGTGGCCGTTAATTTTTTTTTTTTTCACACCAACCCCCAAAAGCAGTTATATGCTTGCATAAACCTTCTAGGACTGTATATTAATGTTTTCAAAGAGTTCTGGTGCATTTATTTCAAGTTATCAAGTCTTCAAAAACATATTAATCAATTAAAATTATTCTATACTCACTTGCTTAACTTGATCCAATGGTTGGTTTTTGAAAATTTTAATTTTGAAAAACTGTGACTTTTTAATTCTTTAAAATGTTATCATTTTTTCACAGTCAGTTTTCTCATAAACTAACCGTTGGATCACTTTGATTTTTGGCAGACACGGCATACATAACAAGAGTATCTAATCCAACGGTCAATTTTTCAAAATTTTCACCGCAAATGGCTCTAGCATTAAGTGTACCTAATGATAGCAGTAATTTTATATATTTAATTATTTTTTTCAATTAGTTATTATTTATAGAGAGTTATATAAAATTAATGAACATTTTGTAAATTATTAAAAAATATATTATGCTTTATTTAAAAGTTAAAGAGAAATAAGGTTTTAAAAAACAAAAATATAATAATCTTTTTTTATTTTTGGTAAAAAAAACATTTATTAATATTTTTATATTATTTTATTAGTATTTTTTAATTTATTTGACCATTTGACCGAGTAGTAGACTAAAAGACTTCACTTGCTTCAACTTAAAAAGTATTTACCCAAAAAAAAAATATCTAACTTAAAAAGTGAAACTTGGACCAAAAAAAAGCTTACCTGCGTGTGACCTTGCGAAGCTGCGAGCAGAGTCTTCTCGGCGATGATCCAGCTGAAGCTCACTGGCGGGACTTCTCACCGGCGGGGATCTTTTAGTGGCGACGGCGACGGCGACGGCGACAGCGACAGCGACACTGATTTTTCTCCCTTCTCTCTCCTTCTCTCTTTTTCTCTTATGATTTCTTCTTCAAATCTTCTCCAAACTAACGGTAAATGATATGCTTTAGCTTTTTTTTTTTGAAAAAAGTCCGATTATTGTCCTGGATTGATGGATTGTCAGGAATTTCTGAGAAATTTGTGAGAAATCTGACTTTGGGCCTCTCTGCGTGGTGTATCGGAAATGTGTAAAGGTCCGATACATCCCGATACGTATCGGATCAGGGCCGATACGATGTGAATTGCATTACACATACCGTATAGGACATTATCGCGTACAGGCACTATGGGATTCCGATACGTATCGCCTGATACGTATCGTATCGCCAGATTTTTAAAACCCTGGCTACAGCATACTTTTTAAACCCGGCGTGCCAATACAGTGACAGCTTCAGTGATGATGAAGAGGTTAGAAGGGGTTTAAAAGCTGTAATTAAACGTATTGAGCCTGATGTGGCAATACAGGCAAAAGCGCTTACTGAAGTGAGTATAATTGATGTAATTGATCACAAAATGACAAACAATACTAGGGCATTCGAACAAACTTAATAGTGATGACCTAATTGCAGGTAAAGTTATTCAGAGAAGCAAGGGGGGGAATTTGGAGAAGTGCTAACTAAACAATCAAGAACTACTTGTCTTCCAGGTTTGAAATAAATTGGAGCTTTTTAGAGTTAACACTTTTTATTGTGAAGGTATAGAGTTTTTAAAATTTTCAAACTAACACATTTTGTGAAATTTGTGTTTGTAGCTGAATGGTGGTATAATTATAGGGAATCTGCTCCAAACCTGAGGAAAATTGCAATTAAAGTGCTTAGCCAAACATGTTCCTCATCAGGGTGTGAAAGAAATTGGAGCACATTCGCCTTAATCCATACAAAAATTCGAAACCGCCTAGCTATGAAAAAATTGGAGCAACTTGTATATGTACACTACAATTTGCGCCTTCGAGTGAGGAACCTCTTGACAAGGAAAGAGGATGATGACTACTACAATCCAATTGACCTGAACCATATCTTTACAGATGAAGACATATTGGATTCATGAATTCGGGAGTCTGAAGAACCTTTGCTCAGTCCTACTGATGAATGGTTACAGGAGGGTATCCAGGAGTTGAGTGGGGATGATGACCATGAAAATGAAATTGGAGGTAGTAGTCGTTCACGATGGCGAGGGCGAAGTGGTAGTGTTGAACCTCGCACTAGCGGGCGGACACAGGATGCTAGGGATTCACAGACAAGTCATGGAAAGGGGGTTTATCAGGGAAACTCAGAAGAGGAAAATTCTGGTAGTGGCAGTGAATCCAGTGATAATGGAGGTGAAGGTGGGGGATTTAGTGGTGGTGGAGATGATGGTGACGAGGATGAGTATGAAGGTCGTGGTGGTGGTAGTTATCCGGATTCGACCCAAGTTGAAACCCAGACATGGCAAAAAGGGCGTGACAGGTTCTATACCACACAAGATACAGATCATGGATTTCGACCAGAGTCAACAAGAATGCCGGAGACGAACCTGCTGATGCACGGAGGAGGTATTGGGATCAGTTGGTTGGTTTTCCAAGTGAGGATAGTAATACACCTGATCATGCATACGAGGAAGTGACGGCAAGGGCAGGGTGGTCAACCAGGTACCACGGGGCCTACGCTTGATGTTCAAATGGGCAGAATGCATTTAGGATATGAGCAACCATCCTCATCACAGCCATCGCCCCCATTGCGGAGATCTCGTAGCAGTGCTACTTCTGGTAGAGTTCGTCGGGATCATCCGAATGCACCACCTCCTAGAAATCCTAGAGATCCCGTGACGCAAATAAGTTATGGAGAACCACTATCTACCAGCACTAGCACTGATGGTTACTATGATCGGGATAGACATCATCACCATGGTAGTGGATCTTATGGCAATAGTAGTGGTGGTGGTTATGGATATCTCGACCGAGCCTCAAGTGGGTTTATGAGTTATTTTGATGGTGGTTATGGCTCCAGTAGCAGTGGCACACAGATTAGTTATCCACCCAACCAACAAATCTATCCACAGAATTCTAGTGGCCACTCTTCACAGGATACAGGTGAAGGTTTCTCTTTGTCATTCTTCTTTGGACCTCAATATTTACCACGACAATACGAAGGAGAAGGAGAAGGATTTCAACATCATCGCCACTCCACGTATCGTTGAAAAGGAATTTGTATGTGTTTACCTATTCTTTTTGCCAATGAAATACTAGAAAAAGTTGAACTTGAATGGACATTTGATGTGCTAAATCATAAATCATGCAAAAGCTAATAATATATGTATTTCAATGCTGCAATTCAGTGCGCTAGCGCCTTTTTTTATGTTTTAAGTCATATCATGCACTCTAAGCCATTTATTTTACTTGTTTGATGGTTCTAATTTGATTGCCTGAATTTTTCTGAATTTTCTATGATTTTTTTTAATTTTTTTGAACATTATTTGATGCCTAAAGTTGCATCTCGCCCGAGACGCGACCAGTCTTCCGCGACCGCGACTTTGAACCATGGTAGTTATTCTCTTTCAAACGGATCTTAATTGTCTGAATTTTCTCATCGGCCATTCTTAATTAATTTATAAAAATCCAAAAAATACAAAACAATAGCAAAACCAAGTGAGTGAAATCAGAAGCCAAAGAGGAACAAACAGCAGTGTACGGTTTCTAAGAGATCTAGAGGTGCCAAAAAAATCATCAAAGATAGTTTAGAGGTGCTGTCCAGCGACAAAGATAGTTTGGAGGTTCGGTCCAGCAATGGGTAGGTGTTGTCCAAGGTAGTATGCAGCAGCAGCAGGCAGGGCAGGAGAAGGGAGCAGCAGTAGAGGAAGGAGACAGCGGCAGAGAGAGGAGGTAGCGGCGGCAGTAGCGGTAGAGAGTAGCGGCTGAGAGAGGAGATAGCGACAAAAAGCCCTAGGGCTTCGATACCATGAAAGATTCGTAGGGATAAAAACCCTAGCAGCTATACAATCTTATTCCAACTTAAAACAATATGAATTACAAGCCTATAATTTATAGAGAAGCTATAACATAAGTATGGAGAGTTAACTCTAAGAAATATAGAAACCTAGGAAACATAGAAACTCCAATACATGGAAACTAATAAAATATGGAAAGTCAACTCTAAGAATATAATACAAAATATTAGAACAATCAAAAGAGGGTTGATTGCTTTTAGGTTTTGGCCTTTTAGGGTTTGTTTGTGGAGAAAATATTTTATATATATATTTTTTTATATGTATATAAGTGGCGGGTCAGTTCAGGTCTACGGCAGCTTTGTTTTGAGATCTGCTACTGAAGCTTCTTGTTTTAAAGCACAACTTGTGCTTTGTGCCTCAATTGGTAGCACTGATTTGACTTAATTGTCTTAATGTGCCATTAGTTTGGTTAATGAAACTCTTACCTCCAACAAAAAAACAAAATGATGAATTACCTTGGTGTTGATTAAAAAAATTGCATTGACAAGTTGTTTGTCTCGGTAAGGTGAGGCACATTAGGAAAGGGGACATAATAATTTAGTCGAGGTTGGGGATGGAAGTGAAAAATGACCCCGCCCACACTCCATTGCTGTTTCTAGTACTTAGGCTTTTAACAAACAATCCATTCTTTATTGAGTGCTGATTGGAACCACAAGAGAGATCAAAAATGCTTTCAGAGTTCGAGATCTGTATTACCTCTTGAGTCTTGATATTGTTTTGTCTTCTAGGATTGGAAAACAAAGAAAGAGATTAGTGGTGTGGATTCTTGTGAGAGATCGAAAAAGGGCCACAAGGAGGACATTTCTACGAAAGTCCTTCAACCTTAAAATGATATGTTGGGGTAGTTCAGGAATAATACAAAAATATAGGGGGTAAAAAAGTAAGTATTAATATTACAAGCAGGATGGGGAGGGAATTATAAAACCGATCTTGTTCCTAAACCAATTCAGTTTTAAAATTCTAATACACAAACTGATTCTATCCCATATAAAATTGAAAACAATTGGCCCAATAGGGCAGGTTGGGGGCATGCCAAAATAGCCATCCTTGTTTGTGTACACATATGCGCCTATGCAATTCGTGAAATTTAGAGATTTCGCAACTAGTGAGCCTCCTTTTGGTGGACAAGGTTGTGATGTTGTGGTCTTATTAGTGGCAAGTCTATAATCTAGTGCAAATTGTGTAGGTACTGGTAGGGTTAGAAGTGTGTGCAAAACAATTATATGGGTCCATGGATGCAGCTATGGTAGTTAGAAATCATAAAGTGCCACGTTACTTGGAGCCTTGGATCCTATGTTTCAACATTAAACATGAGATGGATACACTAATTGCTAAATGGTCGTGGAGGTTTCCATTGGAGAACAATTCTTTTGGCATAAAGTAAAAGTTAATATTGGCACCTGGAGAATGGTTGTGATGCTAAATCGGGGGGAAAGTGTCTCTTCTCAATGTCCTTGGAAAGGCATTTCCCGAGTTTATTGTTCTTTTTCTCGTTTCTTATCTTTTAATGCTGGGAGTGGCAATAGAATTGGGTTTTGGGAAGATGTGTGGAGTGGGCCAGTGTACTTTTGTGTCTTTGTTTCCTCATTTGTATGCTTTCTTTGGTTCACAATGCACCTATTGTCAGTTTTGTGGTTTCCTTTTCTATTTCCTATTAGTTGGGATTTTCATTTTCATCGGAATCTCAATGATAGAGTTTGAGGAATTGTCTTCTTTGTTGTCTATTGTAGAAGGGGTGGTTTTCAGACCTTTGATCCAAGATAGGAGAAAGTGGTCAGTTCATTCTTATGGGATTTTTTCATCTAAATCTTTTTTATATGTTGGTGATCCTTCTTTTATCACTCTTTGATTCCGTTTAAGGTGATTTGGAAAGCAAAAATGCCTTGGTAGTTAAATACATTGTAGCTAGAAAGCATAAATTGTCATAGTACTTGGAGCCCTGGATCCCATGTTTTAACATTAAACACAGGATGGGTACACTAATTGCTAAATAGTCGTGGAAGTTTTGATTGGAGAACAACTCCTTTTGGCATAAAGTAATTAAAAGTAAATATGGGTTTCTGGAGAATGGTTGGAATGCTAACTCGGGAGAAATGGTATTTTCTCAACATCCTTGGGAAGGCATTCCCGAGTTTATCATTCTTTTTCTCAGTTCTTGTCTTTCAATGTTGGGAGTAGGGATAAAATTAGGTTTCGGGAAGATGTGTGGAGGGGGAGAGTGTTTTTGTGTCTTTGTTTCCTCATTTTTATGCTTTGCCTTTGGTTTACAATGCTCCCATCGTCAGTTCTGTGGTGTGTGATTTGTAGGGGTGATGGTGGAGTTTGTATAATTTGTTTTTGCATTGTCCTTCAACTGTAGCATTGTGGCATAAGTTGTTTCAAATTATGGATATGAGTTAGGTGGCTCCAGTTCCCTTTGCTGCAATGTTGAAAATAGACTTAGGGTTCTTGGGAATTCTAAAAGAGTTATTATTCTATGGAGATGAGTAACTTTAGCTATTTTTTGGGTTATTTGGCTAGAAAAGAATGCTCGAAATTTTTAGGATAGAAGTGATAGTGTTGATGGTTTATGGGATAGAGGAAGCTTTTTGAGTTCATTTTGGGCTTCGGTGTCTAAAGGAATTTTTGGGTTTTTCTTTGTTTCTCAGTTTGGGGAATTGGTCATCGCTTTTTCTTTTTTAGTTTCATCCTTGTAACGTAGGATATCCTGTCCTTTTTTTTTCTCTTTTCTTTTTTTTTTTTCTATTAAAAATTATTTTTGATGATAAAAAGAAAATGCTATTCGGTGTTGCATTTTCGTGTTGACAATTTTAGCCAAAATGCATCAAGTTTTTTTTCCCCCATTTTTGTTTGAAACCCTAGAAATCTCTTTTCAAACTGTTAATTTGTGGGAAGCATGAGTTCATTTTTCATTGAAAAGCCTGGGTTTAACATGTTACAACATATGCCAACAATTTTCTTGTTATCATCTAAACAACATTTTGAAAGAGAGACACATTTTGTTAACTCATTTCTTATGACGTTAGTAATAAAAAAATTTTAAAAAATGCATCCAAGAATCCTATTTGGGATTTACGCTACCTCTTTTTATGGATTTCCTTATTTTGTTCTTCCACAAGGAATTGCATCTATATTGATGACGCAATAGAGTAGGAAGAGGCCATCCCTTATATATGGCCAACCTTGCAGGTGGATGATTACAATTTGGAAAATGCAATTCAGGATGTAAATTAACTTGTTGAATAATCTTTAAAATCATATATACCTAAATGTTGGTATCTATTGTCAGCAAAAATGTAGGCAATTTGGAATAATGTCTCCATGCTGATGATTTAGGAGCCTTTGATATATTATGGTATTCTATATTTCCGACCATCATGTAATTCATGCATATGAGGTAGGTCTCGGAGGGCGGCTTCCCACCATCCTGATTTGGCAATTCATTTTACATTACTTTATTTCACTCTACACGGAAGTAATTTTTTATATAGTATGTTATAGTTATATGTTCCCAATCTACTTGTGTAGGTTGCAGGATCTGCTGTAATTTTTGAGGTGCAAAGAAGTTCTAGATCACAAGCTAGAAAGGAACAACTACGCAAACAGGAATTAGAGGTACGTGTTGGTATTGTTTAATACTGGATCCTTTGAAATTTTTGTTTAGCTTGGTTTTTCTTGGGTTTCCCTTTTTGTATATAGACAAGAGGATGAGGAGCTTTGATGGGGTGATTAATGAGCTTCAAGTTTCCTGACATTCTAACACTATTTGAACTCCACTCATTCATGCATGCACCCCATCTAGTACATCTCTTCTTTTTTTTTTTTCAAGAAGGGCCAAAGCCCAGACAACAACGGCCATCTCGTGGCTTAGCCACCCCACAACTGTCTACTAAAAGTATAGGAACCACACTCTTAGGAATCTCTCTATATAATTTCATACCTATCTCATGACTTTTGATTAAGGCTTCCATTCTATCAGCACAACAGTTTGCCTCCCTAAATATATGAACTAAGCTACAAAACCAATTTCTCCATAGTAATTCTCTACATGCTTAGGGATGTCAAAGGGGCGGGGCGGGAAGGGACAGATTTTTCAATTCCAATCCCATCCTGTGAATGAAAAACCTTTTTCCCAAACCTGTCCCAATCCCAACTTAAAACGGGGCGGGGGCGGGGGCGGGGGCGGGTTTTCCCATTGGGTTTGAGAAAATAATTAAAATATTTTTTTAACTTCAATAATTTATTTTTTGGAATGAACCTTAACCATAATTGTGGGAAATGGCTTGTATTTTACTGTGTATAGTAATTAGGCTATTTTAGGAGAGTTTGTTTGTAACAGCCAGGATTCCTAGAATTAGGCTAATTTAGTTAGTTTCCTATTTTGTTGGAATATCCCATATCCCATAAATCATGGGATTTGATATAGCCTAGTAGTTAGTTTCCTTTTCTATAACTAGGATTTTTCTGTATAAAGTTAACACCAGAATGTAGTTTTCTGATATGTATGAAATCATAATTATTCCATAATTCTGCTCTCTTAATATACGTCATGGTATCAGAGCCAAATTAGGCTCCTTGGAATTTATTTGTTTCAGCCTTCATTGCTGAATACAGTGCCCTATTCTCCTCTATTTTTGAGACTCGAAACAGAGCATTTTTTTTTTCTTTTACTGGAATTCTCATTTTTTTCTTGGCCTTCATCGCCATTCAATCTGATTTCTTGGCCTTCATTGCTGTCTATCGTTGCATTAATCACCCAAAAAATTTCCGTTCTTTTGTAAAAATGTCAGAGATTGTAGAAACAACCGCTACAGTCAAATCGGAAGAGATTATTCGAACCCAACATCCTGGAGAATTGCAGAATATCCAGGCTGCATATAGGCTGGATGGAAAAAATTATCTGAAATGGTCCCAACTTGTTCGCACCATGCTGAAAGGGAAAGGGAAAATCAGCCATCTCATGGGTACGGGGCCGAAACCAGGATATCCTCGTTTTGAAGCCTGGGATGAAGAAGACTCTATGATTATGGCATGGCTCTGGAATTCTATGATTCCTGAAATCAGTGACACATGCATGTTCTTGGCTACTGCCAAGGACATTTGGGATGCGATTCAACAGACGTACTCTAAGGCGAGAGATGCGGCCCAAGTATACGAGGTCAAGGTGAAAACTGTTGCTACAAAACAGGGAGGTAAAACTGTTACTGAGTATGCTAATCAAATGAAATCTTTATGGCAAGAACTTGATCATTACAGGGTGATAAGAACCAAGTGTCCCGAAGATGCTGCTGTTCTCAAGAATTTCATAGAACAAGATCGAGTCTATGATTTTCTTGTTGGACTCAATCCAGAATTGGACCAAGTGCGAATCAAGATTCTTGGCAAGCAAGAAGCTCCGTGTTTTAATGAGGTGGTGGCATTAATTCGAGGAGAGGAAAGCAGAAGAGGCCTAATGCTTGATCCACAGAACACGGACAGCTTGGCTATGGTGGCTGGCAGTGATAACAATTCAACCACAAATATGGAAAGAGCACTAGTATTTGGAAATGGAAGATCCGGTCAACCAAAGACTCAAAATCGTGACTACAAGGACAACTTATGGTGCACTCATTGTAAGAAGGCACGCCATACTCGTGAGCGGTGCTGGAAACTACATGGAAAACCACCAAGCCGAGAGTGGGGACAAAAGGGAGAGCAACCAAGGAATAATGGCCAAGCCCATGTTACAACAGTGCAGTAGAATGAAGCAACACCACAAGAGATAGGCAATCTCAACCAAGAAGAAGTTGAGAGGGTGAGATCTCTTATTGGCAACCTTGACAAACCATCAGGTACTGGTTCATTGGCATATTCAGGTAAGTTTCCATTCTCTATTGGATTAAATGTCTCGGATATAACCTTTGCCAACTCTTGGGTCATTGACTCAGGTGCTACCGACCATATGACCCATTGACCAAACATTTTTTCCACATATTCACCATGTTCAAGCAGTAGAAAAATAGCCACAGCCGATGGCTCCTTGACCACTGTAGCGGGTATAGGAGATGTCAAAATAAGCCCATCACTGATGTTAAAAAATGTTCTTCACGTCCCTAGGTTAACCACGAACCTTGTTTCTATCCAAAAACTCACTCAAGATTTACGTTGCAATGTGGTTTTTTATCATAGTTATTGTGTATTTCAGGACAAGGATTCGGGGAGGATGATTGGACATGCTAGAGAACGGGATGGACTATACTATCTCGAAAACACCTTGCCAAGTCAATCAAGCATTACCAAGGGCAAATCATCTCATTTTTTTGTCTCAGAAGTTTTTTCATCCAATAAAGAAAAAGTTTGGCTTCATCATCGCCGACTTGGGCATCCATCATTTAGGGTTATTAAAATTATGTTTCCCTCTTTATTTAAAGGTCTAGATGTTGAACATTTTCATTGTGAAATGTGTGAACTTGCTAAACACAAACGTGTATTTTTTCCGATTAGCAATAAAAGAAGTTCTATTTCTTTTTATCTCGTACACAGTGATATTTGGGGTCCTTCTCCTATTCCTAATGTTACTGGGGCTAAATGGTTTGTTTCATTCATTGATGACTGTACTCGAGTCACTTGGATCTTTTTGCTTAAACATAAATCTGATGTTAGTACTGTCCTTCCAAATTTTTGTTCTATGATTAAGACTCAATTTGGGGTCAATGTCAAAAGATTTCGGTCGGATAATGCTAGGGATTATTTCAATCAAGTCCTAACTCCATACTTTCAGAGAGAAGGAATAATACATGAGTCATCTTGTGTTAATACTCCGCAGCAAAACGGAGTGGTAGAGAGAAAAAATGGTCACCTTCTTGACTCAACCCGATCCTTCATGTTCCAGAAAAATGTGCCTAAATCTTTTTGGGGGGAAGCAGTTCTTACATCCACTCATCTCATAAATCGTTTGCCTTCCAGAGTCTTGGGATTCAAGAGTCCAATGGACATACTTTCAACATTCTATTCAAACTTACACACTACAAATAATCTTGTTCCTAGGATATTTGGGTGTGTGGCATTTGTCCATATTCATAATCAAAATAGGGGAAAGTTAGATCCAAGGGCGTTAAAATGTGTTTTTGTGGGTTATTCTTCAACTCATAAAGGGTATAGGTGTTACCATCCTCCATCAAAAAGATTCTATGTCTCGGTAGATGTTATTTTCCATGAACAAGAATCTTATTTCACTACTCCTTATCTTCAGGGGGAGAATTCGGTAATGGAAGATAAGGACAGGGGGGATTTTTTATTCCTTGATCTGCCATCACTTCCTGTTTCGAAACAATCTTGTGATCCTTTGACTGAACCCGTGCCTGAAAATTCCAACCCTAGGCCTGAAGCTGTGACAAAAAATCCAAAATCTGCCCTTGAGAATGTGAGATTTGGCAAAGGCAAGGTGTTCTCGAGGAAGAAGACAGTTGTCCCTAAATCTGTGCAAGTCCAAGACTCTAACTCAAATTCTGAGAATGAGGTAACAATTTCTAATCCTTCATTGCAATCTGAAACTCATATGAACAATGATGACCAGGATCTTCCTATTGCTATTAGGAAGGGGATTAGAGAGTGCACAAATCGACCTCTATACCCTCTTGCGCACTTCCTATCTTTTAAAAAATTTTCATCGTCTCATAGAGCCTTCTTTGTCAGCCTAAACACTATTTCCATCCCTACCACTGTATCCGAGGCTTTGACCAATGAAAAATGGAAACAAGCTATGAATGTGGAGATGGAGGCATTAGAAAAAAACAAAACCTGGGAGTTAGAAAAATTGCCGACAGGAAAGAAACCCGTGGGGTGTAAATGGGTTTATACAGTGAAATACAGAGCAGATGGATCAATTGAAAGATACAAGGCTAGGTTGGTTGCCAAGGGTTATACTCAAACCTATGGGATTGATTACCAAGAAACTTTTGCTCCGGTCGCAAAAATGAACACTGTTAGAGTCTTATTGTCATTAACAGCTAATTACAATTGGGATTTGCAGCAATTTGATGTCAAGAATGCATTTTTGCATGGAGAACTAGAGGAAGAAATTTATATGGAGGTCCCGCCGGGTTATGATAATAATTTAGCAGCTCATACTGTATGTAAATTGAAAAAGGCCTTGTATGGACTTAAACAATCACCGCGAACATGGTTTGGAAGATTCGCAAGAGTGATGATAGCCATGGGATATAGGCAAAGTCAAGGGGATCATACGCTGTTCATTAAACACTCATCTTCAGGGGAAGTCACAGCTCTCTTGGTGTATGTCGATGACATAATAGTGACAGGAAACGATGATAAGGAGAGACAGGTTCTGAGTCAATGTTTGGCTAAGGAATTTGAGATCAAGGCGTTAGGGAGGTTGAAATATTTTCTTGGGATAGAGGTGCCTCACTCTAAACAGGGCATTTTTATCTCCCAACAGAAGTATGTTACAGATCTTCTCAAAGAAACTGGCAAGACCGCATGCAAACCAGCAAGTACTCCGATAGACCCGAATCTTAGACTCGGAGGGGCAGAAGAGGATGCTACTGTAGATAAAGAAATGTATCAACGTTTGGTGGGAAAACTCATTTATTTATCTCACACACGACCAGATATAGCATTTGCAGTGAGTGTGATTAGTCAGTTCATGCACAGTCCGAAGGAAGTTCATCTGCAGGCAGCTCATCGAGTGTTACAATATCTCAAAGGGACACCAGGTAAAGGTATTCTGTTCAAAAGGAATGGAGGGTTAGTACTTGAGGCATACACAGATGCCGACTATGCTGGATCAATTGTTGATAGAAGGTCAACCTCTGGATATTGTATCTTTCTTGGTGGAAACCTCGTGACATGGAGGAGTAAGAAACAGAATGTGGTAGCGCGGTCTAGTGCGGAGGCAGAATTCCGAGCAATGGCTCAGGGTGTGTGTGAACTACTATGGTTGAAGATCGTTTTAGAAGACTTGAAGATTAAGTGGGATGGCCCAATGAGACTCTATTGTGATAATAAATCTGCAATCAGCATAGCTCACAACCCGGTACAGCATGATCGAACGAAGCACATTGAAATTGACAGACACTCCATCAAAGAAAAGTTGGATAGTGGATTGATCTGTACACCTTATGTGCCTACGCATGGTCAACTTGCCGATGTACTTACCAAGGGACTAAGTAGTTCAGTGTTTCAGAGTTTTGTAGCCAAGCTACGAATGGTGAATACCTATTCACCAGCTTGAGGGGGAGTGTGGGAAATGGCTTGTATTTTACTGTGTATAGTAATTAGGCTATTTTAGGAGATTTTGTTTGTAACAGCCAGGATTCCTAGAATTAGGCTAATTTAGTTAGTTTCCTATTTTGTTGGAATATCCCATATCCCATAAATCATGGGATTTGATATAACCCATAAATCATGGGATTTGATATAGCCTAGTAGTTAGTTTCCTTTTCTATAGCTAGAATTTTTCTGTATAAAGTTAACACCAGAATGTAGTTTTCTGATATGTATGAAATCATAATTATTCCACAATTCTGCTCTCTCAATTTACGTCAATAATCTCAACAAATTTGATTTCAATCTTGGATTACAAGTTTTTGTAGTTAAAATATATATATTTATACACACTACCACAATGAAAAGAATAGAAAAAAATAGAAAGGGAAAAAATCTTAGAACACTAAACATTGTGAATAAATGAAAAAAGAATTTAGTATAGCTATATGTATAGATATTCGGGGCGGGGTGGCGAGGCCATATCCCATTCCCATCCCAAACCCTATAGGTTTTTTAATTTTTTCCCAAACCTTATAGGGTTTTCAATTCTTTTTCTCAATCCTGTCCCAATAGGGGTGGGGCAGGTTACCCTTTTAACCTGTCCCATTAACATCTCTATATATGCTTCCACCAACTCCAGATTCGGATGATTCTCTCCCACTACTCCTTTAATCATTTCCACCGAGACCAACGAATCCAATTCAACGATAACTTTTCTAAATCCAGTCTCCCAGGCTAGCTTGATCCCTTAATATAAACCCCACAATTCAGCCACATCGACAACAATTCCCTAAATTTGAGGAAAATCCCAGTACCCATTGCCCAGTAGAGTCTCGAATCAATCCCCTGCTTCTGCTCTGCCTAGATTTTCCTCTATACAACCATCTGTGTTTAGCTTAACCCATCCTTCATTTGGATGCTTCCATTTGATAAACTTCTGACTATAGATCCTCTTCTTTTCCTCTGCTTTTAACCCATTAACCGTTTCTCTTTATACTTCAATCACTTTCATCTTCATCTCTATTGGGTGTTGAAACGCTTGTTAAAAGAGAGCCTTGTTTCTCCTAGAACTCCACACCCTTGAAACTCTAGTGAAATTCTAATGTTTTCCTTAAACCAAGCAGCAACTTCTTTTTGGTTAAAGAAGCCCCGAATACCCTCCACGCCAATATCCCTACATAGGAGGCTTTTTTTCGTGCAATCACACAGTACATGTAAAGTGTTTTTTTTTTTTTTTTTTTCAGCTCCACACAATTCACATTTTTCCTCAACTGCCACCCCCATTTCTACTATATTTTCATTTGTAAGAAGTCTATCTTGCACTGCCAGCCTCCAAAGGTTTTGACCCTCGAAATCACCTTAAGTTTCTAAATCACCTTCCAACTGAATTGCTCATTCATTCCCCAATCATTTTCAAACATCATACTGTATGCTGAATTTGTAGAGAAACTTCCATTTGACTCATACCCCCAGATAGGCTTGTCTTGATTTCTTGTCATACAAATTGGGATGCTCAGGATTTCTTGCACCTTATTCTCTGATAAGTAATTCCTCAGTTTATTAACATCCCAACCTTCCATGCCAATGAAACTTGACACCCTTAATTCGTCCCAATCTGCTGCATCATTCCCTTCCCAATCTTCCCTTAATGGATGCCTTCTTACCCACCAGTCATTCCAGAAGTTAATTTTACTGCCATTTCCTACCCTCCATTTCATTCCTTTATCAACTACTTTCTACCCCTGTAAAATCCCTTCCCACACCATTGATGAGTCTCTTCCTTTTCTTTTCTACAATTTTAGCTTCCATATACTTACTCTTAAGAACTCTAGTCCATAGTTTATCGTCTGCTCAAGTCTCCAAGTCAACATAGACAACATTGCAACATTAGTTCTTGACATAATCCTAATCCCCAGCCCTTTTTTCTCCTTATGCAGACCACATCCCACTTTATCAAATGGATCTTCTTTTTCTCTTCACTATCACCCCATAAAAATTTCCCGTTTAACCTGTGATTCTGGTAGTTTAAGCATCTGCATTATGTACACACGAATCGCCATAGTGACAGCTTGAATGTAAGTTAATCGCCCAGACATACGTAGTTGTTTGGCTTTACATCCGGTCAATCTATTCTTTACCTTCTTTATCAGTCCCTGTAATAATCCTTGTTTATTTTTATTTTTATTTTTAAATCCAAATTCACCCCCAAGTACCAAACCAGTGGTCAAGCTCAAACCCAGCTTATTCTGAATTTCTTTAGCAATATCTCTGTTCGTATTACCAGACACTGCCGTCTTTCATATGGAAATATTAACTTTTTGCCCAGAAGCTAAACAAAACATCTCAATGCAATTCCACATTTCACCTGCTTGGTTGACTGAAGCCTTGCTTGGTTGACTGAAGCCTTAGCAAAAAGAAAAATTTTGTCTGCATAAAATAAATGTGATATCCAAGGACCCCTTCGAGAAGCATAGACTGGTTTTCAGGATTTTCTTCTCATATTTTGATTAATAAGATGCCCTAACTTCTCCAAGCATTAACACAAACAAGTATAGGGATAATGGAACCCCCTGCCTCAAACCTCTTCCCATCTCGATTTTTTCTGTTACCTTCCCATTCCACATCACCCATATGCTCGCAGTCTTGACAGAATCCATAATAAACTTTTTCCATTTTCCCGAAAACCCAACTTCCAACAAGATTCTTTCAATGAAATACCAGTTCATTCTGTCATAGGCCTTCTCTAAATCCAATTTCCAAGCTATATATTCCTTTCTACCTTTCCTCCTCTTAAAAGAATGAATAACCTCTTATGCAATTACTATATTATCAAGTGATTGTCTTCCTAGAACAAAAGTGCATTGATTTGGCACTACCACCTCCAATATAGGCTTGATCCTCTTCACAATGATTTTTGAAATCACTTTGTATATAATATTACACAAACTAATTGGTCTAAATTGGTTTAGACCAGTTGGATCACTCACTTTTGGTATCAACACAATAAATGTCTCATTGATCTCTTCTATAAATTTACCTTCTCGAATACTTTCCGGATTAAAGTACATACATCAGCTCCCACCTCCCATTGTTTTTGGAAGAACACAGCTTGATAACCATATGGTCTTGGGGCCTTAAATGACCCAATATTTTAGATTGCGTTTTTAATCTCATCATTCGACACCCTCCTCTCAAAGTTTTGCAATTACTTGATCATATAGATTAGGAAAAACATTTACATCTTTAGCATAAATCCCTTTGAAAAAATTGCTTGCCACATTTCTTAACTCTTCAAGATCCATATTTTTCTTCCTACGTATCCGAGTAGTCGTGTGGAAAAGTTGGGTATTTCTATTTCCATATTACAGCCATTTCACCCTAGACTTTTGAAACCATAGCATTTCTAGAGCTGTTTTCTAGTTTGTACAGAAGAGGATTTGTTTTAACCCCAAAAAAATTTTGAACCCCACCCAATCTTTCCTGTAGCCTTTTTTTTTTTCCTTGTAAAAAATGATTCCAAATACCTTATAGTTCCATTCTCTTACAGCTGTTGTGAACCCCTTCAGTTTATTTATTAAATCTAATTCCCTCTGCTCCCAACTTTGATGAACAAAAACATTAAAATCTCTGTGCTCCAACCAAGCTGACTCAAAACGAAATAATTTGATTCCTCCTCCAATATTTATCCGTTCAACCTCAGCCAAAATGGGATAGTGATCTGATCTCGTTCTCGGTAGGTGACGAACTATTGCTTCAAAAAATAAAGTCCACCATTCGCTCGGTCCAATCTTTCTTAAATTAAAGTCCTTCCTTCCCTCCCGTTGCTCCAAGTATATTAAGGTCCTGAAAACCCTAAATCAATAAGCACACACCCTAAATCAATAAGCACACACTTATTCAGCACTTTAGGATACTCATTCCCATGTGATCCTTGAGTCCTACCTCCTAATATTTACCCATCATCACAAATTCTATTAAAGTTCTCAGCTAGTAGCTGGGGAATGCTATTTCCTTTGGACATTTCTCTCAAAAGCTCCCATAATTGTTCTTTATTCCTTGGATTAGGGCTTGCATACATTGCCGAAAACAACCAATCAACATGATTTTTTCTCTTAATCAACATGTTAATCACTTGTGATGATGATGATAAAATATCGATGGTAACCAACTCCTCTTGCCACAGAAGCAAAATCCCTCCTGTAGAAACCAATGCAGCTACTCTTTCACATTTAGAGAATCCAATCTTCTTAATAACATTTCCTGCTATTTCTCCACTAATTCTTGTTTCAACTAGAACCATCACACAAGGTTTATGTAATCTAATGAAGTCTTTTATGGCCCTTAGGAAGTGCAGAAGGTTTATGTAATCTAATGAAGTCTTTTATGGCCCTTAGAAAGCCTGCACTTCCTACTCCCCTCACATTCCATGTTAAAATTTTAATTGGATCTATAGCACATAAAGGAAAACCAAACTCACCAAAAACAGCTCCAGCCTCATTAGTCTTTCCTTGTTCCTACTCCGTAAGCCTACGCTTATGCTGTCTTTAAAACATATATGGTACCTCATAGGATACCTCTGTCGCCATCCTGAACACCAGTGACATCTCTATTTGCCCGATGAACAGATCCGACGCTACCAAGCTTGGTCTTTCGAGTGGTTGAGACAGTATCAGAGTGATCGAGCTTAGGATTGGAGGGTGCACTAGGGGAGGACGGGGGTAGGGCGGCTAAGTTGTCGAGGCAAATGGGGAAGAAGAATTAACTGATCTGTGAAGGGGTCCTCTATTTCCTTTCTCAATCACCTCCCTTCGTTTCTGTATCAGTATTACACTTGCTCCAACCTTAGGGTTCCTATTTTCATCTCCTCTATTCCCTAAATTTATATTTTTTTCCAAAAGACACCCGGCAGGCCTAATATTATACTCTCTATTGCTCACTATTAAATTGGGCTGGCCCATACTCGTCATTCTTCCCATAGTAGGAGACTTTCCATCCCCTATCCCATTGCCCACATGATGCTTGCTAAGAGTAACTTTAGTTTTATTCTCGTTGTTCTCCACCCCAGATTTCAGGCTCCTCGCCCTTGCATCAATCTTTTTTGTATTATCATTATTATTTTCACACATCTCCATAATCTCAACATCCTCCTTGCTCTTGTTATTTCCATCACTTTTCCCACCCCTTACCTCAGCATGTACTTCCTCCATAATAAAAATTTCCCCTTCACAATCTAAATCTATAATCATTTTAAATCTTGATCCACTAGACAACGGTTCATTGTTTGCCATCCCATATGCTCTCCTATGTTTGTACTCCTCTATTTGCCCTTCATAGCTCCTCCCATTGGGCTTTGTTGAGTTCGTGCGCAACGGAAGCTCGAAAAATAATTGATTTTATTGATACAAAATCAATTATTTACAACCACTCACACTTGAGTAGTATGCTAACACTAACACCTTAGACTCACCTTACTCACTTACACCTTAGAATGGTGCTCACACTATCACACAAGCTTTACTCTCACACACTCCACTTACTGACTTACACCAAGTCACTCTTGCCTTGGACACTTTCTCACGTGTATATACAATGGGAGGGCTTGCGCCCTTTTTATAGTTAGCTTCCACCGACTTAGGTAAGTCGGTTCCTAATCTATTGAAGCTTCTAGTGCTCTCCAATAAAATCAGCAATGGCTATTTCTAGAATGAGAGTAAGAGATGGAGGGCAGAAAGAGGAGTATACTAGAATCTGGTGAGGCGGTGGAAAGAGAAATAGGAGAAAAGAACAATCTATAAAGACGAAGATGATAGAAAGGAGAGTGAGAGTTCTAGAAGAGTCACGGATGACTCTTAACACTCCCCCTCAACACTGACTTTTCTCGATGTCTTTGAGATGCTGGTTCAGATTTTGCCAGTCCTTTGACGTCATCTTCTCGTACTATAGCAACATTTACATACTTTGGGTTAGGCTTTCGTTGCCTCGTTGATCTTCTAAACGGTGGTTCATATTCTTCAATTTCTTCGAGTTGACTTAGACAATCCTCTTTTGTAATCGTACAATGCACGCCTGTTTGACATGGATTTGGAAACTTTTCAGGCGTTCTTACCGGACTGGACTGCAATTCTCCACTACTTTGCCTTTCATTGTCTTTTGGACTTGGAGTTGTTTCTTCTTGAGTTTGCTCCCCTAGCTTCTCTTACAACTCATCTTCCAAATTTTTAGAATCTGGTAGCACCGCATCTTGCGACGTCCACCAAAATGATGCTTCATCAAATACTACATTTCTTTATGTATAACATTGACCGGTTATGGGGTCGCAGCATCTCCACCCCTTTCTCTAACTGTCATAACCCACGAAGATGCAGCGAACTGCCTTCTTGTCGAACTTACTTCGCAGATGATCATGCACAAATGCATAGCACACACATCCAAAAACTCGAAAGTGACTTACCGTAGGTTTCATGTTCCATAACTTTTGGACGGGTGAGACAAACCCTAACTTCACTTGTGGAAGCCTGTTGATCACGTGAACTGCCGTCTTCATACATTCGGCCCAGAAGCGACTAGGAACATTCTTCGCTTGCAACATGCTCCGATAAATCTCTGCAAGATGTTGGTTCTTTCTTTCTGCAATACCATTCTACTGTGGAGTGCCCAGACAAGTCAATTGTCATCGAATTTTACATTCTTTTAGGTAATCCGAGAACTCATCTGACGTATATTCCTTTCCATTATCCGTTCGCAAGGAACGAATCTTCTTTCCAAATTCACTTTCAACCTTCTCACGGAATTCTTTAAACTTGGTTAGAGCCTCTGACTTCTGCTTAAGAAAATATACCCATACATACCTTGAGAAGTCATCGATGAAGGTTAGCATATAACACATCCCGCTGATTGATATTGCTTTACCGCGCCAAACACATTTGAGTGAATGAGCTCTAAAGGCTCATTGGCTCTAAACTTTAAATCCTCGTACGGTAGTTGATGCGCCTTACCATACTGGCACCCAGCATATATGGTAGCTAAAGTTGAAGCATTGACTTCTTTATCCAATTGAGGAAGACGTTGAAGCATTAATGACTTCATCATTACCTTCAGCTTGTGATAGCTGACATGCTCCAAGCGTACATGCCACAAATCTACTGTTTCATTCTTTCATGTCTTGTCTACGTATGCTGATTTTGATGACATTACGTAGATAGACTCTAGACGCCATCCTTCCGTAATTGGCGTACCTGACGCTTTAAGGTTTTTTTAAACCTTAACATCTTCTGGGCTAAACACAACGTAGTTGCCTGATGCTGTCAGTTGCGATACTAACAACAAATTCTTTTTCATACCAGGCACATGGTAGACTTCTTGTAACTGGAGCTGGTGAGGACTGAAGCAAGGTGTGACAACAGTCCTACCCACGTGCTTAATAGGCAACTTTGAATTATTAGCAACTACCACTACGTGATTACCTTTATATTCCGACATACCTGACAGCTCCTCTTTGTCACCGGTCATGTAATTGGAGCACCCCGAATCAACGATCGAATCTGTATTGTAGTTAATAGCACTTGGTTTGGATACCGCAGCAAGTGCTGATTCCTCAGGCTCGACCACAATACAACTTGTAGCTATTTCCTCAGTGATTGAGCTGCTGAACTGCTCCTCCGTTTCTTGTTTGACGAAGTCTATCTCCTCCTCCGAGTCATATTCTTCAGTGGGCTCGGACATCGCAAAAGATGCTTGGATGTCCCACTCCTCTTCACTATTATCTTGGTGACTGCTTAAGGTCACCAAATTTCTTTCGGCTGATTTTCTTCTCAACCAGCAGTCCCTTGCAAAATGACCCTTCTTGCCATAATTGTAGCATTCGTTGCTACGCTGTCTATAACCCATGGATTGTTTATCATCCATGTTGCTATCGCCACGTTGAGCTCCCCCAGTCTGGAGCTCCTCCCATTCCGCCGCTTTTATATATTGTCTCCTTTCTTTTCACTTGTATCGTTCCATCCTGATCTACCTCTTCTCTTGTTGCTAAAGAGTGCCTCCTCTTCAGGCTTTAATGACACCCCGGCCATTTGTTTATTTAGACTTTCCTGGTTGGCCAACAAACTCTCTAATGCCAAAAGAGAGGGTGGTGTTGGGCATCCATGTATTGCCGCGATGAATCCACTATGCTCGGGTCTTAACCCGTGTATAATTATTCTTTTATCCTTCCGTCATCAAAATTAGATCGCGGATCTAATTATGATTTTTCACGACATATCTCTTTTATTTAAAAAAAAATATTCGCTATTTGACATACCTCTTTGTTTGGTATTCATTAGCTCACTCTCCAAGCACTGAGGCCGGGGCACTGTTAGTCTTTGAGAAGAGCATTGCAAATGCATCCATGCTGTCTTGGGTGTGTCATCGTCCTTGATGTGGCTGAGAAGCTCATCCTCAACCGTAGTCTTTAATACAAACATGGCCTTCCCTGTCTTAATTCTCCACTTCCTGAAAGCCTTAGTATTTTCCTTTGAAGGTAGAGTGGTCTCACTGCCATTAATAATCTCCCATAAATCCTGCCCTTCAAGGTAGGATTTAATGTGGCTTCTTCAATTCTTGTAGTTGTGGCTGTTGAGCTTAGTAACTCTGCCTACAGCATTCGCCAAATCCGTCATTGTGCGTTGATGCGATCTCACGAACTCTACCACGTACGCAAGCTTGGTCCCAGACTGTACGCAATCCAAAACGAGCGCCTCGACAAACCGATCCTTGACCGTCCCACTCTGATACCAAATTGTTGAGTTCGTGCGCAGCGGAAGCTCGAAATATAATTGATTTTATTGATACAAAATCAATTATTTACAACCACTCACACTTGAGTCATATGCTAACGCTAACACCTTATACCCACCTTACTCACTTACACCTTAGAATGGTGTTCACACTATCACACAAGCTTTACTCTCACACACTCCACTTGCTGACTTATACCAACTCACTCTTGCCTTGGACACTTTCTCACGTGTGATACAATGGGAGGGCTTGCGCCCTTTTTATAGTTAGCTTCCACCGACTTAGGTAAGTCAATTTCTAAAGCAAGGAAGGCCAAGTTTGTATTGAAGACTACGGTCGAGGATGAGCTTCTCAGCCACATCAAGGACGTTGACACACCCAAGATAGCATGGAATGCATTTGCAATGCTCTTCTCAAAGACTAACAGTGCCCGACTTCAGTGCTTGGAGAGTGAGCTAATGAATACCAAACAAGGAGGTATGTCAATTAGCGAATATTTTTTTAAAATAAAAGAGATATGCCGTGAAATATCAGATTAGATCCTCGATCTAATTTTGATGAGGAAATGATGAAAAGAATAATTATACATGGGTTAAGACCCGAGTATAGTGGATTCATCACGGCAATACATGGATGGCCAACATCACCCTCTCTTTTGGCATTCGAGAGTTTGTTTGCCAACCAGGAAAGTCTAAATAAACGAATAGCCAGGGTGTCATTAAAGCCTAAAGAAGAGGCACTCTTCAGCAACAAGAGAAGAGGTAAATCGGGATAGAATGATACAAGTGCAAAGAAGGAAGAAGACAATATATCAAAGCGGCGGAATAGGAGGAGCTCTCAGACTGGGGGAGCTCAACGTGGCAATAGGAACATGGATGATAAACAATCCATGGGTTATAGACTGCGTAGCAACGAATGCTACAATTGTGGCAAGAAGGGCCATTTTGCAAAGAACTGCTAGTTGAGAAGAAAATCAGCTAAAGGAAATTTGGTGACCTCAAGCAGTCACCAAGATACTAGTGAAGAGGAGTGGGACATCCAAGCATCTTTAACGATGTCCGAGCCCACTGAAGAATATGACTCGGAGGAAGAGAGACTTCGACAAACGAGTAACAGAGGAGCAGTTCAGCAGCTCAATCACCGAGGAAATAGCTACACGTTGTATTGTGATTAGCACTTGTTGCAGTATCCAAACCAAGTGCTATTAACTACAATACAGATTGGATTGTTGATTCGGGATGTTCCAATCACATGACTGGTGACAGAGAAACTATCAGGTATGTCGGAATATAAAGGTAATCACGTAGTGGTAGTTGCTAATAATTCAAAGTTGCCTATTAAGCACGTGGGTAGGACTGTTATCACACCTCGCTTCAGTCCTCACCAGCTCCAATTACAAGAAGTCTACCATGTGCCTGGTATGAAAAAGAATTTTTTGTCAGTATCGCAACTGATAGCATCATG
>JAESVK010000627.1:107450-123281 GCA_017140935.1 Hamamelis virginiana
TTAAAGATATTTGGTTGTACTGCATTTGTTCATATCCATAGTCAAAATCGAGGAAAACTTGAACCTCGAGCCCCAAAATGTGTATTTGTTGGTTATGCTCCCACTAAAAAGGGGTATAAATGTTTTGAACCTATTTCCAAAAAAATGTTTGTTACCATGGATGTTACATTTTTTGAATTACATCCCTATTTCACACCTCATTTTCAGGGGGAACCAAAACAAAGATTTGGATTTGGTTGTCTTTCATGATTTTTTGCAAACTGAAGACTCGCAAAATAATCATTCTCCAACTTTGATTATTCAACCTGAAAACCCAAGCTTTATTATACCAGGAGAAAGTGAGTCGAGGTTTTTTAGATACTAAAAAGGTAGGTCTTCCTACAGTGCCATATCACGATGTTCATGATCCTATAAACAAAGGAGAAATAGGAAAAAAAAAAAAACCATAGCATTGGTACCATTTGACATTATCTATTCGCGACAGATGACAACTCGAAAGCAAGGGTCTTCTAATCCTTTACACTGCTCAGAATCCGTAAACCCTCCAGGTAATGTCCTCCTTTACCTCATGTTCAGCCTATTTCATCTTCGAGTTCTGAGTCCTCTAGTTCTGAACCCGAGTCTAGTTCCAATCCTGAGTTCGATGATTCTTAACTTCCCATTGCTGTCCGGAAGGGTGTGAGGTCTTGTACACAGCATCCATTGTCCAATTATGTGTCATATGAAAATCTTTCACCTGTTTTTCGTGCTTTTACCTCACAATTGTCTTGTATGGAGATTCCTAATACTGTGCAGGATGCTCTGAAAGTTCCTGGGTAGAAGGAAGCTGTCTTCGAGGAGATGAAAGCTCTTGAAAAAAAATGGCACGTGGGAGTTAGTTTATCTACCAAGAGTAAAGACAACTGTAGGGTGCAAATGGGTGTTTACAGTCAAGTATAAATTTGATGGCTCTCTAGAACGGTATAAAGCTCGATTAGTTGCCAAGGGATTCGCTCAGACCTATGGCATTGATTACTTGAAAACATTTGCCCCAGTCGCAAAGCTAGACACTGTAAGAGTTCTTTTGTCACTTGCAGCTAATTGTGATTGGCCTCTGCAACAGTTGGACGTAAAAAATGCATTTCTCAATGGAGACCTAGAAGAAGAAGTGTACATGGATGCACCTTAAGGATTTGGTGAAAAGTTTGGTACAAAGGTGTGTAAATTGAAGAAGTCCTTAAATGGGTTGAAACAGTCACCAAAAGCCTAGTTTGAGAAATTCACTCAGTTTGTTAAGAGTCGGGGGTATACTCAAGGGTAATGTGATCATACGATGTTTATAAGACATTAACAGGATGGGAAGATAGCGATACTGATTGTGTATGTAGATGATATAATTCTCACCGGAGATGACGTACTTGAGATGAACCGATTGAAGACTTCACTCTCATCTACATTTGAGATCAAGGACTTAGAATCTATGAGGTATTTCCTTGGAATGGAGGTTGCTCGGTCGAAGAAAGGGATTGTTGTCTCCCAACGGAAATATGTCCTTGACCTCCTGAAGGAGACTGGGATGAGCAATTGTAGGCCAGCCATGGTTTTAAGTATCGGGTAACGGGTCGGTAACGGGTATCGGGTGTATCAGGTGATACGTAACGGGTAACGGGTAACGGGCGCCGTGGCCGTGAATTTTTTTTTTTTTTTCACACCAACCACCAAAAGCAATTTATACATGTATAAACCTTCTAGGACTGTATACTAATGTTTTTAAAGAGTTCTGGTGCATTTATTTCGAGTTATTAAGTTTTCAAAAACATATTAATCAATTAAAATTATTCTATACTCACTTGTTCACTTGATCCAATGGTTGGTTTTTGAAAATTTTAATTTTGAAAAATTGTGACTTTTTAATTCTTTAAAATGTTATCATTCTTTCACAGTGAGTTTTCTCATAAACCAACCGTTGGATCACTTTGATTTTTGGCAGACAGGGCATACATAACAAGAGTATCTAATCGAACGGTCAATTTTTTAAAATTTTCACCGCAAATGGCTCTAGCATTAAGTGTACCTGATGATAGCAGTAATTTTATATATTTAATTATGTTTTTCAATTAGTTATTATTTATACAGAATTATATAAAATTAATGAACATTTTTTAAATTATTAAAAAATATCTTATGCTTATATAAAAGTTAAAGAGAAATAAGGTTTTATTAAAAACAAAAATATGTTAATCTTTTTTTATTTTTGGTAAAAAAAAAACATTTATTAATATTTTTATATTATTTTAGTAGCATTTTTTAATTTATTTGACCATCTGACCATTTGACCGAGTAATGGAGTAAAAGGCTGACTTGCTTCGACTTAAAAAGTAAAATACCCCAAAAAAAATATCTAACTTAAAAGTAAAACTTGGACCCATTTTAGCTCTGCGTGTGAGCAATTCACCAGCCAAGGTTTCAGTTGACGCAGAATCCCCCTTTGGAGAAGTATAACCCTTCACCCCCTTGCGAAGTTGCGAGAAGAGTCTTCTCGGTGATGATCCAGCTGAAGCTCACTGGCGGGGCTTCTCACCGGCGGGGTTCTTCTAGCGGCGACGGCGACGGCGACTGCGACTGCGACGGCGACACTGGTTTTTCTCCCTCCTCTCTTCTTCTCTTCTTCTCTTATGATATCTTCTTCAAATCTTCTCCAAACCAACGATAAATGATATGCTTTAGCTTCTTTTTTTTAAAAAAAAAGGTCCGATTATTGTCCTGGATTGATGGATTGTTAGGAATCTTTGAGAAATTTGTGAGAAATTTGACTTTTGGGCCTCTCTGCGTGGTGTATCGGAAAGGTGTAAAGGTCCGATACACCCCGATACGTATCGTATCGGGGCCGATACTATGTGAATTTCATTACACATACCGTATAGGACAGTATCGCGTACAGGCACTATGGAATTCCGATACGTATTGCCCGATACGTATCGTATCGCTCGATTTTTCAAACCCTGAGGCCAGCAGACACTCCAATTGATCCCAATCAGAAACTTGGAGATAACAGGGAAGGTGATCCGGTGAATACAACTCGGTATCAAAAGTTGGTGGGAAAGTTAATTTACCTATCACATAAACAGCCCGATATTGCTTTTGCTGAGTTTGGTAAGCCAGTTTATGCACTCACCCTACGAGAAACATCTTGAAGCAGTTTATCGGATTCTCAAATACTTAAAAAGTACACCAGGCAAGGGTTTACTCTTCTAGAATACCACACTGCAGAACATAGAGGCCTTCACTAATGCAAACTGGGCAGGCTCAGTTATTGACAGGAGATCCACGTCACGATACTGTACTTATGTCTAGGGAAATCTAGTCACATGGCGAAGCAAGAAACATAATGTGGTTGCAAGGAGCAGTGATGAGGCGGAATATAGGGCTATGGCTAACGGAGTTTGTGAGATGCTATGGTTGAAAAGAATTCTTGAAAAGCTGCGGATGCCGATGAACATGCCAATGAAGTTGTATAGTGACAACAAAGCTGCCATAAGTATTGCACAAAATCCAGTTCAACATGATCGCACGAAGCATGTGGAGGTTGACAGACACTTCATAAAAGAGAAGATTGATAGCAGAGATGTTTGCATGCCTTTTGTTCTTACTACTCAACAAATAGCCGATATCTTCACCAAAAGACTTTTCAGACCTAGTTTTGAGTTCTTTGTAAGCAAGTTGGGCATGATAGATATCTATGCTCCAACTTGAGGGGGGTGTCGGATTTTTAGGAAATAAATTAGGAAAGTCAAATGATTTGATTTGATTTGATTGCTGATTTTGTGGCCTTCCTGATTTAGTGGCGTTCCTCTACTATTTAATCTTGTAATAGTCTCTCTTGAAATCAATAAGAATGATTAGTTTTTTTCTTCTCAATAACCTTCAAAAACCTTAAAGCGTCAGGTACGCTAGTTATGGAAGTATGGCGTCTAGAGTCTATCTACGTAATGTCAACAGAATCAGCATACGTAGACAAGACACGAAAGAATGAAACAGTAGATTTGTGGCATCCACGCTTGGGGCACGTCAGCTATCACAAGCTGAAGGTAATGATGAAGAAATCAATGCTTCATGGTCTTCCTCAATTGGATGTTCGAGGAGAGACCGTATGTGTTGGGTGCCAGTATGGTAAGGCGCATCAACTACCATACCGAGGATTCAAAGTTCAGAGCCAAGGAACCTTTAGAACTCATTCACTTAGATGTGTTTGGCTCGGTAAAGCAAGCATCGATCAGCGGGATGCGTTATATGCTAACCTTCATCGATAACTTCTCAAGGTATGTATGGGTATATTTTCTTAAATAGAAGTCAGAGGCTCTAACCAAGTTTAAAGAATTCCGTGAGAAAGTTTAAAGTGAAATTGGAAAGAAGATTCATTGCTTGCGAACGGATGATGAAAAGGAATATACGTCAGATGAGTTCTCGGATTACCTAAAAGAATGTAAAATCTGACGACAATTGACTTGCCCGGGCACTCCACAGCAGAATGGCATTGCAGAAAGAAAGAACCGACATCTTGTAGAGATTTGTCGGAGCATGTTGCATGCAAAGAATGTTCCTAGTCGCTTCTGGGCCGAATGTATGAAGACGACAGGTCACATGATCAACAGGTTTCCACAGGCAAAGTTAGGGTTTGTCTCACCCTTCCAAAAGTTATGGAACATGAAACCCACAGTAAGTCACTTTCGAGTTTTTGGGTGTGTGTGCTATGCATTTGTGCCTGATCATCTGCGAAGTAGGTTCGACAAGAAGGCAGTTTGCTGCATCTTCATGGGTTATGACAGCCAGAGAAAGGGGTGGAGATGCTACGACCCCATAACCGGTCGATGTTATACATCAAGAAATGTAGTATTTGAAAAAGCGTCGTCTTAGTGGACGTCGCGAGACATGGTGCTACCAGATTCTAAAAATTTGGAAGATGAGTTGCAAGAGAAGCTGTGGAGCAAACTAAAAAAGAAACAACTCCAAGTCCAAAAGACACTGACAGGCAAAGTAGTGGAGAATTTCAATCCAGTCTAGTCAAAACGCCTGAAAAGTTTTCAAACCCCCAACCCATGGCAAATAGGCGTACATCGTACGATTACAGAAAAGGATCGTCCAAGTCAATTCGAAGAAAATGAACCACCGCTTAGAAGATCAACGAGGCAACGAAAGCTTAACCCGAAATATGTAAATGTGCAATAGTACGAGAAGATGACGTCAAAGGACTAGCAAAATCTGAACCAACATCTCAAAGACATCGAGAAGAGTTAGTGTTGAGGGGGAGTGTTAAGAGTCACCCCTCACTCTTCTAGAACTCTCTCTCTCTCCTTTCCATCATCTTCCTCTTTCTAGATTGTTCTTCTCTTCTATTTCTCTCTCCACCGCCCACCAGATTCTAGAGAAACCTATACTAGATTTCTCTTGTTGGTTCTCCTCTCTCTGCCCTCCATCTCTCACTCTCCTTTTAGAAATAGCCATTGCCGATTTTATTGGAGGGCGATTTTATTGGAGAGCACTAGAAGCTTCAATAGATTAGGAACCGACTTACCTAAGTCGGTGGAAGCTAACTATAAAAAGGGCACAAGCCCTCCCGTTGTATACACACGTGAGAAAGTGTCCAAGGCAAGAGTGAGTTGGTGTAAGTCAGCAAGTGGAGTGTGAGAGAGTAAAGCTTGTGTGATAGTGTGAGCACCATTCTAAGGTGTAAGTGAGTTAGGTGAGTCTAAGGTGTTAGTGTTAGCATAGTACTCAAGTGTGAGTGGTGTTAAATAATTGATTTTGTATCAATAAAATCAATTATTTTTCGAGCTTCCGCTGCGCACGAAGTCAACAGGCTTACCCCCTCGTCCAGAGTCATTTCCTTTACGGCTTCTTTGCTTTACCAACATCCAAGGCCCATATCTAGGACCCATCTTTATCATCAAAACCCTTCTTCGTCCCATCTGCTTACATCTTTCTTCCGTTTCTCTCTGCAACTCAGGGCAATTGTCTCTATGATGGCCATACTTTCCATACTGAAAACATACCAATTGTAGTCCCTCATATTTAACCATATACATCTTCTTTTTCGATTTTTACTTCTGAAATCAGTGGCTTTGTTAAGTCTATTTCCACACAAAGTCTGGCATATTTACCTTTTATCTGCAGACTTGTGTTTTGATCCATCGAGTGTTTCCCCCATAATAGATTGAATCCAAAAAAAAATGTCTTACATTGAAATATTCTGACATTTAAGGGAATCTTACCTAAGCCCCTGTTCTTACAATCCTGTCTTTTGAAGGTCAAAATTCTGGCTTCCACTTTTGGATAACAAGATAATGCCCAACAATCACCCAAGGTCCCTCAGTTAACACAAAATTTAGGTTATACATGGTTGCAAATTTAGTAAGGTGTAGTCCTTTCCTAAATCAATTGGTTGCAATTCTCCCTGTAAATTCCATTTCTGCCGTAACGTGCCGGTAGAAAACCAATCAAGACAGATTTCCCCAATAATTTCAAAATCAAAGATCTTTGCCGTGGCCTACTTATACGCTCATTTTCTTCCCTTGACAGTACAATTCCATTCACTGTATCTTCATCTTCATTCTCCATCAACTCAACTTCATCATCCGAATTCAGATCCTCATCCAGTGATCATTTTTACAATTTGCCGAGTCTACCTTTTACCCCAGTAATGAAGCTCTGTAATCCATTCTCCTACCAGTGCCAACCTTTGGTTGTTCGTAAATCGATTCATTCTTCGAAAACACTTCATTCTTAATGCATCAACCTTCCATGGAGATGTCATTGTGGTTCGAAACACTCAATCCTCCATTATCTTCTTTCTTTACTTTCTCACTGCTGCGATTGACAATCTCCTCCTCTGATGGATTTTCCTCCATCTAGGATCAATTTCAGTAGATCCTATCCAATCACTTACCTCCTAACAATCAGATTTCCAGTGAAGTAGATCAAGGCCTCCAAATCCTAACGAAGCGAGCTTTGAAACTCTGATCAATCAGCTTTGAAACCCAAATCCAAATCCTATATGAGATTTTGAAACCCCAGATGAGTTTTCGAAACCGTAGCAGAGCCGAAAAAGGAAGGCAAAACCTTTAAGAGCGGGACTCTAATTATCTTTTACTTTAAAAATATGTATTTTAATCACGTAATCTTAATGTGTACTCTTTTTGCTTGTATGGAACGTAAACTTCAAAAAGTGGGATTGCAAATCCTTTCTCATAAATTTGCTCTGAATCTTGCCTACCTAATTTGTATTCCTAGTTCTATGGAGTAAGGGGCTTAGATGAAACTTTATAATTGAAAATAGAGTAACAGATGTCCCTGGTTAACCTTGATTTCCTGGGTATTAGAATATATCAATGATGTGGAGGCTGCAAATCAGTACTGATATTTCTTTTTTGTTCATTGGACTTTGTTTGAGACTCTGTTCGGTTGCCCTATTTCCCACACTGACTGGTCACAAATACAGATATTTTTATGGGGTTTTTGTCAAGGTTTGAAGCAACAGAAAGTGCATTTGTAGTTTCTGAATACATACAGTCCTCAGCTAGTCAATATAATTGCATGTTATAGGTAATGAAGCAAAGAGATGAAGATTTAGCTAGAGAAATTGAGCTGCTTAAACACAAGATCATAGAGCTGGAGCAACTTGCCAAAGGTCGAGGACTTGGTGGTCTTTTCAACTTTAGGCATGCTCATGTCACTGAAGATGGACAAGCAAAACATACTTGATCACTCCAAAAACCAGGAATGGCATGTATTACTGTAAGAGCTATGCCTGAGTTTGATTCTAGTTTGCTCCCCCACTAAGGAATTCAATCTTATTTTATTATTTTGGCCTGATTTGAATTTGGTGATTTTGAGTTTTGGTTTGACCATTTCCATCTGTAAATAATTTATTTATTTTTTTTTAAATGATTTAGCCAAAAAAGAATAATAATAATTAAACAAAATTGAAACTGAGCTATAGAAAGAACAAGTTCTGCCACCCATGATCCTAATTTTATTTGTCTGCATTTGTTTTTACAGAAAATCAACAACAAATCCAGAGCCCTCAAAGGAGGCTTGAGGTGATTACTTGGGAAGATATAAGCAACAAAGACACAATATTTCATAGTTTTGATGTTTATACTTTATACAGGGAGTAGTTCATTGTGTAGTTACTTCACCAATCCTTTTCAGTTTCTTCTGTATCTATCTATAAATTAATTTATTTATTTAAAAATCAGATAGTAGAAAAAGTGTGGACCTAACCTGAGCCAGTAAATACACAACAAAAACAAAAATTAGAATCAAAATTGTGAAAAAGATTACGACGGTCGCTATTCTTCCCCCCATAATTGTTCAAATTCTATTAATTAACTATCACCATGATCGACTACTGTCCCTATTGGGTCACAACCACTACTATCAACTATTTAGCCAAATATGATAATCACCATGTGGTTTACATACTGTTAATCCATTTTTTAACCGGGTCATTCGATGGCCAGTAAATTGGTTTTAATTAAATTTTTTAATTCTAGCCAAAGATAAATTGGCTACAATTGGATTAGTTTTCAAGGAGTTCGAAGCCAATCAAGAATGCATGTTCTAAGGAGTTTATTGTCATACAAACTCTTCACTCTTGGAGGATGATTATCAAGCCAAAGAAAGAGTCTTATCCGGATGGGAATAGATAGTAGTTGAAGATGATCCAGTTTGAATAGTTGAAGATGATCCAGCTTGAAGATGATGATCCAGCTTGAAGATGAAGATGATCCAACAACTAGTTGAAGCCAATTAGGAGACTACTACTTAGAAGTTTATAAATAAAGGCCTGAAGACCAATAGATAGCCTCTCTCTCAACACACATCAACTCAACCGATGAATTAAAGAGCACCAATCTCTTTTACCCTAACTTGGGGTATGGGGGATTCCTTTTGTCTTTGATGCTGCTTAGTCGCATATGGCTCCGCATCGAAGACTCCTTGATTTAAAGTATTTGTGGTTTGAGAGTTAGTTCGAAGTTGTTCTTGGAGGAAAGTATTAGTTTTTTGTTTCAAAGGGCTCAAGGGTAGTTCGAGCCTTACCGATGAACGTTATATTGTGGTGGTGGTTAATAATTAATAAAGTTTTTTTTTATTTTTTACTTCATCTATGCATTCTTCTTTTCTTTCTCCATTCTCTATTTTATTTTATTTTATTTTTATGCTTGATTTTGCTTTTTATTGTTAGGATTAAATTTACTTGACATGTCCAGCTCCCTAAAAAGTCCTCTTAATTGAGGCATTCGAACCCCATCACTCGATTTGAATTTTAATATTTGATTTGAACCTCATCGATTTGATTCAAATTCATAAAAGTGGAAAAAGTGATCAACACATACACTGCGTTTCATGATTAAGACCCAATGCCAAAACCCTAATTAATCAATCCATCAAATAAGAAAGAAATAAGTGCCATGTATATTAATAATTTTCCCAACTGTCAAAGATTGGGCTAAAAATCACAAACTCTAGTGATTGTGATATGTAACTACAAACATATCATACAAAAAAAAATCAAACAAATTAATGTTTGAATCCAAAATGAGCATTATTAATAGGGGATCTTTCCCATGAACCATCTAAGTATTTCAATAGGAAGCTTCAAAAGAGTCACTGCAAAATCATTCACTACCAAATTCACAAATTCGACCGAACGCTTACAACAATATGGGCAACATGGGCAACAACAACACAAAGCACACCTGCCATTCAAAGAAAAATAAAAAACAGATTTAGCAAAATGAATTAAAATTTTGAAGCATTTACTAATGAACATAATTTGAAAAACAATTTCAAAAGAAAATCTGAATATTTAAATCTGGGTTTTCTTCCATAATTCTAATCCCCCACGTGACAAATTGTCACGTGGCTCGACTGAAATTTTCTTCCAAAATTTTATACTCCGCAATAATTTTTTATGAATAAGATTTTAGATTCTTTTTTATTTATACATTGTGTGTATGCATTATTTTATATTTTTTTTAATTAGTCTTTTAATTTTTATATTTTCAGCTTAATTTTATATTCACTAATTAGTCTTTTAATTGTTAGGTTGTGGTTCTAACATAGGCATATGTACATTGAGCTCAAGTTGCATTAAATAAAATTAAGAAAAAAAGTATTTGCAGTTTAGTGATGGATAAGTTTGTTATCAAAAATCACAATGATCCAACGATCAATTTCTAAAATACTGAGTATGGACAACAGTAACAGTATCCAACAGTGAAAACTATTACGGTTTTTGAAAAACCACTATAATATTTTGGAATTCGTGATATGCATAAGAGAAATATCTAATTCAATGTCGATTTTTCAAAATACCAATTCTAGATTAACTAAAAATCCAAATCTTTTACATAAACTTATATGTTTACATACCAAATTAACAACAATAATAAGGGAAGAAAGTGTTACTTACTCTATAACCCAAACAATAATCCAAATAACAGCACCCACAAGAGAGAAAACTGAGGCTACAAGAGCAAAAGGCAATCCGAGCAAGAAACCCAGTGGCCTGCAATATCTCACACCCTCTCTCTCTGCTTCTCTCTTTCCCTCGACAACAGCACCCACAAGAGATAAAACCTTATGTACAAGAGCAGAAGGCAATCCCAGCCAGCATCCCAGCAAGATACTCAATAGCCTGTAATCTCTCTCTCCCATGGTCTCTGTCTCTCTCTTCCAATTTTCTTGTGGAATGGCAAGAGAGGAAGCCAAATTGGACGCGGAACATAACTACCATCTTTCCTATGAGCCACATAACAAGAAAAGAATCTTGGCCTGACTCAAGGCAACTAGGCAAGCTAGCTAGGGTATCCAAAATGCCTTGGACAAGGCCATCTGAGCATCATTTCAACCTTAATTAAGGACTTTTTAACCAAATGAACCTTAAACATGAAGAGGCCGGATTTTTGGTTTATTGTAGCACATATATATGTTGTGGTGAAATGCTTCAGCTGCCAAGCAGTGCCAAGATCAATGAGCAGTTAAACATGGCCATGGCCTTATACAAATTAAATAGTGCATGAAGCCCAAGTAAGGATGTTGAGGAAAAAAGAGAGAATTAGAGATGAATATATGAATTAGGGAAAAACTCTGATCACACTACAAGAAAGTGAGCTTTTACCGACACCATTTCCCGGAGGCTTAGAAAAAAAAAGTCTCGGTAACACCACGAATTAGTGTCGGCTGAGATGAGAGTGCCGTGGCAACAAGGTCACTGCACATTTATGCAATGTATATATAATTACCGGCGGTGTCTATAGTAGTAGCGGCCATGGAACTTCTGGTAGCAAAGTGAGAGGATATACAGAAGATCAAACTGAATTGATCTAGTAAAATGAACCATATATAATATATACTAAGGTTTGAAGTGATGTCATGCATTCCCATAATACTAATTAAGGTCACTGCACATTTATGCAATGTATAATTTTAATATATGATTATGTTTCTGTTACCCCATAATTTGTTTTTGATAAAAACTGAATCATAAGATTTGAACTGAAATATTGTGGTTATTGATTGAGCTAATTTGATAAATTTTGACTCAAGTGTGTAATCGATCGATTAATCACTAATATGTTTCGGAATTATTGTTTTCGAAGCAAATTATCGATCTGATCATACATATATGCTGACATTACGCGTGCCTCGTTAGTCTTACATACTCTACTGTTAAATTCAATGGTTTAATTAAGCTACTCTTTTAGTTTCTGACTGGGGAATGAAAGAGAAGAAGAATCTGAAGCCTTGTGTGGTACGTACAGGAACCCGGCCGGCCTAGTGTTGGCACCTGGCACCCCTTTATGCTATTCTCTTTTCCCGTAAAAGGCCCCATTGATGCTTTCATGCTTCTTACAAACACTTGTCTGTTCCATTCCTTTCTTCTTTTGCTTTGTGCATGTAGCTACTTTTCCACTGCAATTGCATTAATACAATTCCCAAATGAAAATTTCCATTCGTCCTCCTACCCCATCTAACCAACTTGGAACAGCTATTTCGAAAAACCGACCATTGGATTTGATGTTCCACTTATATTTATCATGAATGCAGAAAATCACATTGATCCAATGGTCGGATTTTGTAATTTGGAAAAAAATTGTAAACAGTAATAAAAAAATTGTGAAAAACTGTCACAGTATATTTTTTGAAAAATTCACCGTTAGATCAATGTGATTTTTTGCATTCATTCATGAGACGTATAAGTGGAGCATCAAATCCAACGATCGATTTCTCGAAATAGTTATTCCAAGTTGGTCAGATGCACTAGGTAGGACAGAAAGAAAGGACAAAAAGGGAGCTGAATAGAATTGTCCTTCCCAAATTCCTATTATATAGCTTTTATAATCACAATTACCCGTTTTTTTTTTTAAAAAAAATCATTTTAAAGGTCCATAAAAATTAGAACTCCATGCCATTGCATAGATATATATTTTTTTGGTACAAACAACAATATCATTTAAGACAGCTAATGTGCGAGGCCTGACGGCAAAGGGGTGAGCTGTAAACTCAAACCTTCCGAGTTTAAAATCAGTCGAACTCTTTTGGCCAGCCACTACCCAGGACTAGTAGCCCAAATGTTATACAACCCTATGGGACAGTGGCTTCAGGTTGGGAGTGAGGATTAGCCGAACTCTGACAACTCGGACTCCTCATTGCTTGGGGAAAAAAATATATATCATAGAAGACAGAGAGTCTATTATAAGATGCACCTTAAGCAAAGTTATTTAAAGTGACCTGCTAATGAGCGTTGGTGAGATAAATGAGTAGATTTGAGTCTTGATAGTGACTGTTGCGAATAATTCCAAAAGTTAATACCGTATCTAACTCATTTTTTCATAAGACCAGCTTTTGATGAGATAAATACTAGGAAATGAATTTTTTTTTTTTTGTTTTTTCTAACGATTTGAACTACTTACCTCGCACTTTAGGAGCTAGGGATAGGATAGATACCACCTTGGCGAGGTTATATTCTCCATGAAGTACATTTGAGCATAAGACCTTTGGTTCAAATTTCTAAAGTAGGTAGGTAGAGACTTGTATTATAAGCCTTATTTTCATCCAAAAGCTTGGTTTGATATGATATGATATATGGCACTAATGCTTAATTTTAACACCCTCATTCTTATAGATGCCCTTAACAGCATACTATGCTGCCTTTAACAGCATAGTATGTTCTTATCATTTTACTTTACTTTTGATAAATGCTAATATATTCACATAAATATATCCATTTTCTATTTTCTACAGATATATATGGAAATTTATATAATAGAAAAGTTGAGCTTCTTTTACTTTGAACTTAAAGAATGAGAGTGAATTCCACGTATGCATGAATTCAGTACCGTTATTTGATAATAATCACTTTTAGATAACTTGAGATGAGATAGAATGGTTGGCAAAATTTTCATACTAGAAGTAATTGTGTAAAAAACTAAGAAGTCCCAACTTTTGCCACAATCATTTTTAATATAGAAAATTTTAATACATGAAGACAAGGTTTGAACATAATTTTAAAAAATTATGTGAAGAGATAGTTATCCAAAAATGATTTAAAAAAAAAAAAAAAACTAACGGGCCTTTAGTCTTTTTGAAAAATAAAAGATTATTAAGTTGAAACATGGATGAAAAGCTTTGATAAATTAACTAACAAATTTGTACAGGAACAACATTTCGAGACAAAAGATGTTTAGTATATATATATATATATACACCAAATTTCAATTATCAATACACTTAATTTAATTGAATTTTAAATAATAAGAATAAAAATTAGGTGGGAGCAATGGTATATATATATTAGAAGAGGCAAAATTAAAATTTGGCAAGGGGTGAATTTCTAATTACAATAAAATATATATACAAAAATAACATTTTCAAAAAGTTGAAGTGGGCATTTGCCCTCCCAGCTTGATCGCTTCAGATGACAATGGAGATTATTCCTCGCCAGTGATCAAGATTAATAATTTATAAAACCGCGTGACAATTAATCTCAATTCGATTGTGACTAGTGAGCACGGGTGTCGAACCACTGGGAAATGCAGGTTTATATTAAAAGACTTTTTAGAATCAATTCAAGTGGAAAGAATATTGTCAATTAAATTGGTTGGTGGTAAATGCTCCGATTGGGTCGAAGCGAAAACGCAGTAATTAAATAAAGCTTAGTAAAAAATGCAATTAAGTTGGTGGAATGAGCGGAACTTGGGTGAGAAGCCATTGAATATCAATTATACAATTTATGTTTATAAAATCCTCACTATAGTAATTATGTATGGTGGTTCTTCCAACTACAAGAAGGAAGTCCCAAAAAGATTATGAATACAGGACCGGCAAGTTTATCCTGGGAAAGAATGGAATATCGCTATCCACCTTAAATGAGGAATAAAGCATGCTGGTTTGTATTCATACCAATAAGAACCATTGCATAATTATATAATTGCAATCACAGATGTACAATTATATGATATTATATTTAGCGATAGTGTGCGGTAAAACCTTCACAACTATGCAATCACATAATACAAATAGAGGGATGTTTATAAAATAGGATTGTATAATGAATCCAACTTCATCCTCACCCAAGCTTGGAGTATTAGCTACACATCAATGGAGGAGAATATCCTTTATCCATGACAAGCTTTAAGGGTTCACGGGATGGAAAAAGAAAATAAAAGCAGTAATTAAATGACTGAAGAAATAAGGAAAATGGCAGAAATAAATAAAGAAAAGTGACTGAAATAAATAAAGAAAAGTGCTTAAGTAAATAAAGAAAATGACAGAAAAAGTAAAGAACAGTTCTCAAGTGAGAACTGAGCCATGCATAAAAATGAAAATAACAGAAACGTAAATTACTGAAAGTAAAGACTTAATAGTAAAGAACAATCCTCAAGTGAGAATTGAGCCAGGCATTGAAAGAAAAATTGCAGAATTGGAAATTGCTGAAAACTTAAACTGCCGAATAAAATGCGAAAATAAACTGTAACTTGAATTAAAATAGCAGAGTAATGATTCAGAGCATAAGTCATGAACCCTCAAAACGTCGTCGTTACACTTCTATTTATAGAAGGAAAAGGAAAAAGACCAAAGGGCCCTCAAAATATCTCAAAATATCTCTTTTGCCCGCAGCCGCCTCTGGCTATCGATAGCGAAGGTGCGCTATCGATAGAGGCGCTATCGATAGCGCATCTTGGCTATCGATAGTCAAGGTCAAAGTTTGACTTTTCAAGCAGAGTCTCAACATCTGCTTATTCGTACTTCCCCCGGTTGCTGCGGATCCTTCTGAATGCTCTTTTGATTCGAGATGCTCTTCACGGCTTCATCGGTGACGACTTTATTTAATATAATCTGCACAAATTTCTTGAAACAGAGATTTAAACCCAATTGTACAGATATTCATATAAAACGCTATTTATTAAACAATTATATATATAAGAGAACATAGTAATACCATAGTTGAATGGTATGATTGTGGTATAATCACAGCTACCCATGTGGCTTCACCCATGGATCCAATTAACTCAAGTTCACGGCCATTTTCCAACCATCCGTGTAAGGCTTCTCCTTCATATGTGAAACCATCTGCTGCAACCTGGGGATACGTCGTGCATGATCTCCTAAAAGCAAGTTGTTGTGTCAGCAGGGCCGGCCCTGAGATTTAGGGGGTCCTAAGCGAACTTTCAAAATGGGGCCCTACGCAGTACATAATGACACAATTTTTTTTTTTTATAACTACCAATTTTTATTATTGTTGTTAATGTATATATATATTGTATATACGGTATAGTTGACTATATA
>JAESVK010000627.1:135285-150640 GCA_017140935.1 Hamamelis virginiana
TTTTTTTTTTTTTTTTTTTTTTTTTTTTTTTTTTTTTTTTTTTTTTTCAATGCGACTTGAAAGTGTTTTATTACACTTTAAAGGAACATTTTTATATTTCCATATTTTGTCCCTACAAGTTACAAAAGTATATTTTAAATGTATACTATTAAAGTGAAAATTCTTTATTAGTTTTTTATATTACTAATAGGTTTTTTTAAAGGTTGAGATAGCAATTTCTTACTATCTCAACTTTAATTATCACTTGATAAAAAAACATTAAAAAAAATTAATTATCACATTTTTATTTGTCACCATTATGAAGCAAATAATGTGAATTCAAATCCTACCATATATTAAAAATTTTGCTTTTAAAAATAATAAATAAGCTAAAACTCATCCCGTTCAAGCGCTAATCTACGATGGTAGCTTATCCAAATGCCTTTTAGTACTCATCAATTTTCTTTATAACATTAAACATTTTATATTATAACTATCAGGGCTTCTATTAAAAGGTGCACCTTACGCAATTTGTGTAAAATGATCTCTATAGGGTTAAATACATATCATATTTTGAAAAATTGACCGTTGGATTAGATAAACTACTTATTAATTTCATGTTCGCCAAAAATCACAGTGATCCAACGGTTAGTTTCTAAAAAATGTCGTAGTGAAAATTGTGACTTTTTTTCTTTAAAAAGTCATCAAGTTTTTCAATTTTTTTTTTTCCAGAAACTGACCGTTGGATCACTGTGATTTTTAGCTAATATGAAATTCATAAGCAGTTCATATAATCCAACAGGCAGTTTTTCAAAATATGATCTGTATTTAACCCTATAGAGGTCACTTTATGCAAAGTTGCATAAGATGCACCTTATAATAAAAGGTTTACCCATAGATCCTTTTTATAAGTTTTGTTTACCCAAAAGTAATCCCATCTTTTCACTTTACCCAAAAGTCCTTCACCCATATTCTTTCTTTTTTCTGCCCACTGTGGGTTTGATCTCTGCCGTGAGTTTGATCTAGTCATCGATGAGCTTCGAGCCGGCAACCACCACCTGTAACGAGATCAGTGTGTATTCCTTCAAGATCTTGCCTTGCCAGTGAGATGTGCACCAGCCACCACCACATATGATGACATTGATGCATATTCCTTCAAAATCATGGTTGTCGGTGTGTAAGATTCAACAAAACTGAGTTTTGACAAAAAGGTTATCGATGCTCATCGATTCAGTGAGCTACCAATCTCCTCTATACTTTTATGACTGCCAAGACACCACATTACTCTCTCCTCTCTCCTTTCGCTCTCTTGCCATGGCTAGGGCTGGAAAAAAATAAAATAAAATAAATCGGCCGAACCGCCAAACCAACCCAAACCAAGTCGTTTTCACAATTTGGCCAGCTGGGTTGACTTTTACAATGGGTTGGTTTGGGTTGGAATTTTAGTGGGTCGTTAGAATTGGGTTGGCTCATTTTATTCTTCCAAACCGGTCGAACCGGACTGTTTACAATCTTACACTAGGCTTTGCTTAATGTTTTGAATTTGAATTCACTAGCTACACATATCTATGGCAAACAAGATTATTCTTATTTATTAAAACTACCATTAGAGTTGTATTTTAGATGAGAATAATGTCATTTGATACAAAAATTCAATTATCTTTCTACTCATTTCATTTAATTCTCTTGATTAAACATGCTAATATAGTTTTTGATCGCTTTGAGAAGTGTATCACAAAACCATCTGATAACCTGTAAAAATATAATGGATATTTTTGCCAAGTTAAAATTCCAAAAATTAGTCTAATTTTATTTTATTTAGAATAGGAAACCGTTCAAACCGCACAAACAATGCGGTTTGGGTTGGCTTGTGTAATGGGTTGGTTTGGGTTGGAATTTTAGTACACCGTTAAAATTGGGTTGGCTCATTTTATGCTTCAAAATAGGAGAAATTGGCCCGTTTACACCCCTAGCCATGGCAGAGTAGCTTTTCTCGGCTGAATTTTGGGGGACTAATGTGCTTTGTTGTGCATTTTTTTTTTTTTTGAAGAAATTATTGTATTTAATTGCAAGAAACTGAGGTGGTTTTTTTTTTTTTTAAAAAATAATAATGAAGTGAAAATCCATATGTTTTCATAGGCATGCTTTAGTTTTATAAGAACCCATTAATTTAATGAGAAATGCATCGATTTTGCAGAAACTGAAGCATTCGAGGGTGTTTTTTATTTTTTGGAAACTGATGTGTTTTTTTTTTTTTTTTTTAATAAAACTGATACAAAAATGTATCAATTTTCATAAGTATGCTTCAGTTTTATAAGAAATCATCAATTTAATGAGAAATGCATCAATTTCTCATAAGTTTGCTTTTTAGTTTTGCAGAAACTAATGCATTGTTTGAAAGGACCTTTAGGTCTAAAATCAAATGAAATTGAGACTTTTGGATAAAGTGAAAAGATGGTGGGACTTTTGGGTATAAAAAAAAATAATAAAAAAACCCTTAAATTAGGACTTTTAGATAATTTTTTCTAATTGGAGCCCTATTATAATTATTGTTTTAAGAATTATATAAATAACAAAAGAGCAATGCTACTAATCTCGTGCATCTTTTCCGTATTTAATTCCCATCTAACATGTCCTTGTGCCACGTCAGCAACATGACAAAAAATAGATTTTTTTCAAATGATCGAACTACCCCTAGCACAATGAAAATATCCCAATACAGTGAAAACACTCCCAACACAATTAAAACATCACAACACAGTGAAAATATTTTTTTTGGGTTTCCATTGTGTTTTTACTGTATTTTTTTTAATGTGCTAATAAAAAAACGTAGTGAAAACTAAAAACACAGTGAAAACTTATGTTTTTCCTATGTTTTTTTAGTTTTTACTGCCTTTTTTTCACTATCTTTTAAAACTAAAAACACAGTAAAAACTTGGGTTTTTACTGTCTATTTTTTAAAAGCACAGTAAAAACAAGAAGAAGAAGAGGAGGGAGAGAGAGAGGGGGGCTGTGTTTTTAATAGGACAATAAAAAAGACGAAGAAGAAGAAAAAGAGAGAGAAAGGAAGAAGAACCAGCAGCACAAATCAAATTGGAATGTGATACAATACCTTATCACTGATCACTGATTTCTTGTCGCCAGAAGAAGAAGAAGAATATTATTGATTTTTGGTCACGGTGGGCATACAAAACCAGAGCCGATCACTGAATTGGAGTTACAGCGATCCTCGGTGGGCATGCAAAACCAGTTCCTCCTCATCTAATTTCTGCAGATCCGAAGTTGCAGTGGTGGGTAGGGGTGTGCGCGCGTCGGTTGGGGGCAGGTGGAGGGTAAAACCGCCAACTAACCAACCCTTGGCGAGTGGCTAATCCTCCCAACCACCAACCGACCCGCACATCTTAATAATTGGCGGGTTGGTTGAAAAAATTGGCGGATTTCACCCGGCGGGTGGGCGGATTGGGCGGGTCAATCAATAATAATTTTTTTTATAGACACCTAAAATCTCTAAACTCATTTGAACAAGCAAAGATACCTTAAACTCATATCTAACAATACAATTTTGTGTTCTTTAATGATTAAACTACAATTCTCATGGGACTCCTCCATAAACTATTTAAAACATAAATATGAAAATTATAAAAATGATGTAAAGCACATAAATTGAAAGTATATACGTATTAATATAAATAAGAAAGAAGAATTAGGGATGCACATTCATATAAAATAGGGTGGGTACATTTGATAATGAGATGAAATTCTGCTCAAAATTTACAGGAACTCCCTAAACAAAAGGGATGAAGAATGCTTATTAATCGGAAAAGATAATAAAAAAAATAAAAAGAGAGACATCTTATGCTTAGATCGATGTGATTCCGCTCGCATTTGAACATTGAATATGATAAAGAACAAACATATCACCACTTTATAACATAATATTTAAATGCCTTGGAGGATCTATCCAATCTTTTACAGTGCAATTTGATGACAAAGAAATAGCTATAAATTTATAGCATGTATTTTGCTTTTGGTCGTTAATCCTTTATGGTTTCTGCTTTCTAACTTTTCTAATATGCATTTGTTTTAAAAAAAATTTATAACAAGTATCTTGAATCATTTTATGTAAATTAATTACATATATATATAAATATATTTATATATAAATGTTGGCGGGTGGCGGATTTTGAGCGGGTTTTGGTATTGACACCCACCAACCAACCCTACTCATAGAATTTCTATCTCATCCACCCGACTCCACCCGCCATGAGATATGTAACCGGCAGGTCGAGCTGGTTTTTGCACACCCCTAGTGGTGGGCAACTTCTCCTTCCCTGTTGTTGATTTGTTCTCTCTCTTTTTCTTTCTGTCATGGCTGCTAGCACGGAAAGAGGAGAGAGAAATGAAAAGGAAGAGAGGGAGGGATGAGAGAAACAAGAGAGACGGAGGAGAGAGAAAAACAAGAAGAAAATGGTATAGTTCTGAAATATGACTTATTGCTTTTTCTCTAATTAAATGACATGACCATGTCATTGATGGGAAATTAAATAGGAGTATTAGCATTTTCCATAAGAAAATAAGTAATAAAATGAAGTAAGATGCACGTAAAAAACACGTGCCATCAGCCGTGAAGGAATATAATAATGGTAACTTATTGGTATAAGGAAGGGCATATCTAAAGGAATAATACCCTTTCTACTGTTCTGACACGTGGCCCTTTGCTTTTCTGGAGCCTCACTGCATGAAGCTCCGAGAAGTTAATAAGATCATGCTGAAAAGCAAAACAAATCTCTCTCTCTCTCTCTCTCTCTGATTTGAACAAAGATTGTGCAAATTTCAGGTAATATATCCAATTTTGAACTGAAGCATGGCATTATATTCTTCAATTTTATTTTAGGGTAAGATTTTAACCTAGAAACAGAAAATATCACCAGTGAACTCCTGATTTCATTCACCATTACCCTCCGTTTGGTTGCTGAGAAAACGGACGAAAAGAAAAGGAAACGACATTCCGAGTCTTATAAAGTGTTGGTTTGGTTTTTGATAATAAAAAGAGAGAAAAAAAATATAAGAAAAACTCACATCTAGCTAAACCAAATGGTTTGTTAAGCTCAATTTTTCTAGCGTCCTAAACATTGAGAATTTCATTGTTCTGTAGTTTTCTCTGCAGCCGAACGGAGGATTTCTTGATATTCAGTGATTTCTGTGTTGTGTATTCTTCGTTATTTTAATGGAAAAAAATTGTGGATATTTGAATATTTCCTTCTCGTATGTCAGGTTTAGGGTCAGTTCATTTTAGGTTATTGTTTTCTCGTATCCCAAACCATTAAATACCAAGATTTTTTCTTCTTTTTTTAAATTTTTTTCTGAGCAACCAAACGGAGTCTTACTTAAAATTCGTGTTATTTAAATGATTTATGTGCTATGTTTCACATGTTTCGCATGTTTTCTATGTTAAATTTTGAGGGCATATTTTTAAGGGTTTAGGCTTAGTTGGATTGAGGTTCTTGTTTTCTTGTGTCCCAAACAATGAAAAATCCAAGACTCAAATTTAACTTCTTTTCAACTTCAAAATAATAATAATAATAATAATAATAATAACTTCTTTTCGTTTACTACTTTTTCTCAGTCACCAAACGGAGCATTACATGAAATTTGTGTGACTTTTGTGTCGTATTTTCCATGTTTTTAATGTCACAAAATTTGGGCACATTTGAACATTTTCTTCTGATATTTAGGGTTTAAGCCAAGTTCAGTGGTGGTGTTTGTTTCTCTTTGTCCCAAACAATAAAAGTCCTGTCATTCACAACCCTAGTTTCTTTTCCTACATTTTCGCAATAACCAAACGGAGCATTTGGATTGGAATTAGTGTTTTTCTCCATTGATTTTTATGATGCATCTGGTTAGCCTCTTTTGTCTAAATTTGATAGACATTTCATTCTTGTTTGTTAGGGTTTTAGGGAGGGGGATCAATGCGGAAGGGCTCCAAGCGTAATTGCAAATCAGCATCACACCAGCTCTTGAAGAACAAGGCAAAGAACCGGGTCGATGATCTTCAGGGGATGTTCATCAATATCCAATCAGCACGGAAGGAGAGTCGAACAAGTGATGTTGCCCATTTAGAGGAACAAGTGCATCAGATGCTTTGCGGGTGGAAAGCTGAGCTCAACGAGCCATCCCCAGCATCTTCATTACTTGTTTGTATCTTTAATTCATCCACACAATTGTCTTCCATTATTGTATCGATATCCTCTCCTCTCTGAAAGAAGTAATTCTTTATGGGTATTGTGTAGGGAGGCAGCCTCGGATCGTTCTCGGCAGATATTGACCGTTTGTTGCAGCGTTGTGATGAAGAAGACGATGCAACCAGTGCATTAGTCGGACCACCAGCAATGAAGCATGAGCCTGATGTTCAAAGCCTTGGTGTGGACAATTTGACCACCTTTCAAGAGGTAATGTCTCGTCTTCTTTCATTCTTTCCAAATTAATTGTATTCTATACTGATAGTTCTTCATGATTATTGACTTTTATTTATGCCTTGCACTTCAAACAGTTGAGTTTTCTCCAAGGCATTTGTGTACCTCTTGAAGTATTTATGTCCTTATTCATCAACATATTTTCTTATTTTGGTATTGAGATATTGAATCCCATATTTTTGGTTAGTCAATTTAGTGCAATCAAAATGTGACTTGACATTGAGTAATCCAACCAACTTGTTTGTTGATCCAAAAGGCCAAAAAGGGAAACAAAAAAATGAGACAAAAATTGGTCATGGGCACTTTGGAGTTTGAACCTTGAGCAGAAAGCTTGCTTTACGTTCTTTTCATATTTTCTCATATTTCAAAAGGTTCTATTGTGTTGCTCATTTACTCATTGGCTAGTCTATCAGAGTATAAGAGAGATACTTAGTGATGGGCTGGCTCAATAATTGGCCTGTTTTCAGGTCTATTTCATGAATGATGCTCCACAAGGACACGGCTTTCAAGGGTTTGATCACTCTGCTTCAGTTTTGCACAATACAGGGGTTAATAACTTGGAAGTGACGGCACAATTGGATTATCATCAATTTGATTTACATCAAGACTTCAACCATGAGCTTTTTATTGGTTCCAATGGTATGGGGCAGTGTGGACAGGATGCTATACCCAACATTTCTGGTTTTCTACCAAACATCTGCCCTCCACCATCTGCTTTCTTAGGGCCAAAATGTGCTCTATGGGATTGTCCAAGGCCTGCTCAAGGATCCGAATGGTGTCAAGACTATTGCAGTACCTTTCATGCTGCTCTAGCATTAAATGAAGGCCCCCCGGGTATGGGTCCAGTTCTGCGACCTAAGGGCATTGGTTTGAAGGATGGTCTACTATTTGCTGCTCTTAGTGCAAAAATGCAAGGAAAGGATGTTGGCATCCCAGAATGTGAAGGGGCTGCAACTACGAAATCTCCATGGAATGCTCCTGGTTAGCTTACTTTGTGCCTTTTTCTGTTTTGTAATCCTTGTTTGGTTACTTTTACTCTGCTTTCATGTTACACAGTATGCATACTAATACCAAGCTAGAAGCCTGGAATAGATGCTAGAGTAAGATGTATCAGTCAGTTCTATTTGTTGAATTTTGGTTTTTGGCTTGCTTATTTATACCTGGTTTCTATGGGTGGTTCAGTCTGACAGTTGACAGATTACAGTTCTCTGTATTGTTTTAATTTACCTAATTGAGCCTATTTCAATATTGCAGAGCTATTTGATCTCTCTGTTCTTGAAGGTGAAACATTTAGGGAGTGGCTCTTTTTTGATAAGCCTCGAAGAGCATTTGAGAGTGGAAATAGAAAACAGAGATCATTGCCAGATTACAGTGGACGTGGCTGGCATGAATCAAGGAAGCAGATGATGAAAGAATTTGGGGGACTGAAGAGATCCTATTATATGGACCCACAACCTCCAAGCTGTTTCGAGTGGCATTTGTATGAATACGAGATCAACAACTGTGATGTTTGTGCATTATACAGATTAGAACTCAAACTTGTTGACAGTAAAAAGAATCCTAAAGCAAAAGTGACAAATGATTCACTTGCTGATCTGCAGAAGCGGATGGGAAGGCTCACTGCTGAGTTTCCTAATGATAACAAACGCTCTGTTAAGGGCAGGATGAAGATTAAAAAGACTGATTCCCAAAATGGCTATTCTGCTTCAAATCAGATGATGCCTACAACTGAAACCTTCAGTCACGGATTAAGTGGTCCATACAGTTATCTTGTTGAGAATTTGACTGACTCTAATGGTGCAAAATAGAGGGTTCTTGGATGCATAAGGAAACTAATAATATTATATAGTCAAGGTTACAGTACCCTTAGTCATTGTAGACAGTGGATAAGTTGCTTCCAGTGAAAGACATATTATCACTCACCAGTTTTCTAATTCTGATATTGATGACATAAGTTAACATCATTTTTTGGTCATGGGTGGACATCATGCATGGTTCATTTTTCATCCGGCTTGCTGACAGATGGTTAACGGTCTGTATAAATGGCCATATCTACTCGTTTCTGTTTCTCAACTCTGGATTAGAGGTGAATGCTACCTATGATCAACAGAATCATATAGGGTAAGGTTCAAATGTTGTTATACTTGCTGTTTTTCTCAGCATATTGCAAGTCCATCATAATATGGGAATGGATTCAAAATACTTGGTCTTTGCAGGATTTTTTATCCAGCTGTTTAAATACAAAAGTCTGTAAAGTTACAGCTTTTCTTGGCTAGTAATACATGCATGCAATTTTCATTGATAACTTGGTGAATGATGATCTGAGTTCAATATTTTTCAGTTCTTACTTGCTAACTTGTTTTATGCCTGCTCCTGTGCTTTCTTTGTTGAATAATTCCTATCTGTGATTATAATTTATATCCCAAGGTTAATATGGTTATAAATGAGTCTATAAGTTGTGTGCCTTGATTTCTATTAGTAATTTTTTTATAGTTGGATTAGTATTAAGCCTAGATTAGGACTAACTGTAGAATATGCCTCTAGACTAGATGGTAAAGCCTTGTACCAGAGGCTTGGTTTTGAAACCCGTCATTCATTCATGCTAACAAACTAAAATCTATCAATTTGCCCAGGAAGAAAGGTTGGATTCTCAGTAGAATTATCCGTTGTTGAAAAGGAAAGACTTCATATGTTAAGAAAAGAGCTTGATACTGTGGCTTAAATTATCCAAATATGCCCCCATTTCTCTTTTTAACTACATATTGCAGTTACTTCAAGTGAATAGAAAATTTCCTATGGCAGTATATTTAAAATAGCAGTTAGTTCATTACTTCAATTCATCCATTTGATAAGTGCCAAATTACAAGCTTAGCAAGTGCACTTCTCTTGACATTGGAATGTAGGAAGAAATACCATTGTTTTATTGGGTTAGCATGAAAACTAGAATCAGTGTCTTACAACACTGGTGAGCTTGAGCCAGATAAGTTCCGGCTGGAACTGTTGTTGGCATACTCAAGTTCCTTGATTCAATACGAAATGGGCATGTCGTGGGAAAAGTGAAAAACTAAGAAAATGATTTGAGTTTGCCAAATGCAAAAGCAGTTCTAGGCATTATTTGGCTTAAACCATGGAAGTAGTTGCTGTTTTAAAAATTAGATTGCTTTGTTTTTGCTATCCACAACAAGAACAGTGCTTCTAAACTTCTAATATATGGTTTCATACCCATGTAGTATAATGCAGTTAGAATTTTGTATTCCTTTTAGTGTTGTAGTGTCTCATCAACAATTTCTTGACCTCTCTCCAAGTAGTATGAAGGGCGCACCCATAATTGCACCATCAAGTGGAACAACCTACATCAAAATGACATTTTTTTTTTGTTGGAACTCAGAAAAACTTTATTTATTTATTTGTATATTTTTAGGGGATGGGTGTTAGTCTGTTAGAGAAAGCAAAAATTACAAAATACGTTAGAAATGAATTTGGAAAATTATCCAAAATTCCTTTAGTTTGAAACTTTATACCGAGGTCTAATTATATACCCATGAAGTTCTTAGGATTTTTAAATTTTTTTGTTTCTTTATTATGTTAAAAAGATTCTTGCAGCTAGTGGTATAAAAAACTTATGTTGGAGACTTATTGATATATATAATTCTATTTTTAAACTAATTTTAGCCCTTTTTTTTCCCTTATTCTTACTGAAATATAGGCGAAAACAGGAATTAGGATTCCTTTCTTGGATCTTTTGAGGACAAGAAGAGAAGCTTAAGCTGAAGTACAATGTCGCTTAAGATTCATGACATTCTAACACTGAGAGTACTCCATCACCTTCATGCTATAAACATATTGGGTCATTTTGCATATAAATTACTTCTCAGTTGTCATTGTACGTAACCTTTTTTTTTTTAAAAAAAAAAAAATTTGCTTTGACACGGATAAAAAATACAATATATAATCATTCTAGAATCAATGGTTAGTAAAATGAGGGACTTGACAACCCAAGCTTAACGGTTTCATTCTGATTTGTTCAAATTCTCTCCTTGAGATTTGGATTTGGTGACATTTATATTTACATGATGTTTGTGACTCAGAAATGGTGGAAAACAAAAGAAATTTCAAAATCTTATGTTTTTTATTGTATAAAAATCTGAAATGTTGGAAGTTCTCTCAGCAAGAAATTAAGAAGCTTTCTATGCAAAACTCTTGACCGGTGACATTCAAAATTTTTAAATTTGGAGCGAAGATTTCTAATAAACGGTCACCTTCTCATTGTTCTCTCACATTAATCATATTGGTAAGAAGCCGATGTTGGTGGACCACGACAATTTAGCGTACCCTTGCATCCATTGTAATGGAAATTATGCTACAGTCATTTCTTTATTTTTGGTTATTGGGAGTTACAAATTGATGCCGAGTCTATGTTTGGATCTTTAAAAAGTTAAAAAGAAAATAAGATTAAAAAAATTTATTTAAAAAGTAATCTGTTTCTACACTATTTTCAGAAATTTTTTCTCATTTCACTTGCTCTTTTCAAGATCCATAGCCAGAGCCAGATCCAGATCGTGACACAGAGAAATGTGGTAAACCACGATAACCTAATTTTATCAATTTCTTCCAAACACCCTCACTAATTGAGCTAGATGGGTTCACGTAAATCGGATGAGATACTGGTTCCATTTCTAATGGATAAAGTTCTTGACCCATTTGTTGCCCCTTTTCCCATTAAGTATATCATCTGGTAAAAAAAATCTCCCTGTCTCACTCCCCTCTAACCAAAACATTTGGCATCACACCAACCAATCCTATTTTGCACAAGGGGAAAGAAACTACAGCTTTATTAATACATTATAATAATTTTACAGAGTGCCTTACTTTATTACATTTGAAATAGAAATGTAATGCAGGCATTTTATTGACAGTGAAACAAAAATCCACGAAAACGGTATAACTTTAGCTTCAACTAAAAGGGAGACAAACCATGGCAGTGTGGCACCTAGCTAATGTTGAACTGAAGACCAAGAATTCGATTCAATCCAGTTGAAAGCGATTGGGCTCAAAAAAGCATCAGGAATGCCGAAGGAGCTAACTAAAGCAAGTGCATGTGGTCGTAGTTCGCCGCAGAGTTTTGTAACTTCTTTCCTCACCGCAGCAGCATTTTCCATTGACAAGTACCCGTATCGAAGGAATGTAGCATCTTCTTCCAAGCTAACCAAAGCATACATGGATCTCAACAGACCTAACACATCCTGCAAGGGAAAATACAGCATATTCAGCAATTGGGCTTGTTTCTCCTCTCTTTGGATTTTTTTTTTTGGGTATATTCTTGCAATAGAGACATCATCTTACTTGTACGCAATCCCCACAAGCAAATTATGAACTAAAGCCATGGAGATTGTATATCAATTATGAATTAAAATATGCAAAACATTTATTGTGAATCTTGGACTAAGCATCTCATATGATGGTGGTACAAATGTAATCTGGTTGCTACAAAGGCAACAAAAGTATTGTGCTTTTCTGCAGGCTATATTTGAGGTATATAACAGAAGCTATAAATTATAGCCATAAGCTTCCTTAATCAGTATCTTAGCTTCAATATAGAAATCCTATGCAATTATTATCCCATCTCTACCTCAATACCTAGCTATGGTCGCGGCTCTATCTATTCACAATCCTATATCTTTATTTAGATGGTAGGACCTTCTGTATACACCACAGTGCACAACTTAATATAAAGGAATTAGTTTCAGCTGTTCAGAAACAAATCATCTAGCAGGAGTCATTGCAGATAATTAATAAGAAACATTTGCTAAGATTTACCTTCAATGGACCAGCCGATACAGTCGCCTCAGCCTCTAGAAAGGTTTGCAAAACTGTTCGATCTGAGAATGCTCTGCCCAAGTCTTCTGCAAGTTGATAACTCTGGTGCAAAACGGATGACAACATATTGGGAGACATGTATGTGTGTGTATATATATATATATATATATAGAGAGAGAGAGAGAGAGTTACAGAAGAGTATCCTCACCCGAATCAATGCATACTCTTTGCTTTCTCCCTGTGCTTGACGTTGCGATATTTCATTGGCAAAACGATTCAATAGATCTCGCTCTCTTAGGCAGAATACATCAGTCTGAATCAAAGAAGCAATGAGAAATTTCTACCTATTCTAGAATGACCCATAAAGTAGCAACTAACAAAGCTAAAATTACATTACCTGAAACTGGCTGCTCAGGAGAGTAGAACTTGTGAGCTGAGATGGGATGATGGGGTAAGATTTATTCATGTGTTCCAGTCCCAACCCTTTAAATGGTGTTTTCCTCTTCTTAGCTGCTATATATTCTCCCAGGAGTGCCTTGCTAACCTAAGATCACATATCTAATTCATAAATTCCACTTCTTCACACCCAACCTTACGACAAATAAAAGTTATTATAACAATAGCTCAATGTTTATAATTATATTCAGTTCAATATAAACAATATGAAAATTGAGTTGTATCCCTAACATTTCTCTATTTGAATTTCTTTGTTGATTGTTTTCTAGTTGACACCATGAACACAAATTATCAGTTGAATAATTAGGATGCCACTAATGCAATTCGGGAGCTATCTTAAGTTCAAAGGATGAATAGTTCACTGGATGACTGAAACTAAGGGACATATGAACCCAATGCTATTCAAAAATAATTTGCCATAATTGCTACAACTCGAAACCTTATATCAACAACTTGAGGTTTGCTGTTACATGCACCATTTTTAGCCAATTAATTACACCAAATAGCCATAAAAAATTTCTCCTGTATGCCAACACCTGTTACGTGATTTCATTATAAGACAGGATATTACCTGTTGCATCAGAACATTGTTATCCCCCTCAAATGTAGACTGCACATCATATTCACTTTTCATATTACCAACACGATTTTCAGTTTTCAGACCTTGTCCCCCACAGGCTTCCCGACATTCCTGTCGAATACATTGGTTGCAATTCAGTAAAGATATATACCAGGAACTTATTCATATTCAACTTTACAACCATAATTGTGGTTTATGACCTGAAGTGTTCGCATGTTATGCCAGGTAATGATAGCCTTAAATGCGCTTGAAATGACATGAATTGTTTTGTTTGATTCAGGCGTCCTATTCACATATATCATTTTCAAGAAATTTCCAGCAAAACTCATCGCATATCTGCCACATATGACGGAGTTATAAGTCAGAATACCATGTCATATATCTAAACATACCATTAGATTTTTCAAAGCTGCAGTAAAATATTACGAAGGAATATAAATGGCTATATCCAAGCTCGAACAGCGGAATATCCATTATTAACTATGTATAATATTTAGGATGTTTTTAAAGTAAATAAGCCTTGGGATGTCTCCGAAACTCAGCTATATTTTTTCAGGAAAATGGTAAGACTTATGTCAATAGCATTGAGGTATGCAATATATTACTTTAATCTTCAGAAATATTTTTAATAAGACTCGACTCAACTCAACAAAGCCTTAATCCCAACCACATGGAGTTGGCTACATGAATCCTTTTCCACCACACACGTCCTTTCTCATCACCATAAGACATGATGAGAAAGGACATTTTTTTGTAAGAGGATGCAAAAAATTATTATTCAATAGCTAATCGATATGTCAACAGCCACTGAAAATATTTAAACACAAAAATTATGAAGATAATCAATCACCTATCTCGAACCTTATATAGGCCCAATGAGCCAATCAGAACCACAATCAATTAACCCAGCACACAAATACGTTTGGAGCCCTAATTGGGCCCATAAAAACCATCCACATATGAGGCAATGGTATAAACTTTATCAACCAATAGTAACATGTATTGCCTGATGCATATCGGTGACAACAGAATCCAATTCAGATATATAATCTGGTACAAAAATGAAGTAAGAAAGCAATGTCTTGATTCTTGAACAAGTTGTGTCAAGTACTGAAAGATACATATGGCTAATCACGATACATAAAAATTCATTATTCCAAAGAAAATAAAAGACAACAATATTAATAATATGATTCTTTAATATACTAGAATTACTATTTCCAAATGATTCCCTCATCTTAGATATATGTAACTTAGCTGAACAAAAAGTTAATGGAAGAAACTTAAAAATTAATGGAAAATAATGTTATTTTTTATATTATATAAGGAAACTTTAAAAATAATTTTATATATATATATATATATATATAGAGAGAGAGAGAGAGAGAGAGAGAGAGAGTCTTGATCTACTAAGCATATGCTGACTTTCGCGAAAGTCAACATGAAGCCCATAGGGAATTGTGGGATGCATATTTTGAAAACTGATCATTGGATTAGATGCCCTTGTTATAGATGTCACGTCTGCCAAAAATCACAGTGATCCGATGTAGGTATCTCAAAATACAGATTGTGAAAAATTCTAATCGCTGAAAACTGTCACGGTTTTTCTAAGTGACATATCTGAGAAACCGACCATTGGATCATTGCAATTTTTGGCATGCCTAACATACATATGCATAGTATCTAATCCAATGGTCAGTTTTTCAAAATATGCATCCCACAATCGCCTATGAGCTCCATGCTGACTTTCGCACCTATGAGCTTCATGCTGACTTTTGCGAAAGTCAACATGTGCTGATAGGATCATTTCTGTATATATATATATATATATATACACACACACACACATAGAGATGTTATTGTAAGGTGGGTGCACCTTACGCAAGGTGACCTGCTTAGGACCAAATGTGGAGCAAGTTTTTAAAATTTGACCGTTGGATTAGATACCCTTCATCATGCATGCCAAAAATCACAATGATCCAACAATCCGTTTCTAAAATATGTGATGTGGATCATGACCCACAAGGCCCACGACCTTGGAAGACCTATA
>JAESVK010000627.1:150650-174143 GCA_017140935.1 Hamamelis virginiana
CTCTTTCTTTCTCTTTTTCTTTTCATTGGTACTCAAGTCCCATCAATATGTCACTGTGAAAAACTGTGACTTTTTTGTTCTTCAAAATGTCACAGTTTTTTCCCAATCAGTCTTTTGATAATCCAACCGTTGAATCATCTAGATCTTTGCATGAAATGCACAAGAAAGGTATCTAATCCAACAGTAAGTTTTTCAAAACCTATTTTACAATTGGCTCTAAGCAAGTTTGGTCACTTAAGATGCCATACCAAAACCTGAACATTTTATGGTCTTCATTTTCCCAGTGTGCATGTTCTATTCGGTTTGTTCATTTCTTTCTTTTCACTTTTGTTTTTCTTTTTTTTAACTAAGTCAAATTGCCAATACCTAACAGTGACAGAATCTAGCAAAGTAACAGTACTTTGACTAAGACCAATATGTAAAATCATATGAGGCCCACAAAAGAGAATTTCACTCCATCATCACATCCTCCACATTAATGCTCCAAGAAACACTGATTGACAATTGCTCCAATTGATGTTCTTCTAACACATTAACAAACAAATGCTCAATGCTCCAGGCCTTCAACAATCAATCCAAATCTTGTGCTCTGAGACGTGTTTCACAAAATTCTCTAATGGATGCTCTATGACTGGTACTCCAACAAATAATTTTTTTTTTTCCAAATATTTTAACGAATTCTACAATGGACAGACATGGCCCATCTTCATATAGAGACCACAAGAAAAAATGTGGGAGTGGGACCAATCAGTCAACAATTTGAATATGAAAAGGGGCTTTGTCTTATCACTTGAGTTTAACAGAACCCCAACTAACTAAAAGGTAGAAATTCAAAGGAATAGTCTAGATAAGATTCAACTTCCTCTCCTCACACAAGTCATCAATAAAAGGGAATCTCTTAACCTAAGTGAGACAACACAGACCTCCAGGCAGGACTTAGAGTGAGAGCTCTCTGAGTTTCATGGTACTTAACCTACTAAGACATATGAAGCTTAACCACTTGACAACACCAATAAGGAACTGGAGAAAAATTCCGATTCTTAAATAAAAGGCATTATAGTCTCTTTGAAAGTATACATACAAAGCATTGCCGTATGCTTTTCCATACTCAAAGCCCCTACAGGCTATAGGAAGTCAAAAACAATGAAAAGAAGAGTTTAGTTACCTATTACGCCATTGTAATAAAAAAAATTCTTATATATCTTGCATTTTGTGCCGTGATCCTCTGGAGGTTCGCTCCTCCAAAGAAAGGGAGGGGTTTTTTAGGTTATTATCTGTCCGGTTTCTATGAGACCACAAACATTGTCCCTCAAAACAATTAACTACAGTTATATCATTAACATAAAGGAAATTCAAAGACATATTCTTGAGGATGTCATATTGATAATCACGAACTCGTCGACAAAATAAGCCAAATCTACAGCTTCACAATGTAGTATATGAAGTAAACCATGAAACATAAACCTTGTCCATGATCCCAAGCATCCCCACATCCTCCACACACACACACACAACAGACAGAGAGAGGTGCAACATTTCAAAAATGCCATTCATGTGGAGTGACAAGTGGAACGAGCTATCCTTCACACTCATGGAGGATTGATGGGGGAGTTCCAACTAATTTAACAATTCTATAGCAACAGGTATGGCATTATCACAGTTAAACCTTGCAACATGTGATGCAATCCAGCACACAAGACAGAAGTTCTATTTCCAGAACAGTTTCAATAAAATGTAGATACAAACAAAAGTTCTATTTAAAGAAGAGTTTCAATAAAATGTAGATACAACAAAGCCTGTTAGTGAGATACTTACGTCTTTGCAAGGAGAGGCAAGAGTCTCCGTTGATGACTTGGGTAGTCAAGCAAGAGGACTTCAGGATTATTAGGTGATAGGGAAAAGGCCCGCCTTGTCAATGAGTACCTTATGGCAATTGCTAAACTAATCTGATAATAAAAGAAAGATTATACGATATCAATAACAAATTGAGCTTGGTACAGTGACCCACTATCCTTCTCCCCACTAATATACCTAACATGCAAGAACAATTTATTAACAAAATTAAACACCATGCTTGCCATTTATAACCTTCGATGAGTAAACCGCACTGACTGCAATGGTTACGCGACCAGATGTCAAAGGGGCCAGGAATGCTGCAAATCTCTGGAAAAATAATCACAAATTTTGCTTACAAAACAGTTGGTTCTATCAAAAAGCATTAATCCTGTTGCTATCCCTATCATTAAGAAAAGTAAGAGAGAGAGAGAGAGAGAGAGAGAGAGAGAGAGGGGAGAGGAGTGAGAGAACTTATTGCCAGTTTACAAATATAATTACCTGATCTGGGTCTTTTATTGCACTCAGATATTGCCCATCAGGTGAAACATCAGCTACTGAATTCAACAAATTCTCCCTAGGGATCCGGACATTGTCAAACCTGAAAACACAACCTTTTTGTGAGAAAAATTTCTGATACTCACTGAACTTTATCTGACACTCAATTCAGTGGTAAAATGAAAATTATAGTTACCAGATTCGACCATTATCAACACCATTCAAACCAATCTTGTGTCCACAATCAGCTATACGGATGTTAGGAGGGATGTTGCCATCTGCATCTCTGATCTGGGCTATAAATGCATGGACCCCTTCATTTTTCCCATTTATATTGAGATGAGAGAAAACTATCGTGTGCGTTGCATGCTAAAAAGCATAAGGGAAAAAATGTGTCACCAAAGAAGTTAAGCAGAAGCAGGAAGCACAAAAAAGATAAAATAGATATTTGTACTGACCAGTAATAAGAAACAGCAAAATTATAAATTAAAATATCAAAAAAAAAAAAAATGTTCAGAAAAAAATTACTTACATTAGCTGCCCCTCCAATCCAGTACTTCTGAGCAGATTCACAAGGCGTGTTAATCACAAACTCTCCAGTGTTTGCATCATAAGTGGTAACTGTCTCAATCCCTCGGACCTATAAACAATAACCCAAGAAATAATAAGAGAAAATTAAACAAGACAGCATGAAGTTCGACGCGCAGGCATTACTACCCATATTAAATGATTGAAAGACCTTCACATACATTACTTCCATGCCCCAACTCAGACATTGCAAAGCAACCCTTGATCATATAAGTTTCAGTGGCCTTCAACCACTTGTCATGATGGCGCTTTGTTCCAAAAAACTGGATGGCACCACCCCTAAAATCCATTAACAAAGAGAGCATGTAATGATTAATAAATTCCCATCTCTATATTACCAACCATATTGACTGTAGCTGACAAGAACTATTTCTAAAATCGTTGACTTGCAGTAACAATTTAAAATTTTCATTAACAGACCACACTTATATTGATGAAATTCACAATGCCTTCCAACAGAATTACAATTCAAATCATTTATTGCGGTAGGAAAAAAAATTATTTAAAAAAAAAAAAAGCACAATCCCATGGGGATTGCATTTTAAATCGTCAGTATTAACCATCATTACTCTCAAGCCTCAACATAAGCAGCAGCCAAAAATAGGAGGAAAATGATAAAGAATAAAACATTAAAAAATAAGAACACTGATCCATGAAGTTCATTATGAGAAAACATCCTTCTATGGCCGTCTGAAAAGGGGAAAAGAAAAAACAGAAAAATAACTACAAAAACACAAGTAAAACAAGAAATTCAACAGCAAATCGGAAAAGCGGAGAAGAACTACACACATACACACTGCACTGTGTTTGGATAATCACAAAATAGACTACTTCCACATGTGAAATCAATCCCAGAACCTCCACCATGAAGACATTACAAAATAAAAAAGGTACATAAGATGCCTGCACGCCACAGTTTCCCTTTAGTGTCATAGTCCTTGTCCAATCAGAATATGTGAAAATGGACATTGGATTTTTACAAGAAAAAACCCTTCCCTGAGGGAGGGGCAGAGGAAGGGATAGGGGGCTTTGAATAGTATAATCACTCCCTTATCCCCAGATTGTAACAAGAATCATGATACAGTGGGATAAGAGTTTAAAAAAAAAACAAAAAAGAAAAACGACTAAAGAGTATGAGACACAGATATAACAAGTTATACTACAATGACTGCGAGACATAAAGTAGTAGCACATTATTCATGCAAAAAATAACTTAGTCTACACTCAAATGATAACCAGATTCTATTTCATTTTCTTAGATGAGTGTACGCTTTTTAGCCTTTTCTTTTATCATTTCACTAGAAGGCGACTCGCAAAATGTATGGTTTTTGGCTCAAATGAAATTGCCCAGATCCCTGGGAGCAACTTGGCATTGCTTCTAGTGAATTGTTCGATCCAAATCTTCAAGAAATATAATATGTAGAGTTTGGAGGCAGGGGGGGCTCGAACAAAATTGACGTTTATTGATAAAACACAACTACAAAGAATGCTTTTCACAAGAATGACTCCACTCACACACTACTATCTTATGCTCACATGAGCATTAGGAGGACCCTCACTCGTACCAAAAAGAATCACTACGCACAACAATTTAGCTACACACTAGCTTACACTCGCTCACACCTTGTATTAGGTGCTCACACTAGCACACAAGGAGTCCCACAAAAGGAGACATTTCACACTCTCTTGCTGACTTCACTCTCACACACTTGACTTGGAGACTTTCTGGTGGGACTTGAGTACCAATGAAAAGAAAGAGAGAGAAAGAGAAAGAAAGAGAGAGAAAGAGAGAGAAATTAGAGAGAAATCAGAATTTAGGGAGAAATTGTATTAATCATCAAGTCTGATCTCAAATAAAGGGTTTATCCCCTTTATATAGAAAACAATCCTACTCATACTAGGAAACTAATTAAAGCAATTATACTTCCACAAGGAAACTAATAAAAAGAATTACAACCAATTAAAAATAGCTTAACTAAAATAAAATAAATAATAACTAATCCTAATAACTAATCCTTTCCTTATGCATTATGATCCACATCAATTCTCCCCGGCTGAGAAAAACTTTCCTTTGGAGAGTTAGAACGTTGGTAAACCTCCAAAGAGCAGGATCAAGACACCGACACTCATCTTCCGTAATCCAAGTATCCTCAATGCCAGGGCGATCCCTCGAGCGGACAAGATACCTTCGGTAAGGACCATCATGTAACAAAAGAGTATGAGCATCTATAAAATCGCCAATCTGAACGATGCGCGGATGTGGAAAGCATGGGATAACGGACACCAGAGCTGCGGTAGGAGAAAAAGTAGAACCACCTGTAGACAAACCTGGCATAGTAGGAGGCTCAAAAGTGCCTCGATAAGGAAACAAATCCTCAACATTGAAAACAGGATTAAAATTCATATCAGATAGTAAGTCAATTAAATAAGTATTAGATCCCAACTTATGAATGATACGAAATGATTCGGCGGCTTGGGCATAGAACTTTTTGAAGGAGTGTTTAGGATAATGATCAGCAGGGTGGATACGCACCATAACATATTCTCCTTCATTAAAATCCAGTTTTCTACGATGAACATTAACAGCTAATTTGTACTGTTCATTATTTAAAGCAAATTTTCAACGAATGACAGCATGGAGATCACAAATGTGCGGGGCAAAAATATCAGCAGAAATGGAAGGACGGTAGTCAGTGGGAAGGGAAACAAGGTCAAGGGGTTGGCGAGGGGAAAGGCCATAAATAATTTGAAAAGGACTCTTACCAGTTGATCGATTAACAGATACATTAGATGCTGAAATTAAGTCCCAATTCCCAGGACGCTCCCCTACAAAGCACCTAAGTAAATTTCCCTGACCCCTATTAACAACCTTAGTTTGCCCATCAGGCTGAGGTAATGGAAACCTGTACTTAACCGTGATTTTGTTGATGGCACGGCTATCAACGCACATTCTCCAAGAGCCCTCGACTTGCCTATTTAACTCATTACAATCTCTAGGGTTCATCCTATAATGAGGCAAGTTAGGTAACGGAGACACATGGGCAAAATCTATGGCATGTTGGATATCCCTCATAGGTGGCAACTCACTAGGCAACTCATCCGATATGACATTGCTAAAGTCCTCTAATAAGGAAGTGACCTCAAGAGGATGTTCAACAACCTTTTCTAAAGAAACCAGGAGTAACTGTTGGACTACAGGCGCCAAAGCTATGCTAGACTCATGTCCTTCCTGCACAAACTCCTTTCGGGAAAGGAAATGGATATGATTCTTAACAGGAGGTTGGGAGGGATTCTTAACCTTGGGATTTCTACTCGTGGGAGACGGTTTGGCAGGAAGCAATCGAATAGATTTCTCGTTATGCTTAAAAATGTACGAATTATCCCTTCCGTTGTTGGTCACGTCCAAGTCAAAAAGCCAAGGACGATTAAGTAAAATATGGGCAACATCCATAGGGAGGACATCGCACCAAATCTTATCAGAATAGTCTCCCATCTGAAGGGGAACCAAACACCTGTCTGAGACCTGTAAAGAGGTCTTGTCGACCCAAGCTACCCTATAAGGCTGAGGGTGAGGTTCGAGCTTAAATTTCATCCGAGCTACACCGGCTGTGGAGACCACATTCATAATACTTCCACTATCAATCACAACCTTACAAACTTTATCCCCACATTTGACAAAGGTGTGAAAGATGCTCGTGCGCTTCCAATCATCCTCCCCTAAAGGAGTAGACCGGATGCATCGCATAACAGCGAGATGGGACCGCTCCTGCTCATCATCAAGCTCAAGATCCCTCTCAGCATCGAAAGTTTCCTCTGGATGGGTATAATCTGCAAAAGCAGAAGGGTCATCGGATGTGGGCCGCTTATTGGGTTGTTGAACGATCGGGGGATCATTGGCAACATCCCCGGGGTCATCAACTCTACCCTGACCTCTAGACTGGGCTAACTCCTCCCTAAGTGCAGTGATGGACTCACGAAGTGTGGTAAACTCAATCTTAGTATCATGATCAAACCTAGTAAATGACTCTTTCAAAGTGGTTATGTCCTGCTGGACATTGGTCATGTTTTGTTCTAGGGCTAAGCAGCGGTCAGTCAAAGTCATGGTGAAAGACAATGAAGTTGGGGTGGATATGTGAATGGGTGTAGTGAATGCTGACACGTCTTAAATTACTTAAATTAGAAAGACAAAGTACCACTAATGAACACTTAAGAAAATTGAAATAAAATGAAGAAAATATGCAAGTTGCGTGCCTAAGTATGAAAGAGGTGAAGTAGGGAATGAGAATGCAATGAGTGTGTGAAATATATAAGAAAGGTGGCCTAGAGTTTGAAAAAGGAAATAATATAGGAAAGATGACAAGACTAAAGGTTTTCACTTTTTTTTTTTTTTTTGGATTGTTGAGAAAAGAATAAAAGGCTTAAAAAGGGCATAACACAAATTTAAAAAGCTACCAGCTAATTGAAATAAAACCCACAATTTTTCAATGAAAAGGAGTTGTGTACCGTTCACCGAGGCTCAATGATGTGTAAAACTCCACTGTGGAGGTCGAAGTGACCCAAATGGACCTCAAAATCGGAACCAAGACGTCGAAAAATGCTAAGAAGGCTGCAGGGGCCAAACTGTAATTTTCCAAAAAGCTGAGGGACCAAACTGTAATTTTCCAGAAAGCTGAAGCGCCAAAAAGTAATTTTCCAGAGAGCTGAGAACCAAACTGTAATTTCCAAAAGGATGGAGGCGCCAAATGGTAATTTTCCAGAAGTGATGATGCCTGGTGACACGTGGCAGTCAAAGGTTTGACTGGGTCGGACAACGGGTCGGGTCAATGGACCGGGTTGTCGGGTCAAAATCGGATCGGGTCCAAGCCAGTGAGCCGAGCTGACTGAGGAGCGAGCCGAGCCGTGACGTAGAAGCCGATATGAGCCGAGCCGAGCCAAATCAAAACTGCAGCTAGGCGCATGGATCTAACGCGAGGCGCGTGAATCTGACGCGTGCGCGTGGATCTGACGCGCGCGCGTGAATCTGAAGCGCTGAGAGGCTGGCGGCGCGTGGGGCACTTTTCTGGCTACCTTTTTCTTCCGGCAACAATTCCGGAGACTGGGGAAGCGGTTAGGGGTGTTCCGGTGGTGTGAGCAGCCGTGGAAGGAGGTGTTTTATGGTAGTGCAGGGTCGCGGGCCTTCTCTTATATATATATATATATATATATATAGGAGGTGGTGCAAGGGTGTTGGGTGGTGCGAGGGTGTTTTCAAGCACGCGAGTATGAAGGCAGCGAGTATGGAGGCAGCGAGTAGGTATGGGGGCAGCGAAAAGTGAGTGAATCGAGGTGATGCTCTGATACCAATTGGTGGGACTTGAGTACCAATGAAAAGAAATAGAGAGAAAGAGAAAGAAAGCGAGAGAAAGAGAGAGAGAAATTAGAGAGAAATCAGAATTTAGGGAGAAATTGTATTAATCATCAAGTCTGATCTCAAATAAAGGATTTACCCCCTTTATATAGAAAACAATCCTACTCATACTAGGAAACTAATTAAAGCAATTATACTTCCACAAGGAAACTAATAAAAAGAATTACAACCAATTAAAAATAGCTTAACTAAAATAAAATAAATAATAACTAATCCTATCCTTATGCATTATGATCCACATCACTTTCTAACTTGTGTCTAGCAAGTGGGGGCTTGCCCCTTTATATAGTTTCTTGTGTCGACTTGCGAAGTTGGTGATGAACCGACTTGAGTTCACCGGAAGCTTCCATTGAAGGCGGCAGGCAATAAAAGGTTTACTAGAGAGAGTAAGAAATGAAGGGGGAGAGAAATTTCCAGAGAGAGAAAAGAAAGAGAAGAATAAAGAATAAAAAAATCTAGAGAGAGAGAGAGGTGGTGGAGAGAGAAGAAATAAGATGGAGAAGAAGGAAGAAGAAGAACAGGGGAAGGGCTGGAAATTTCAAGAGAGAGAGGAGGAGATGATGATCATCTCTAACATAATATATCAGCCATATTAATGTCAAAATAAATAATAATATTGCCGCATACAATGTTTTATGAAATCCAAAACTTCAGGCAATTAAAAATTTATGAATCAGTTTTGGTATAGATCTATCATTGTGAATGAAGCCATTGAAAAATAGCTAAATAGCTTCCATCATCACAAATAATAGTAAAAATTCTGAACTGTGTTATTTCATGAAAACCTATACTTAATCCCATACCATTATGGTGGCGATGGCTCTCATTTATCTTTTAATTGGCCCATCTGGATTATGGATTTATTACTTCAATTGCTACATAAAACAAATTGGATCCATTCAATTTCCTTGTGACCTCCAAAAGGCCCTGACTGAGTTGGGTGAGAGAATATTTACTGAGGTGCCACTGCTAGCAACTGAAGAACCAATCACTAAGCTTCCAGAAAACTGGATCAACAGATAGCCTGAATCCTACAATTGTGCGGTATAGATTCAATATTGGGTGATCACCAAGGGGCCACAGATTCAACCCATCCTAGTTACATGTCAAGGTCAGTTTAGGAGGTAACACGAAAGGTTATTGGGGGACAAAAATGTATTCGCCCCACTATGTCATACAGGTTAATCAATTCCTCCTCCGACTGACAAAAGCAGAATCAATCCACCCAGATGGAACTTGCGGAACCAAAGAAGGTATAACAGAAATACAGCGCTATCTAACTCATTTTCTCAAAATACATATCAATGCAAAGAATTTTATAATTCTATTAATTTACATCATAATGATGTTTGATGAAGAATCAATAGCATGGAACACAACACCAAAAAATAAAGTTACAGAGAGAGCACAAGGAAGTGTGATTTCCATCAAAATAAACAGAAAACAGCAAGGCAACAACAGCATCTGATTAAACTAAAAGATCCAATGCTCTGCTTGGTTGCCGAGAAAGTTGAGGGGAAGAAAAGGAAGGAAGATAGTTTAAGTTTTACATATTTTGTTGTTTAGTTGCCGAGGAAAAAAAACAAAAAGACACTGAACCTTAATTCAGGAAATAAATTATAGAAATCTAATAGAATTAACTGTTCCAATTACTCGTGAACTGAAACAATCGAAAGGTAAGCCTCAAAATTCATTTTCTTCTCTTTCCATTGCTTTCTCGTTAACCAAACAGAGCAAAGTTTTTTTTTTTTTTTTTTTTCATTTTTTTTTTAAATCTACATACATATAAAAACAGACACTAACACACCATAGAAATAAATTAACGCCAAGCTTAGCAAGCGAGTGATCATAGACACCAATAACGTCCAAAAAAAAACAAACGAACTTTTTGAGTTAAGACCCCGTACCAACCAAGAGAAGCACACATATTTACGTACTTTTTCGTTTCCTCATAAGCTAAACTACAAAAGGCATGATTCTTCAATTCTCATTTCTTTCCCTTCTACCTAAATTTTCTCGGAAATAAAATTCAATGATCATATAAAAAATTAAACAACCACTAACTTACCATAGAAAGTAATGAACACCAAGCTTAACAGCAAGCGAATGATCATACATCCCAATAACTTCATGAAACGCAAACTTCCTCATCTCTGCTTCAGCTCCTTTTTCCGTTAACCAGCCTTGGAAAACACCTCGATCGAACAAGTACGCAATTCGCTTGACAGTCATTTCTCTCTGCTGCTCCATCGTCTGATTGTAGTCCGGCGACACGAACACTCGGCCGCCAGACTTCCTAGGGCAAAACAGATTGCTCTGCATCATTAGGCCGAACAACCAATCTCGGTCCTCGAAGTTGTGGGCGTCCATAAGTTTGCGCATTTCTTTGATATCGAAACCGAAGGGTTCGGAGAGCTCGGGAGGAGAGTATTGGAGACATGGTGATTGAGTTAGAGATTGTGATGAGAGTTGTTGGGATTGCAGAAGGTGATTGATGAGAACTTGAGTTCGCCGTGAGACGAGATCGGTTGGTAATGGTGACGCCATTTGTTGAGATAATCGGAAATTGCAAATTAAGATTAGGGTTTCAGGTTTTCGAAAGAGATCACCAACTGAGATATAAAATAAGATATTGAGAGAGAGAGAGAGAGAGAGATTGCGTCGATGGTTGACTCTGTTCACGCTTCGATTACGAATTTGAGAATTGAAGTGGAAAATGCATGGCAACTGGCAAGGCCGTCCTCGTTATATTTGAAAATGATCTTTCAACCAATTTTTACAATAATTATGTGATTGGGGGCAATAAACAGCACACCTTTTAATAGCAAACACTCCATTATCTAATTATAACCAATCTATTTATTATTTTTAAAGGCAGCACTTTAAAATTTTAATTAATAATTCATTTTATTATTCACTAAATACAACCTATTACATAACAGAAATACTATAAACAATCCATAATATATCATAATTTATTAAATGATCTTATGACCCCCAACACCATGAAAGAGCATCTTAAAGATATTAGTTTGAAGTTTGTACTCACCCTGAACACTTTCGTTTTAGGTTTGTTTGTATATTATTGATAAACATTATATTTGGAATAAATTTGTTTCAAAACATGAAAAGTAGCGTTTTATGATCATTATGGTATGATAGTTTTATGAAGAAAAAAAAAAACCCTATTTCGATTGGAAAATTTAACAAAAAAATTATGTGTTCGTGTTCGCATTCGAACTGGTACATCCAAATATGAAGCTTTAGTATTCGGATAATGAATACCGAATATCATTACACATATTCAGCTGTAGGAAACTGAATGTGGTCTTTTTTTTTGTGTGTTAGGTCCTCTACTTAATTCTATTAGATGCACTATATACAAACAAAACCATATATAATTGTCAAATAGTAAACTTACATATTCGGTATTAGCTTTGGGAAAACTACAAACTACATTCGATTTGTATATAGTGCATCTAATAGAATTAAGTAGAGGACCTAACACCAAAAAAAGAAAAAAAAAAGACCACATTCGGTTTCCTACAGCTGAGTATGTGTAATGATATTCGGTTTCCTACAGCTGAATACTAAGGTACAATATTCGGTATTTACTATCCAAATACTAAAGCTTCATATTCGAATGTACCAGTCCGAATGCGAACACGAACACAGATTTTTTTTTTTTAATTTTCCGATCGAAACAGGAGTTTTTTTTCATAAAACCATTGTACCAAAATAATTATAAAACGCTATTTTTCGTGTTTTGAAACAAATTTATTCCAAATATAATGTTTACCAATAATATACAAACAAATCTAAAACGAAAGTGTTTAGGGTGAGTACCTCTTTGAGATTAAGAAGAAGAAGAAGATGGAGACCTTTTTTTTAAAAAAAAAAAAATTCAATTAATGGGGTAATGGGTTGCAAATAGAATTGTGTCTAGTTTGGGCATTTATGGTATTTTAAAACTTTTGTTTTGTATAGTAATGGATTGCCTAAAAAATTAGTGGGAAGTAGTTAGAAAATGGTAAAATAAACCCAATGAAAATTTTATATCGATTGCCTTTAGTAAAATGGTGTGATGTATATAACTCCACCCTAATTATATTTGAAAAAAAAAAATTATGAAAATTACAATTTCACCATTCCATTGATTTACACTTTACAATCCTATGGTTTTAATTGCAACAATTGACCCGTATAGTTTTAATTTATGACACTTTTCACCATTCTATTAGTTAATTGTTTGTTTCTTTTGATTGAAAAAATATTTTAGATTTGTTACTTTTTTATGCAGTATTTATCCTAACTTTATTTATATGCTTATTGTCAAAAACTTTATCCATAACTTATTAATAAATGAGGAATGTTAGGATTTCTAGTGATAAAATTTTGTCCATAAATTTGAAAGAATAGCATATGAATGAATTTCCTATTTGTTAATTAATTAGGAATATTAAAATTCTCGAAGTGTGTGCTCACATGTAATAAAATGAAACCGTACCCATGTTTGTTGAATTGTTGTGGGTAAGAAATGTGAGGCCACCTAACCCTACCTAAAAAGCACGAGGTGCATGCAGGCAGGGAGGTCTCATTTTGGGAGCTTGGTTTGAATGTGGATCGTGTAGATTTTTTTTTATTTGGCATTTTGGTCAATGTAAATCAGGTGTTTTGAAAAACTGATCGTTGGATTGAATATTATTCCTATGTACTACACGCATGCCAAAAATCACAGTGATCTGACGGTCGATTTATGAGATACAGACCGTTATATATAGTTTACAAACTGTTAAAATTTTTCACTGTCTGTATCTCATAAATCGACCGTCATATCACTGATTTTTGGCATGCCTGTAGTAAATAGGAATAATATTCAATCCAACGGTCGGTTTTTCAAATCACCTGATTTACATTGGCCCAAAGGCCAAATAAAAAAAAATCCGCACCATACATGATCCGTAGCCAAACTTTTCCCTCATTTTGGAATGGAAATTTTATGTTCCACTTTTATATACTATTTTTCTGTTCTCTTTTATAAAAATTCATCTCGAAAATTTAAATATGAAAGTGAATATTTATTAAAAGATATAACTTTTAAGATAAAGAGGGAACAGAAAAATAGTACATACAAGTGCGACAAAAAATTTTCGCCTTGATTTGTTGGTCCGGGCCTCATTTGGTTTGGCTGCTGAAGTCATGACAGCTGGATCCACATTTACCGTTTTCTAGAGATGCGTGCAATCTTTATCCATCAAGATAAGGTTTCCTTTTATCTTTGATAATATAACATGTTCACAACTCACAAGCCACCATTCCAAAAGCAGCACATGACATAACTCAGATTCATGATCTCAGCGTTTTAGGATTTTAGTTTAGGTTTGGTATGTGCTGATCAACCATCAATCCCTAAGTTACTTGAAAAAAAAAAATTTATGGATGACAAAATGGATATTTGTGTGACTTTGAATCAACAATTGAAAATGATAATTAACACAATCAAACTTTTTAAAATTATTATAGATTAGATTCATAAATATATATGTTTTAATTTAACTTTTCTAAACAAATAGCTTTTATGAATCAGATATGATAATTTTCTTATAAATGAAAAAAATCGGAGTGATCCAACGATTAGTTTTTTAAAAATAGCATTGTAAAGAACTATTATATTTTTTATTAATTAAAAACATCAGAGTTTTTTTATAATGATATTTCTTAAAATCTAACCGTTGGATTACTATGATTTTTGGCATATATGACATACCTAAGAAATATATCGAATTCAACGGTCGGATTGTTAAAATATTTACCAAAAGTAGTGTTTTGAAAATGAAGTATAAACATAGGTGTCAAAGTAAGTTGTAAGGGAAACGTGACCGTTAGATAGTATATTAATAGATAATTGTAGAATACATATTTTGAAAAACCGAACGTTGGATTGAATATTCTTCTTAATCATGTGATGCATACCAAAAATCACAATAATCCGACAATCAATTTCTAAAATGGAGACCGTGAAAATTTATGATAGTTTTCACCATTAGATACTTGCACTTTTTTCATAGTCACTATTTTAGAAACTGACTGTCAAATCGCTATAATTTTTTGCATACATAACATACATGAGAAGAATATTTAATCCAATAGTCGGTTTTTCAAAATAACCATTTTAGTTGACCAAAAATCCACTCCTCACATAAGATTATATGAGGAAGTCCTCATAAGAAAATTTCTATATGTATACCGTCCCGATCTAGTCAGCATATGCTTACATATAAATTTTGATAAGCATGAAGTCCATAGAGAATTGTAGAATGCATATTTTGAAAAACTGAATGTTGGATTAGATACTGTACGTATGGATGTCATGCATGCCAAAAATCATGGTGATCTAACGTCAGAATTTCAAAATATAGCTATGAAAAACTATGACCACTCAAAACTATAACAGTTTTTCTTAGTGACATTTCTGAGAAACCGACTGTTGGATCATTGTGATTTTTGGCATAACCTTATGTAAGCATATACTGACTGGATCATTTCTGTAGATACTATACTTGTGTATGTCATGAAGCTAGTAGACAATTGTGGGATACGTGTTTCGAAAAACTGACCGTTGGATTAGATACTATACTTATGTATGTTATGCATGCCAAAAATTACAGTAATCCTACGGTCAGTTTCTTAAAAATGTCACTGAGAAAAATTGTGATAGTTTTTAGCTGTCACAATTATTCCGATCTATATTTTGAGATGTTTACATTGAGTCACCTTAATTTTTGGCATGCATGACATCCTTAAGAAGAATATCTAATCAAATGGTTAGTTTTTCAAAATATGTATCCTTTAAATCTATTAGCTTCAGGCTTACATAAAATATATAAGCATATGCTGACTAGATCAAGACTAATATATACACACACATTGACACCGTGAAAAGAATGAAAAGAATAGAAAGAAAAAAAAATCTTAAAATACTAAATATTATGAATAAACAAAAAGAACTTTCAAATATAGCTGTACATACATATATTCGGATTAGGGTGGGGTGGCCATATTCCATTTCTGTCTCAAATCCTATAGGATTTTCTATTTTTTTTTTCCAAACCCAATAGAATTTTCAAATCTTTTCTCCAAACATATTCCAACAAGGATGGGGCGAAACTCACCCATTCAATTGCCATCCCTATTTTGGAGGAACATACGCACAAGAGGGGGAGATTAAGTTCGAGTACAATGTTTTAAAATTCATGACATTCTAACTATGAGAGATTACTCCATCTTATGATGTACATGCATTGGGTCATTTTGTATATATATTACTTCACACTTCTCAGTCACCCTTGTGTGGAACCCATTTTCCCCTTTTGGCACGGTTAAGCAATATAATTTAGGAGAAATTGGCCATAGGTCCTCCTTTATAGGATTTTCATGCCAAAAGTCTTCTAAAAAGATCCTTCATGCCAAAAGTCATTGTGGCATGAAATGGACAAAAATACCCCTCCTTCTTAACTACCTTCATTGCCACCTATACCCCAAACCCCGAGTTCGATCACTACGCCGGAACCCCATTTCACTACTCTGGAACCCCATTTCATTATGCCGAAAACTCATTTCACTACGCTGGAAATGGATTTTACTATGTTGAAAATCGCATTTCACTACGCAAAAAATGCATTTCTTTAGGCCGAAAAATGCATTTCACTACGCTAAAATGCATTTCACTACTTATTCTTCATTCATTTTCCATTTTCTTTCCAAAAGTTTTCTCGGCAACCAAACAAATCCAAACAAAAAAACAAAAAACCAATTTTTTTTTTTTAAAAAAAAAGCTAAAACACATTTTCAAGCTCCTAATGGAAAAAAAAAATGCACGATAAAGAGAGAGAGAGAAGAAAAGAGAGAAAAAAGAGGAGAGAGAGAAACAGGTTTAGAGGACACACACACACACAAAGAAAGAGACCCACTGCAAACCAGAAGCATAACATATAATTGATCCACTGCAAACCAGTTCGCCAGAGAAGAACCTCGATAATTTTCGAATTAGAGCATCCCGGCGACGGGGTTCACAATGTCCATGAGGAAGAATGCGATCAAAAGGTGATCGGGGAAGATAAACAAACAGCCACCACTGCCAAATGTATTGTCGATCCATATCAGAGAAGCTCGCCTGGAGTCGCGCCTTTCTCATTCCTTTCCCTCTTGCATCAGCTGTCAACGCCGCCATAATCGACTCTCACCAAAGGGACACCGGCATGAAGTCACCGGAAAGTGAAAAAAGGACACCGGTTGCTGCTAATCTGCGTCGTTGCTGGTAGGAATGTTAGTTTGGTAATTTTCTAGTTCGTTGGTCGTCTCGTCGCCGGTCGTCTCTTTGCTAATTGCAAAAAGCTCCAAACACCAGGGGCATATTGATAAAGAGGATAGGAGCTTGTGAAAAGCTCTCACCGATCTGTGTTGGAGATGAGGCTTGCTGATCTACAACTATCTGCGCCGGATTTTGTGGATTGGTACTGGTCTGAGCAGAAAGTGAAGAAGAAATGGAAGGAAAAGAAGAGGATGAGGTGTTGTGGTGCTCGCCGGAAAAGCCTCGCCGCTGATCTGAGCCAGAGACGGAGACGGAGCTCGCCAAAAAAAGCCAATGGACGATTGGTTGATGCTGGCATGCTGGTGGTCAACCAGCAGAGAGAAAGGGGGGGAAAGAAAAAAAAAATGTAAACAGCACGTGTCACTTAGGATAATTTTGTCACTAAAAATATATATTTTATGAAAATAAGACTTTAGACATTAAAATTCTTTTAAATAGGAACTTTAATCAGTAAAAATCCAACTTTAGACTTTAGGCAAACTTTTTAAAATTATTATAGATTATATATATATATATATATAACTTTTCTAAACAAATAGCTTTTACGAATCAAATATGATAAGTTTCTCATAAATGAAAAAATTGGAGTGATCCAACGGTTAGTTTTTGAAAAATAGCATTGTGAAGAACTATTATATTTTTTATTAATTAAAAACATCAGAGTGTTTTTATAATGACATTTATTAAAATCTAACTGTTGGATTACCATGATTTTTGGCATATATGACATACATAAGAAATATATCGAATCCAACGGTCGGATTGTCAAAATATTTATCATAAGTAGTGTTTTGAAAATGAAGTATAAACATAGGTGACAAAGTAAGGTGTAAGGGAAACATGACCCTTAGATAGAATATTAATAGATAATTGTAGGATACATACTTTGAAAAACCGAACGTTGGATTGAATATTCTTCTTAATCATGTCATGCATACCAAAAATCACAGTAATCTGACAATCAATTTCTAAAATGGAGACCGTGAAAATTTATGATAGTTTTCACCATTAGATATTGGCACTTTTTTCATAGTCTCTATTTTAGAAACTAACTATCAAATCGCTATAATTTTTTGCATACAAAACATACATGAGAAGAATATCTAATCCAATAGTCGGTTTTTCAAAATAACCATTTTAGTTGACCAAAAATCCACATCCTCACATAAGCTTATATGAGGAAGTCCTCATAAGAAAATTTCTATATGCATACAGTCCTGATCTAGTCAGCATATGCTTACATATAAATTATGATAAGCATGAAGTCCATAGATAATTATAGGATGCATATTTTGAAAAACTGAATGTTGGATTAAATGCTGTACATATGGATGTCATGCATGCCAAAAATCAAGGTGATCTAACGTCATAATTTCAAAATATAGCTATGAAAAACTATGACCACTCAAAACTGTAACAGTTTTTCTCAGTGACATTTCTGAGAAACCGACTGTTGGATCATTGTGATTTTTGGCATAACCTTATTAAAGCATATACTGACTGGATCATTTATGTATATACTATACTTGTGTATGTCATGAAGCTAGTAGACAATTGTGGGATACATGTTTCGAAAAACTGACCGTTGGATTAGATACTATACTTATGTATGTTATGCATGCCGTAATCCTATGGTCAGTTTCTTAAAAATGTCACTAAGAAAAACTGTGACAATTTTTAGCTGTCACAATTTTTCCGATCTATATTTTGAGATGTTTACATTGGCTCACCTTAATTTTTGGCATGCATGACATCCTTAAGTAGAATATATAATCAACTGGTTAGTTTTTCAAAATATGTATCCTTCAAATCTATTAGCTTCATGTTTACATAAAATATATAAGCATATGCTGACTAGATCGGGACTAATATATACACCCACATTGACATCGTGAAAAGAATGGAAAAAATAGAAAGAAAAAAAAATCATAAAATACTAAATATTATGAATAAACAAAAAGAACTTTCAAATATAGCTCTATATACATATATTCGGATTAGGGTGGGGTAGCTATATTCCATTTCTATCTCAAATCCTATAGGATTTTCAATTTTTTTTTTTTTTTCCAAACCCAATAGAATTTTCAAATCTTTTCTCCAAACATATTCCAACAAGGACGAGGCGGAACTCACCCATTCAATTGCCATCCCTATTTTGAAGGAACATACGCACAAGAGGGGGAGATTAAGTTCAAGTACAATGTTTTAAAATTCATAACATTTTAACTATAAGAGAGTACTCCATTTCATGGTGTATACACATTGGGTCATTTTGCATATATATTACTTCACACTTCTCAGTCGCCCTTGTGCGGAACCCATTTTCCCCCTTTGGCACGGTTAGCAATATTATTTAGGGGAAATTGGCCATGGGTCCTCATTTATAGGATTTTCATGCCAAAAGTCCTCTCAAAAGACCCTTCATGCCAAAAGTCCTTTGGCATGAAATTCATGGACAAAAACACCCCTCCCTCTTAACTACCTTCATTGCCACCTATACCCCAAACCCCAAGTTCGATTACTACGCCGGAACCCCATTTCACTACGCCGAAAACTCATTTCACTACGCTGGAAATGGATTTCACTACGTCGAAAATCGCATTTCACTACGCAAAGACTGCATTTCTTTAGGCCAAAAAATGCATTTCGCTACTTATTCTTCATTCATTTTTCATTTTCTTTCCAAAAGTTTTCTCGGTAACCAAACGAATCCAAACAAAAAAACCACAAAACCAAATTTTTTTTTTTTAAAAAGAAGCTAATACACATTTTCAGGTTCTTAATGGAAAAAAAAAACTGAACTACACAATAAAGAGAGGAGAGAGAGAGATAAGAAAAGAGAGACAAAAGAGAGAGGAAGACGGAGAAAAAAGAGGAGAGAGAGAGAAACAAGTTTAGAGGACACACACACACACACACACTCTCACACACACACACAGGGAGAAAGAGATCCACTGTAAACCAGAAGCATAACATATAATTGATCCACTGCAAACTAGTTCGCCAGAGAAGAACCTTGATAATTTTACAATTATAGCATCCCGACGACGGAGTTCACTACGTCGATGAGGAAGAATTCGATTAGAAGGTGATTGGGGAAGATAAACAAACAGCCACCACTGTCAAACCTATTGTCGATCCAAATCGGAGAAGCTCTGCTGGAGTCATGCCTTTCTCATTCCTTTTCCTCTTGCATCAACTGTCAACGCCGCCATAATCGAGTCTCACCAAAGGGTCACTGGCATGAATTCACTATAAAAGTGAAAGAAGGACACCGGTTGCTGCCGATCTGCGTTGTTGCTGGTAGGAATGTTAGTTCAATAATTTTTGATTTCATTGGTCGTCTTGTCGCCGGTTGTCTCTTTGTTGATTATAAAAAGCTCTAAACACCACATGCATATTGATGAAGAGGATAGGAGCTTATGAAAAGCTCTCATCGATCTGCGTTGGAGATGAGGCTTGCCAATCTGCAACTATCTGCGTCGGATTTCGTGGATTGGTACTGATTTGAGCAGAAAGTGAAGGAGAAATGGAAGGAAAAGAAGAGGATGAGGCATCGTGGTGCTCGTCGCAAGAACGTCACCGCTGATCTGAGCCAGAGACGGAGACGGAGCTCACCGAAAAAAGCCAATGGACGATGGGTTGATGCCAGCGTGCTGGTGGTAAACCAGTAAAGAGAGAGGAAAGAGAGAGAGGGGAAAAAGCAAAAAAATGTTAACAACCCGTGTCTCTTAAGATAATTTTGTCACTAAAAATATATATTTTATGAAAATAGGACTTTAGGCATTAAAATTCTTTTAAATATGAACTTTAACCATTAAAAATCCTAAATGAGGACTTTATGCAAGGGAGGTGTCTAAAATAAGACCTTTGGTCAAATATCCCTATAATTTATAATCATTCTGGAGTTTATAGTTTGTAAAATGAAACAAGTGCATCGTGCAAAAATTTCAAAGTGACTAGACCACCCGAGCTAGGAGAGTGGCACTGGTTCAAATTCCCTCGAGAGTTTTTTGTTTTTTATTTTTTTTCTGATTGATTGATATACGGAGGTACATCAGTAATGTCAGTGTCTTATTGTTAATGAGAAGAGAGCAACATCATTTAACGACATCATTTACATTTACCTCATGTTGGTTGCTCATAACTAGTGGAAATCAAAAGAAACTTTAAAATCTAATATTTTTTATGGGTAGCGATATTACCACAGTGCAAAAAACTTCTGGGTGATTCTATTGTCACCCACCCATATTGCTAGTGACACCCACCAGTTAATAAAAATTTTTATTACTATTGTACCCACATGTAAATTTATTATTAAGGGTAATATTAGGTAAATTAAATAAATTAAAATAAATCATATTACTTCCCGTACCCACCTTTTTCTTCCCACATTCATATCTTTTCCATAAACCCTAATCTCACAAACATTTACACTCTCATATAACATTCTGAAAACTCTAACAAAAAAAGGTGTTTATTGATCGATGGATAATGAAGTGGAATGATTCTAACAATGAAAATATACATTTTTTTTAAGTATGATTCAATTTTTTAAGTTGTTTTAATTTCAAGTTCGTGTTTTTGTTCAACTCTGCGATTTTGAACATCAATCAATGTTCAGATAGGGTAATTGAACATATCACTATGTTGAGTCATCCCAACCGAACAAATAAAAATATTCAGCAAAGGATGTTGAACATTACAGAATGTTCAGTAGGCACTAATAAAATATCATCCTATGTTCAATAGTCATCAGCCGAACATAATAGAATATTTAGCACACCAAGTTAGAACAAATTACAGAACGATTAGCTTACTTTTTCTTCATGAAGTGAAGAAAAAAACCTTTTTTGTGGGATGAATGGCGGAATGGCTGGATTAGTCTCTTTCGTAGAGTGAAGAAAACAAACTTCTCTTTGAATGGAAATATATATGTAAATGATCCATTGGGGTCCAAATCCCATTTGGATAAATACGGTCCACACCTCATTGAGATAGTTGGGACATGTATTTTGTATAATCGACCGTTGGATTAGATACTCCTGTTATGTATGTCATGTCTGCCAAAAATCATAGTGATCCAACGGTTGGTTCATGAGAAAAGTGTCTGTGAAAAAAACTGACACTTAAAGAACAATAAAATATCAGTTTTTTTCACAGTTAGTTTTCTCATAAACCAACAGTTGGATCACTGTAATTTTTGGCAGACATGACATACGTAACAGGAATATCTAATCCAACGGTCGATTTTTTAAAATACTTGTCCCAACTATCCCAATAAAGAGTGGACCGTATTTATCCAAATGGGGTCTGGACCCCAATGGATCATTTCTGTATATATATATAAATACATAAATGCTATAGTTAGGCCGGCCTGACTGTGGCTGCATCCGGTCACACCAATTTAGGGGGTGATGCAGGTCACGGTTTCACATTTCGACCATTGGATTTTCTATTCATGCAGTGCTTGTCATGCTTGAAAAAAATATAGTGATCCGACAGTTGGTTTCTGACAAAACTGACTTTGAAAAAAATTGGAAAAAAACTGCCATTTTTTATTCTTTGAATTCCAATTTTTTTCAAAGTCAGTTTTCTCAGAAACCAACTGTCGGATCACTGTGATTTTTGCATGCATGTCAAACACTGCATGAATAGGAAATCCAACGATCGAAATGTGAAAACGTGACCTGCATCACCCCCTAAATGGGGGTGACTGGATGTAGCCACAGTAAGGCTAGCCTGACTGTAATATTTCTTATATATATATATATATATATATAGTGCCTTTCATATGAGAACGTCCGTTTTTTTCAATTTGTGCAGAAATGGTGCTTCAGCTCTTGGATGTAATTAAATGAGATCAAACGGCTGCTTCTTTTCAACCTTATTAAACCCGGTCCAAATGTGCAGCCGGCAGAAATCCCAAAAAAAAAACAGCTTTTCTGCCACACTGACTGGCTTACTGCAGCACGCCTCCCTCCTCAACTCCTCTCTCACTCGATTCTCTCTCTCTCCCTTCATCGTTGTTCTAGCCGGCGAGTCCAGTCCGGCGACGACGAGGATGGAGAGAGAGATGCCTAAACTACAGAAGCCTGAAGAGCCTGACTTCTCCACTGAACCTGATGATGATTAGTTGGTTGCATCTAGCTAGAGGTATATAAATATCTACTGCTTTTGCTGCCTCGGGTGAAACCCATTTCATCATGTTGAATGAGAGAAAAGTGAAAACTCTGTATTGAATAATGTGTTTTGTACAATGAAGAAATGAGCCTTATATAGGCAACTGACAACTATCCTATACTATACCGTATATAGTCAACTATACCATATATACAATATATATATACATTAACATCCCCCTTTAAACTCAAGGTGGGTGAAGAGAAACCAACTTGAGTTTGGAAACTAAATCTGTAAAGCGACCGGGAGGATGAGCCTTGGTGAAGAGATCAGCAGTTTGCTCAATAGATGAGACAGAAAGAAGGCGGACAGTGCCTTGGCCAATATGATGACGAACAAAGTGGCAATCAATCTCGATATGCTTGGTGCGATCATGGAATATATCATTGTGTGCAATTTGAATGGCACTTCGGTTGTTACAGTAAATAGGAGTGGCAGAAGAATGAGGAACACCCATAGCTTCGAGTAGCCAGCGAAGCCATAGAAGTTCTTGGGTAGTATCAGCAAGAGCAAGGTACTCGGCTTCAGTACTGTACCTGGCAACGACGGTTTGCTTCTTACTACGCCAGGAGATAAGAGAGTCACCAAGAAAGAAGCAAAAGCCAGTAGTAGA
>JAESVK010000627.1:174243-193653 GCA_017140935.1 Hamamelis virginiana
GTAAGCTCGCAACTCTAGAGAAGAAGTGGCAGAAAAGTGAAGACCATGAAAGAGAGTGCCCTTTATATAACGAAGAATACGAAGAACGGCTGCAAAGTGAGTGGAGCGAGGAGCTGACATGAACTGGCTAACAATGTGAACAGCATAGGCAATATCCGGGCGAGTGACTGTGAGATAGATAAAACTGCCAACCAACTGACGATAGAGGGTGGCATCAGGCAGTAAGGTACCATCAAGAGGAGTAAGTCTGGCATTGGCCTCAAGAGGAGTAGAGACTGTCTTGGCATCTGTGAGTCCAGCACGAGTGAAAAGATTTGAAGCATACTTGGCTTGTGACAAAGAGTAACCATGGGAGTCAGATGATATCTCAAGACCGAGAAAATAACTGAGAGAACCAAGATCTTTCATCTCGAAATGCTGATGAAGAAAGGATTTAAGTGCAGAAATGCCACTAAGGTCATTGCCAGTAATAATCATATCATCAACATAGAGCAGAAGAAGAGCAGTGCCGGTGGCTATCTGACGAATGAAGAGAGTAGAATCATACGGACAAGAGATAAAGCCAAAATCCCCAATAATAGAACTGAACTTGGCAAACCATGCCCGAGGAGCTTGTTTCAGTCCATATAAAGCTCGACGAAGTCTACAGACCTTATTTGGAGGATGATCATACCCAGGTGGAGGCTGCATGTAAACTTCTTCAGAAAGATCACCATTGAGAAATGCATTTTTGACATCCATCTGGTATAGGTTCCATTTTTGAACAGCAGCAATAGCAAGTAAACTGCGGACAGAAGTAATACGAGCAACGGGGGCAAAAGTCTCTTCATAATCAATGCCATGTTCCTGAGTAAAGCCCTTGGCTACCAGACGAGCTTTGTAACGCTCGATTAAACCATCAGAACGGGTCTTGATTTTGTAAACCCATTTACAACCCACAATTGATTTTCCACGAGGAAGGTCAACCAAATCCCAAGTATGAGTGGTATGAAAAGCCTGTAATTCTTCAGCCATTGCTTGTTGCCACAGAGGATTAGAACGAGCCTCATGATAGGTCTGCGATTCATGATGAGAGAGAATAGTGGAAAACAATGAAAATCACGAAGAAGGATAGACGGTTCGGAGCAGGATCAGGTGCAGGAAGGACATCAGTAGTGGCAGAGAATGGTACTGTAGCAGGATCCGTAGACAAAAGAGGCACCTCAGGAGCAGCCGTAGAAAGTTCGAGACCTGTATCAGCATCATCAGGAAATAATGGAATGGAGGGATTAGTAAAGAAAGACTGTGTGTGAGGAACAGGTAAGTGAAATTTGGAGAGTGAGGAAAACATTTTGTGCTCCCAGAATACAACATGACGAGAGACACGAAGATGTTTGGAGAGGGGATCCCAACACCTATAACCTTTATGTTCTATACCATAGCCCAAGAAGCAACAGAGACGAGAGCGAGGTTCCAACTTAGTACGCTCATGAGGTTGTAGAAGAACAAAACAAGCACACCCAAAAACCCTGAGATGATTATAATTTGGAGAATGACCATATAGACGCTCATAAGGAGAAATGTTACCAATGACAGAAGAAGGAACACGATTGATTGTATACGCAGCAGTGAGAACAGATTCCCCCCAGAAATTCTCAGGACAAGAAGAAGAAATAAGAAGTGCTCGAACTGTATTCAAGAGATGTCGATGTTTACGTTCAGCACGCCCATTTTGTTGAGAGGTGCCAGGGCAAGAGCGATGGGGAATAGTACTATTAGTACGAAGAAAAGTGAGAAAATCTGAGTCTCGATACTCCATGGCATTATCTGCACGAAAGACTTTGATAGGACAAGAAAATTGAGTTTTGATCATTTGTGCAAAATCATAATAAATCTGTTTAAGTTCAGAGCGATTACGCATGAGATATAGCCAAGTGTAACGAGAATAATCATCGATAAAGATCACAAAATATTTTGATCCCCCCATGGTAGGAACAGGAGAAGGACCCCAAATATCAGAGTGAACTAAATCAAAAGGTGCGGAAGAAATAGAAGTACTATGAGAAAATGGTAAGGCATGTTGTTTTGCAAGTTGACAAGATAAACAGTCTAAATGGTCATGACTAACAGAACCCAAAGAGCCACTAGAAATTAAAGATTGTAAACGACTAACCGATATATGCCCAAGACGAGAGTGCCATAAATGGAGTGAGGAAGTGGAAGTAGCTGGAGCAGCAATCTGATGATGGGAGGGAGATGGAGAAGATGTGTGAAGATTGATGAGTTCAAACAGACGACCAACTTTACGACCAGTCCCAAGAGTCTGTCCGGTCTGAGGATCCTGCACAATACAACCAGAACGAGAGAAAGTAACAGTAAGACCCATGTCACAAAGTTGACCCACAGAAATAAGATTAAGAGTGAGTTTGGGTATGAGATATGTATCAGAAAGAGATATATGAGAGTGAGAAACTTGTCCTGTATGGCTCACTTGCATGTGGGAACCATCGGCAGTATGAATGGGCGGAATATGAGAAGTAGAATTTTTGGTAGAGAAAATAGTAGGATCAGAGGTCATATGATTGCTATATACAGAATCAAAGAACCAAGAGGAGTTACCTGTCGTAGTAGCAGAGAGAGCAGGAGAGAAAGAAATACCAGAATATGAGATAACCTTCTTGAGAAAAGATTCAAGGTCAGCAATGGTAATAGGTGAATCGGGATCTCGAGCCGATAAAGTCTCGGTGACAGAGGTAGTGGCAGAATAAGAGCCATGTACAGGATACATGGCGATGGCCATGATGCTCAAAACTCAGCTATAGAAGCAGTATCTCGAAAAATGGAGTCCAAAAATGGAATCAGGAGGCTGAAAAACTGTAGGAAGGACAGTGTCTGAAAAATGGTGATCCGGCCTGAAAAGCGGCTGAACTGGCTGCAAAGTGCAGTGTAGAAGCAGAATCTCGTAAAATGGACCTCAAAAATGAATTCAGGACGTCGAAATTAGTGGGGAAAGGGTCTTCCGGGCTGACACGTGGCACAAGGGAGTGCTAACACGTGGCAGTTGCTGGAAAGGACACGTGGCAGTTGCTAGAAAGGACACGTGGCAGACAGGTAGACGCTGACGTGGCAACTGCTGAAGAGGACACGTGGCAGTTGATGCTGACGTGGGGGTTGCTGACGTGGCTGGTCAACGGGTCAACAACCGAGTTGGGTCGTGTCGGGTCAACCGGATCGGGTTGAGTCAACCGGGTCGGGTCGGATCAAAATCGGGTTGGGTCAACAATCGGGTCGGGTCGAGTGCTGACGTGGCAATGGAGGCTGACGTGGACAATGGAGATGACGTGTGCGCTGGCGTGGCTATTAGGGCTGATGTGGCAGAATGATTTGGCTAGGGCTGACGTCAGCAATGCGGGAAAGCGCCTTGTTGCGCGTGAAGGCGAGTGGAAGGCTGGTTGAAAGTGGATTTGACGCGCCAATCTTTGGACGGCGCGTGGCTGCGCGTGGCGGCAGTTTTGGGGTTGATTCCTGCGGCATTTTGTAGATCGGAGAAAATGGAATAATTTGACTGGTAATTTGATGGGTTTGGGTTTCTGGGAGGCCGAGTTTAGGGGTTGGACAAGTTTGAGAGAAAATTTTTTTTGAAGTTTGAGGCCGTGACGACGGTTGGTGGCGGTGTTTGGCGGTGGGGCAGTGATGGGAGGCCGGTCGGCGGTGGGACAGTGGTGGTAGGCTGGGTTTGCTAGGTATCTAGCTTTGATACCATGTTGAATGAGAGAAAAGTGAAAACTCTGTATTGAATAATGTGTTTTGTACAATGAAGAAATGAGCCTTATATAGGCAACTGACAACTATCCTATACTATACCGTATATAGTCAACTATACCGTATATACAATATATATATACATTAACAAGATGCACATTAGAATCAACTCCAAATGGGGCCTAGAATTTCACATCTTACACAAACGCATGGCCTATTTATTGCCTAATGCTTTAACGTACTCTTGTATTTTCCCAGTTAAATCTTGCCGATGGGGAGAAAAGGTGGTGTTTTGTGGGAAGGCAAGAGGGATGGAGAGGAGGGGATGTGATGTATTTTGCAGTACGTGTATGTGATGCTTAATGTTGTCCAATTTATGGTTTCCATCATAAGCAAGCAGCATAATACCAGTGTTAACTATGAGCATTAGAACCCACTTAGTTTATCTACTTAGATCCTAATGTTGATCTATGATCATTTTGGTTTCTCAGATTCAACTTAATATACAGTTACATTAAGTTATACTATTCAAAATTACGTTGCATACAACCAGCTTCACAAGCTAATGCCAAATCCCAGTCAGTCTCTCTAGAAATGTAAAATTTTCAGTTACTTAATGCGCAATTTTCTTGGATAATCTCACGCATGCTTTCATGTGTTATTTCTGAAAGTGGGAAATGTTTGGGGTCAGGAAATAGGATGTGGATTGGGTTGGGGTGAACTTGGAACCAAACAATTGGTCTGATTATTTGAGAAATAAACAGTCCGGCGAGTTCAGCCCGACGACGACGAGGAGAGAGAGAGAGATGAAAGGAGAGAGAGTGAGAGAGGAGCTCGCTGAGAACTCCTTTGAATAAGCGAGGCGTTCGCTGTTCAGTTATCTCCCTTCATCGTTATTCTAGCCTGCAAGTCCAGTCCGACGACGATGAGGATGGAAAGAGATGAAGAGAGAGAGAGAATCGAGTGAGAGAGGAGTTGAGGAGGGAGGTGTGCTGCAGTAGGCCAGTCAGATGTGGCAGAAAAGCTGCTTTTTTTGGGGGATTTCTGCTGGCTGTACATTTGAACCGGGTTTAATAAGGTTGAAGAGGAGCAGCCATTTGATCTCATTTAATTACATCCAAGTCTGAAGCGCCACGTCCGCACAAATAAAAAAAAATGGACGTCCTCATATGAAAGGCACTATATATATATATAAAAGACTTTTTGGTATTAGTTGGGTGTAAAAAGAAATTTATGTTTTATAGTTGGTTGAGTTGGGGTTAGTTTGGGTATTATAGAGGGTTTATGTAGTAAAAATTATATTTTAAAATTTTATCAGTAGATGTAGGTAGTAAGTGGGTACCACTAGCAATATGGGTGGATGACAATAAAATCATCCAAAACTTCTACCACATCAATAATAATAATAATAATAAAAACGTATACCATTTTGCCCATCATTTAAGGTCCCAAAAACTAAAAAAATTAAACAGTCAAAACTTACTTACTCTCTCGTGTGCTTTTCTTACTTTCCACAAACAGCCCCTTCCACCTTCGTCAGCAGCCTTGACTCTCAAGTCTCAATTCTCAACTCTGCCTCATCTCATTTAACATGGCTGTGATTCTGTGAATAATGAAATCGTTGCACTTTAGTTTTTAAGAATACCTTGTTGAAGCTGTGCTATTTATTTATTTTATTTTTGAAATTGGTGTGTAGAAACCTTTCTTTATATTGTTATTACTGGGCTTATAGAAGTGTCATGGCATCCCCCTTTGGAGAAGGGTGAATCTGATTAGTTTCTTTCATGGGAGTTTGGGTTTTGAATCCACATCAATCGCGAGTGATTATCTATACTAATATATAAGGCAAACTAGTAAATTAGGTGTCATCATATTTACTTTCTATAATTATCCTTTACAAACCGTTATTTGAAAAGATATCTATACTATCTATAAAGTGAGAAGGGAAGCTTGCCTGGTCACTTTTCTTTCCAAACATTGTCCTTCTGAAAAATAAAACCACAAAATAATATTGGGGACATATATGTCTTTATACTGTCACCCACAACTCCCTATAATTGAGGAATTTCAAACTTTGAATATAACTACCACTTCATCAAGAACCCAACTCCCGTAGACTCTATTAATCAAATTTACTCTTTTCACGAATTATACAACCACCCACATCTCCCTATAATTGAGGAGCTAGTTTCAAACATTGAATATAACTACCACTTTATCAATTACCCAACTCCCACAAACTCTCTTAATCTTTCCATCAAATTTACTCTTTTCACGAAATTGTATACAACCATGGATCAACAATTTGACAGAAGACAAATATATTATTGAGCATCTCTTTCTCACGGATACTATCAAGATTTTGAATACTTGAATTTCAAACCAGGTACTCTACGTGTTTCACTTTCATGTTCTTACATACTCTTCTCTACTTTCCATCACTCACATTCAGGCTAATTTCGTAATCCACTATTTATATCTCTACACTATTTTGTTTCTTGGAAAAATGAACAATCGCTTCGAAAATTAAGAAATTATATTTAATTTTGCCGTCCAGTATAATTGTTAATTTCACTCACTTTTATAATCACTACCTTCAAGTTCCATCCATTTTGGTCCTTCTTTACATTCACAGTTTGATGCTGCCCCAAATTCTCCAGTTTTGGATTCGCATCAATTGAAATGTATTCATTTGTTATTCCATTACAATTTCTAATTATATCATATTGATTTAGATTCACACATGGAAGACGTTGATATGGTTTGTGAAATTCATGAATCAATGACTTTAATTTCAAAATTAATTGTATTGAAAATTATTTGTTAAAATAATTAATACTTTTTAAATTTAATAAATAATTATTTGTTAACTGATTTTTAACTTTTTGAATATAATAAAATGTTATGAAATTTTTTATTTAAAAATCTAAATATGCACTGAACATCCCTTAAAATGAGATTCAATTATTAAACACTTCAAGTATTATTATTTATATAAGCAATTAGTTTCGAAATTCAATAAAAAATTAAAATGATAAATAAAAATTAAAAATAAAATAAATAAAGGACATGACCCTCAATACATCTTAACTGTTGACCATTACTTAAATAATTTTCCTATACTCCATCATGCTTAACTAACATAGTTATGTTATTTTTCAACAAACCCTAACATTTGGTAAAATATATGAACTATGTAATAAATTTTGATTTGAAAAAATTAAGATATATATGTGAAATTTGGCCAATAAATAAAAATATTTGTTTAAAAAATATACTACTATACACAGAGTTGAACATAAATTAACTTGCCACAAAAAATCCAAAATATGGTTCAGTCCATCTAAGCCCGCTTGCATTGATTGATAAATATTATTAGTACTATAAGTAAACATCAAATTGTTTTTAGTCTTTCTTCCTTCCTTTCTTTCTTTTTTTCTTTCTTTTCTTTAATTTTTTTTTAATCATTTTGATTATTGAGATGGAGGATAGATGTTATGGGTTTGCCGTGGGAAACAGTGAGGCTGTGAGATGGGGTGGATGGGTCTAGGTGATAGAAAGTAATTTTGTTTTCAAAAAATACATAATACTTAAAATGGTTTTTTTTTTTTAAATTAATTTTTGAAAATTTTAACTGATGATTTCATCTCATCTGACTCTAAACAATAGATAAGTACACGGTATATGTTGTTGAGTTTGGATTGCTACTCATCAAATGTAATATATATTTGAATTTCTATGGCAATGAGTTTTTTAATTGAGAAAATGGATATGGTGCAATCACAATTTCTTTTCTTCTTCTGTGTTTTTTTTTTTGGCTAGGTGGTGAAATCACATTGAATGGGTTTGTTATCAAAGATAAATAATAAGATGGGGATATATCCTTATCTTTGTATCAATTATTTTTAAAAATTCTATTGAGGTTATTGAGTGAACGTGCACATGGAGGGGATGGATAGGATAAGTGAAATTTAAATGGAATTACTATTGGATAGGGAAGGACTCCATAAATATAGGGATAAGGATATATGAACTTGGGTTTCTTCGTGGTCATGTGGATACTTTCTACAAAAATAAAAAATTTACCCAAAAATTCATCCCAAATTATATGGTCAATGATCCATCATTTTTTTTTTTTTTTAGCAAATTCTCTAAATAATATTGAATGAAAGGATATGATTCATTTGGAATACTTTTGTGGGATATCGCATTGCACCCATTTCAAAATTGCACACGCATCATGTGTGTGCAGTGTCTATAAACATGAAAATAAAAATAAAAAACACGACCTTCTAAAATCCAAAAATAATATAAATAAAATTTAAATATTTAATTGTCTATTTGAGTACTTCATGAAAGCCCAATAACAACTAGAAATCTTTCTTAAATTGGTTCTACCAATTATAATATGCTATAGGGACTCAAATTTAACTATTTCAACCCTAAACATATCTAGAAACATTAAAATAAAAACATAAACTTCTAATCCGAAAATAACAAAAATAAAATTTAAATATTTAATTGTCTATTTAAGTGCTTCATCAAAGCCTAATAACAACTATAATCCATTATATCAATTATAGTATCCTACAGGTACTCAAATTTTATTATTTCAATCCTATGAAAATCTATAAACATGAAATAAAAACATAAACTACAAAAATCTGAAAATAACATTAAAAAAATTCATATATTTGATTTCCATAAATTTTTTCATTTGTACTATATGTTGATTTTGTATAATTTCCCTTAGTTATTTTTAACTTAATCAATTTTAAGATTTACAATTAGGTTCATACTAACTGTATTTAAAGTTAATATTTTTTTTTTTTTTAAGATAATGTAATTTTCACCACAAAATAAAAAGGAAAAAAGAAAAAAAAATTTGTTATAAGATTATCGGAACTTATCATGGAAAACATATTAGTGGATCTTGGATTATGACGAATAATGATATGAAGGTCAATATGAATGAATATGGAAATAATAAAATAATTTTAATTTATTGATGCACACACTTTTAAATAAATAAATTAACTTTAAATTTTTTTAATTTTAAACGGCACCGCTTTGCACACGCATCACGTGTGCGCGGTGTCTAGTATTTATAAAAATAAAAGAGTATATATGAAATTTTTTATAGAACCCACTACTTTATAACTATCCTATTCCATTTCTTCCACTTAAAACAACTACTTTTTTAAAATTCAAATCTTTATACTCAATTATTATTTTTTATTTGCACACACATCACGTGTGCTATGAACCTGGTTGACAGAATGGCAATTATACTACGGTTATTTATTTATCGTCATTGACAGTTAGGAATTGATGCTGGGTTTGTTTGGATCCTAGGAAAGTTAATGAAAATGAAACACAATAAAAAAAGTCAAAAGATGCTCTGAAAAAAAAAAAAAATACACTAAACTATTTTCAGAAATCTCCTTTCCTTTTCTTTTCCTTGCTCTTTCCAAGATCTAGAGTATGACCGAAACTTGGAAAACTCCGACAGAGGCCATGGCAAACCTCTTCAACTAATTCTATTACCAACTGTAAGGAATTAATCTTTCTTCATGAATGATCAGTATTGATCTGAACTGGCAGTGGAGGTAGCGAGAGGAGAGAAAAGGTCATTACGCAGCTGGGCATTTGCATGGCAGTTATAGCCAGTGAGTGAGAGAGAGAGAGAGAGAGAGAGAGAGAGAGAGAGAGCAACCCGACCCATAACCAAAACATTTGGCATCACACCAATGAATCCTAGGTTGCGCAGGGAGAAAGAAACCGCAGCTTTATTAATATATGATAATAATGTTACAGATTAGTGCCTCACTTTATTGCATTTAAAATAGAAATGTAATGCAGGCATCTTATTGACAGTGAAACAAAAATCCACAAGAGCTGTACACCTTTAGCTTCAACTAAAAGGAAGACAAACCGTGGCAGTGGGTCACCTAGCTAGTGTTGAACTGAAGACCAAGAATTCGATTCAATCCAGTTGAAAGCAATAGGGCTCAAAAAAGCATCAGGAATGCCAAAGGAACTAACTAAAGCAAGTGCATGGGGTCGTAGTTCGCCACAGAGTTTTGTAACTTCTTTCCTCACCGCAGCAGCATTTTCCGTTGACAAGTACCCGTATCGAAGGAATGCAGCATCTTCTTCCAAGCTAATCAAAGCATACATGGATCTCAACAGACCTAACACATCCTGCAAGGGGAAATACAGCATGTTCAGCAATTGGGTTTGTTTTTCTTTCAGAATTTTTTGTTGTTGTATATTCTTGCAATAGAGACATCGGCTTACTCATATAGTCATATGCAATCCCAACAAGCAAATTATAAACTAAAGCCGTGGAGATTGCATATCAAGCTTGAAATACACAAGACATTCATTGTGCATCTCGAACTAAGGACCCATTTGCATTAGCTTTCCTTAAAATCACTTTTGGAGCTCAAAATTCTATTTGATTTAAGAGATGGGGTGATAATCACTTCTAGACAAGTTTTAGTGTAATAGGATGGTTGGTAAAATTTTTCATACTAGAAGTGATTGTAGCAAAAGCTAGGGCCCACACCTTTTGTCACAGTCATTTCTACTATGAATACTTCGATATGTGAAGACATGGTTAAAGATGTGGAGATAGCTCTCCAATAGTGATTTTAGAAAAAGCTAACGCAAGCGGGCCCAACATCTCATATGGTAGGCGTATAAATATAATCTGGTTGCTACAAAAGCAACAAAAAGTATTGTGCTTTTCTGCAGCAATATTTGGGGTATCTAACAGAAGCTATAAATTACAGCCATAAGCATTCCTTAATAAGTTTCTTAGCTTCAATATAGAAATCCTATGCTCTTCTTAACCCATCTCTCCCTCAATATCTAGCTATGGCCATGGCTCTATCTATTCACAATCCTATATCTTTATTTAGATAGTAGGACCTCCTGCATACACCACATTGCACAACTTAATATAAAGGTATTAGCTTCAGCTGTTCAGAAACAACTCATCTAGCAGGAGTCATTGCAGATAATTAATAAGAAACATTTACTGCGATTTACCTTCAATGGACCAGTCAATACAGTCCCCTCAGCCTCTAGAAAGGTTTGCAAAATTGTTCGATCTGAGAATGCTCTGCCCAAGTCTTCGGCAAGTTGATAACTCTGGTGCAAAACGGATGACAACACATTGGGAGACATGTATACACACACACACACACACATAGAAAGAGAGACAGAGAGAGAGAGAGAGAACAGTATCCTCACCCGAATCAATGCATACTCTTTGCTTTCTCCCTGTGCTTGACGTTGTGATATTTCATTGGCAAAACGATTCAATAGATCTCGCTCTCTTAGGTAGAATACATCAGTCTGAATTAAACAAGCAGTGAGAAAGTTCTACATATTGCACGACCCATAAAATAGCAACTAACAAAGCTAAAATTACATTACCTGAAACTGGCTGCTCCGGAGAGTACAACTTGTGAGCTGAGATGGGATGATGGGGTAAGATTTGTTCATATGTTCCAGTCCCAACCCTTTAAATGGTGTTTTCCTCTTCTTAGCGGCTATATATTCTCTAAGGAGTGCCTTGCTAACCTAAGATCACATATCTAATTTATAAATTCCACTTCTTCACACCCAACCTCAAGACAAATAAAAGTTATATAAGAATAGCTCAATGTTTATAATTATATTCAATCCAATGCAAACAATATGAAAATTGATAAGTTATATCCCTAACATTTCTCAATTTGAATTTCTCTGTTGACTGTTGTCTAGTTGACACTGTTGGAAAACCGAAACTGATTTGGAAACAATCCTTGTAAAGCTGTAAATTAGCTAATTAGTTGTCAATCTTTATATTTTAGGAAAGTAGTTGTTAAGTATTATTCTCTTCCTTAAATCAGTGATTTAATTTCCTGATTTGAAGGATTTGTATATGCAGTGTAAATCCTATAAATAGATGATCAATGAAAGAGATAATCAATTCCCAGAAAACCTTATTTTACAAGTTGGTATCAAAGCAAGCAATCTGCTTACCGAAATCTCTCCTCCTTCTCCTTCTTCCTCTCATTCAATCCCTGCTCTCTCTGACACCATGTCGGATACTTCAAATGAATCCACCACCGTTCCTCAACCCTCTTCGAACAATCCTGCCACTGCCGATTCCTCAAAAATCAGTGCAACCATCTCGGAATCCCACTCTGTCCAAATCACCACAGTTCGCTTGAATGGTGACAATTTTCTGAGATGGTCTCAATCAGTCCGAATGTACATCAGAGGACGTGGAAAAATGGGTTACCTGACAGGTGAAAAGAGGGCTCCTGCAGTGGATGATCCAAACCATGCTACATGGGATGCTGAAAATTCCATGGTGATGACATGGCTCGTAAATTCTATGGAAGAAGACATTAGCTCTAACTACATGTGCTATCCAACGGCACAAGAGCCTTGGGAGAATGTAAATCAGATGTATTCTGATTTAGGGAATCAATCTCAGATCTTTGAATTGACTCTCAAACTTGGTGAAATACGACAAAGGGAGGACAACGTCACAAAATACTTCAATTCCTTGAAGCGAATCTGGCAAGATCTTGACCTCTTCAATACCTATGAATGGAAATCTGCCGAGGATGGACGCCATCATAAGAAGACTGTGGAGGATAATCACATCTTCAAGTTTTTGGCTGGCCTCAATGTCGAGTTTGATGAGGTAAGGGGGAGAATCATTGGAAGACAACCCCTACCTTCAATTGGTGAAGTGTTTTCGGAAGTTAGAAGAGAGGAGAGTCGGAGGAATGTGATGTTGGGCAAGAAGGAACCTGGAGCTGCTGTTGAAAGTTTAGCCTTGGTAACTACGGGTGGAGGCTATAATAGAGCCACCACGTATCAGCGCAAACCTGATGAAAAACCGCGTGTTTGGTGTGATTTTTGCAACAAGCCTCGCCATACCCGTGAAACCTGTTGGAGAATCCGTGGGAAACCTAAGAATTGGAAAGGTAAAACAGGTGACAAACCAGGACGGGCCTTTCCTATTGCCAACGAGGCCGAAACCAGCCCTTTCACTAAGGAGCAGATGGAGCATCTTCTTACGCTGCTGAAATCCAACTCGACATCTGGTACCTTTAGTGCTTCTGTGGCACACACAGGTAATGAATTAAATGCTCTAACTTGTCATTTCAAATCATCTGCTCCATGGATAATCGATTCTGGAGCATCTGACCATATGACCAATTCCTCAAATATGTCTGAATCCTATTCACCGTGTCCTGGAAATAAAAAGGTTAGGATAACTGATGGTAATTTCTCACTAATTGCAGGAAAAGGTCTGATAAAAATTTCCGAGGGAATAGATCTTAAATATGTTCTCCATGTTCCAAAACTTGCTTGTAATCTCTTGTCTGTCAGCAAATTATCTAGAGATTCTAATTGTTGTGTTACCTTCTATGAATCCCATTGTATTTTTCAGGACCAGAGCTCGGGGAAGATGATTGGCAGTGCTAGGATGATCAATGGTCTCTATTATTTCGAGGATAATTTACCTAGTAATAAAACTGCTCAAGGACTTAGTAGTATTAGTTCTCTTTCTGTTAGTGATCAAATAATGGTTTGGCATTATAGACTGGGTCATCCTAGTTTTTCTTATTTAAAACATTTGTTTCCAGTGTTATTTCAAAAGGTTGACCCTTTATCATTTCAATGTGAAAGTTGTTTATTAGCAAAGAGTCAACGTAAACCTTACATTCCAAAACCTTATCATGCTTCAAAACCATTTTACCTTTTTCACAGTGATGTTTGGGGACCTTCAAAGGTAACCACTTTTTCAGGAAAAAAAAATGGTTTGTAACCTTTATAGACGACCATACTCGTCTTTGCTGGGTATATTTAATGCGGGAAAAATCTGAAGTAGAAAAGATTTTTAAAGAATTTTACAAAATGATTGAAAACCAATTTCAGACGAAAATCAGCATTTTGAGATCTGATAAAGGAACGGAGTATTTTAATAAAGTTTTGAAAAACTTTTTAAATGAAAAAGGTATCTTACATCAATCATCGTGTTCAGATACCCCTGAACAGAACGGAATAGCTGAACGTAAAAATAAGCACTTGTTAGAAGTAGCACGGGCTATGATGTTTTACATGAATATTCTGAAATACTTATGGGGGGATGCCATATTGACTGCATCATATCTAATCAACAGGATGCCCACAAAAGTTTTGCAGTACACCACCCCGTTGGAATGTTTAAAAAATGTATTTCCTGAATCTCGAATTAATTTCGAATTACCTTTGAAAATATTTGGTTGCACTGCATATGTGCACATTCCAAAAAGGTCACGGTCTAAGTTAGACCCAAGCGCCGAAAAATGTGTTTATGTAGGATATACTCCTAATAAAAAGGGTTACAAATGTTTTAAACCTCTTACAAAACGGTTCCACACAACTATGGATGTTTCTTTTATGGAAAATACCCCATATTTTACAAAAAATTTACTTCAGGGGGAGAAATTAGTGGAACCAAATTTTTGGGAAATTGTTGAACCCTTGCCTAGTGCGATTCTTGATATCTCTCTTAATTCAATGGAAAAAGAAAATAAGGAAACTAAGCTTACTGAATCCGAATCTGAAATTGGTCTGTCAGAAAAAGAAATACTACAAATAAAAAATCGAAGCAATCTTGAGCCTATGGTTTATTCAAGGAAAAATATCCCTGGAGGAAGTAAAGGCCAATTAATCATCCCAACACATAGTCAAACGGAAACCCTGGGCGATGGTCTTCCACGTGTCTCAAGTAATTCTCCTTCTATTCCTACTCTTATACATTCTGATCCTCATTATGAAACATCTACACCCAAATCTGGTTTAAAACTAGCCCCAGTTATTTCTGCACAGGTAATTCTCCTTGATCTTGATCTTCCCATTGCTCTTAGAAAGGGAACTCGCACTAAATATCCTATTACCAAATATATCTCCTACAATAGCCTTTCCGACAACCATAGAGCATTCACTACAAATATCTCAAAGCTTGTGGTGCCTAGAAACATTCAGGAAGCACTAGATGAACCGAGTTGGCAATTGGCAATGTTTGAGGAAATGAATGCCTTGAGAAAAAATGGTACTTGGGAGGTTGTAGAATTACCGAAGGAAAAAAAAAATTGTAGGATGCAAATGGGTATTTACAATAAAGAGTAAAGCTGATGGAAGTGTTGAGAGATATTAAGCTAGGCTTGTAGCAAAAGGTTTCACTCAAACTTATGGGATAGACTACCAAGAGACTTTTGCCCCAGTAGCTAAAATAAACTCAATTAGAGTTTTGTTGTCCCTTGCAGTAAATTCCAATTGGCCCTTACATCAATTGGATGTTAAAAATGCCTTCCTTAATGGAGACCTAAAGGAGGAAGTGTTCATGAGTCCCCCACCAGGTTTCGAAGAAAGTTTTGGAGCTGGGAAAGTGTGCAAACATTATGTTCTACAAACATTCAAAGGAAGGAAAAGTGGCTATCTTAATTGTGTATGTGGATGATATTGTGCTAACTGGGGATGAGTATAATGAACTAGAGAAGTTAAAAGGAAGACTCGCCGAAGAATTTGAGATCAAGGACTTGGGGGCATTAAAATACTTTCTTGGAATGGAGTTTGCTAGGTCCAAAGAAGGTATTTTTGTAAATCAGCGTAAGTATGTACTTGATCTACTTGATGAGACGGGTATGTTAGGTTGTAAGCCTGTTGAAACACCTATAGAGTCTAATGTAAAACTACAGCCTACAAAAGCCGAGAGTGTGAAGGACCGGGAGCGTTATCAGAGACTTGTTGGGAGACTGATTTACCTGTCTCATACACGCCCTGACATAGCATTCTCAGTGAGTATGTTAGTCAGTTTATGCATTCACCCGGATCGGAGCATTTTGAAGCTGTTTACAGGATTCTAAGGTATCTAAAGGGGACACCAGGGAGAGGTCTTCTGTTTAGACCACGGGGACATCTACAAATTGAAGCCTACACTGATGCAGACTGGGCTGGGAGCATAGTGGATCGAAGATCTACTTCGGGGTACAGCTCATTTGTAGGTGGCAACTTGGTTACGTGGCGAAGCAAAAACAGAACGTGGTCGCTAGAAGCAGTGCTGAGGTTGAGTTTAGAGCTATGGCTCATGGCATTTGTGAGATTATGTGGATAAGAAGATTACTAGAGGAATTAAAGGTGTTGGGATCATCTCCTATGAAGTTGTACTGTGACAACAAGGCTGCAATTTCAATTGCTCATAATCCAGTTCTCCATGATCGCACAAAACATGTGGAAGTGGATAAGCATTTCATTAAGGAGAAGATAGATAATGGATTGGTTTGTATGACCTATATTCCTACCGAGGAACAAGTAGCTGATGTCTTCACTAAAGGACTATACAAGAAGTAGTTCGATTTTTTAGTTGGCAAGCTGGTTATGGAAGATATTTTTAAACCAGCTTGAGGGGGAGTGTTGGAAAACCGAAACTGATTTGGAAACAATCCTTGTAAAGCTGTAAATTAGCTAATTAGTTGTCAATCTTTATATTTTAGGAAAGTAGTTGTTAAGTATTATTCTCTTCCTTAAATCAGTGATTTAATTTCCTGATTTGAAGGATTTGTATATGCAGTGTAAATCCTACAAATAGATGATCAATGAAAGAGATAATCAATTCCCAGAAAACCTTATTTTACAAGTGACACCATGAACACAAACTATCAGTTGGACAATTAGGATGCCACTAGTGCAATTTGGGGGGCCATCGTAAATTCAAGGGATAAATAGTTTACTGGATGACTGATATTGAGGGGCATATAAACCAAATGGTATCTAGAAATAAGTTCCCCATAATTGCTACAACCAAAAACCTCATACCAACAACTTGAGTTTGGCTATTACATCACTTACATGCATCATTTTTAGCCAATTAATTACACCAAATAGGCAAAAAAAATTGTCCTATATGCCAACACTTTTTTTAAAGATGAATAAAGCAATTTTATTTTAAAACAAAAGAAATAAGGCAAAGCACCTGTTACATGGATTTCCTCATAAGACAAGGACATTACCTGTTGCATCAGAACATTGTTATCCCCCTCAAAAGTGGACTGGACATCATACTCGCTTTTCATATTACCAACACGATTCTCAGTCTTCAGACCTTGTCCCCCACAGGCTTCACGACATTCCTGATGCATGCATACATTAGTAGCAATTCAGTAAAGACATATACCAGGAACCTATTCGTATTCAACTTTACAACCATAATTGTGATTAGTGACCTGAAGAGTTCGCATGTTATGCCAGGTAAGGGTAGCCTTAAATGCACTTGACATGACATGGATTGTTTTGTTTGATTCAGGCGTCCTCTTTACATATATCATTTTCAAGTAATTTCCAGCAAAACTCATCGCATATCTACCACATATGATGGAGTTAGAATACCATGTCATATATCTAAACATATCATTAGATGTTTCAAAGCGGCAGTAAAATATTACAAAGGAATATAAATGACAATATCCAAGGACTAATGTTTTTAAAGTAAATAAGCCTTGGGATGTCTCCAAAACTCAGCTATATTTTTTCAGGAAAATAGTAAGGCTTATGTCAAGATAGCATTGAGGTATATTTCAGATTTTGGCCACACGTTTTCTCCCTTAAACTAAAAAAATATACTACTTTCATCCGTGGAAGTGTTTTTCACAAGACTTGACTCAACTCAACAAAGCCTTAATCCCAACTGCATAGAGTTGTCTACATGAATCCTTTTCCACTATTCAGCTATATCAAGGGTTCATTGCATCCCTACCACACATGTCCTTTCTCATCACCTTTAATCACGTAAGAGGTGGTGAGAAAGGACTTTTTTTTTTTTTGTAAGAGGATGCAAAATATTATTATTCAATAGCTTGCCATTAGCTAATCGACTTGTCGACAGCTCCTGACAATATTTCAACAAAAATTATGAAGACAATCAATCACCAATCTCGAACCTAAAATAGGCAATCACCAATGTCGAACCTAAAATAGGCCCAATGAGCCAATCAAAATCCACAACGAATTAACCCAGCCCACAATTATGTTTGGAGCCTTAATTGGGCCCAGAAAAATCATCCACATACGAGGCAATGGTATAAACTTTATCGACTAATAGTAACATGTAGAAATGAATATGAAATCCGTCAACAATTTGAATATGAAAAGGGGCTTTGTCTTATCACTTTAGTCTAACAGAAACTCAACTAACTAAAAGGTAGAAATGAGAATGAATTAGTCTAGATAAGGTTCAACTTCCTCTCCTCACACAAGTCATCAAAAAAAGGGAATCTCTCAACCTAAGTGAGACCCCATATTGTGAACATAGTCCTCCTGGCAGGACTTAAGAGTGAGGACTCTCTGACTTTTATCATACTTAACCTACTAAGACACATGAAGCTCAACCACTTGGCAACACCATTAAGGTACTGGAGAAACTTTAGATTCTTAAATAAAAGGCCATTATGGTCTCATTGAAAGTATACATACAAAGCATTGCTCCTATCCTTTTCCATACTCAAAGCCCCTACAGGAAGTCAAAGACAATGAAAAGAACAGTTTAGTATCCAACTACGCAATTGTAATAAAAAAATTTTCAATGTATCTTGCATTTTGTGCCATGATATCCTCTGAAGGTTCACTCCTCCCATGAAAGGGAGGGGTTTTTTAGGTTATTATTTGTCAGGTGCCTATAAGGCCACAAACATTGTCCCTTAAAAACTATCAAACTGTCGTTATACCATTAACAAAGAAAATTCAAAGACATAAATCTTGAGGATGCCACGGTGATAACCCTGAACTTGTCGACAAAACAAGCCAAATCTACAGCTTCACAATGTAGTATATGAACTAAACCATGAAACATAAACCTCGTTGCTGATTCCAAGAGTTCCCCCCTCCAAATAAAAGAAAAGAAAAGAATACCACACACACACAATAGACAGAGGTGTAGCATTTCAAAAATGCATTGTCATCCACGTAGAGCGACAAGTGGGAACAAACTATCCTTCAGACTCAGGGAGGACTGATGGGGGAGTTACAGCTAATTAAAATATTCTATAGCAACAAATATGGCATTATCACAGTTAAACCTCGCAACATGCGATGCAATCAAATGCACAAGACAAAAAGTTGTATTTCCAGAAGAGTTTCGATAAAATGTAGATAAAACCAAGCCAGATACTTACGTCTTTGCAAGGAGAGGCAAGAGCCGCCGTTGATGACTTGGGTAATCTAGCAACAGAACTTCAGGATCATTAGGTGCTAGGGAAAAGGCCCGCCTTGTCAATGAGTACCTTATGGAAATTGCTAAACTAATCTGATAATAATAGAAAGATATTATGATATCAATAAAAAATTGAGCTTGGGAGAGCGACCCACTATCCTTCTCCCAACTAACATACAAAACATGCAAGAACAATTTATTATCAAAATTAAACACGATGCTTGCCATTTGTAACCTTCGATGAGTAAACCGCACTGGCTGCAATGGTTACACGACCAGATGTCAAAGGGGCCAGGAATGCAGCAAATCTCTGAAAAATAATCACAAATTTTGATTATAAAACAGTTTAATCTACCACTAATCATTAATCCTGTTGCTGTCCATATCATTAACTGAGAGAGAGA
>JAESVK010000627.1:200830-235618 GCA_017140935.1 Hamamelis virginiana
AATATACCCTTTAGGATTGGTTTTAGGGCATACTTCTAACAATCTCCCACTTGCACTAAAGCCAATCACCATAGTATCGTATACTAGTCTTCGTAAGACAAGGCTTTTAACACACACAGGTGTTAAGGCAAAGTAGATTTATGCAAAACCCTTTTGCATATTATTATTTTCAATAATAGTATTCAAACTAAAATTCGCTGCCAACTCTGATGTTCTAGTAAATGAGACCTATGCTTTCAAAAGAAAACAATGTATACTAAACATTCTTTTAGGCAATCTGTAAATGGCTAACCATACAATTTCTTTATATGCAAGTATCTCATTCTTAAACTCCCTTTAAGAACATACTTGTTTCTATTTTGAATTACTATTCTGAATCAATTATCAATATCTACTAACAACTGTTTGCAGTATTTTTGTGATATTGATATGAGTACATACTTTATAATTATATGAGTCTGATATTGATGTGGTTTTTGCAATCATGAAAAAAATTGTAAAAAATAATGAAAAACTGTGATAGTCTATTTTTTTGAAAAACCAACCGTTAGATCAATGTGATTTTTTGCATTCTTGATACATATAAGTGGAGCATCAAATTCAGCGGTTAGTTGACTGTTCCAAGTTAGTTAGATGCACAGGGGAGGACGAATAGAATTGTTGTTAATTTAATTATATTTATAATAATGATAGGAGGTTCAGAGTGAGCCTATTGAAAACTCTCTTTCTGAATTGATTATATATATATATATATATATATTGGTGATAGGAGGTTCGAGATGAGTCTATTGAAAACCCTCTTTGTGAATTACTTGTTGTAGGTTTTAGGTTATGAAAAATTAAGGTTCAAGAACTAAAATTTTACACGCAAATTTTTTTTGTCAATACATAATAGGCAATATTTTAGGAGGTCGCCTAGGGCATCCAAAATCTCAAGGCCAGCCCTAATCAAATGTATCTAAATTCTCTTCTTTATTAGTTAATGGATAAAATGGGTATTAAGAAAGTTTCGTTTTCTTCCTGTTTATCAAAAAAAAAAAAAAAGGTTTGGTTAAACCACTTTTAATGGATATTATGAAAGTTACATTAAACCACTTGTCTTCTCTTTTCATTTCTTCCCACTTGTGAGAGAAAAAAAAATGTGGGCTTTGGACCACTCCATTTCTTTAATTTTCTGTCCTCGTTAAACTCTCAAAGGAAAGTTTGTACATTTCATTCCCTTGGTTCTTTTCTTTTCTCTCCAACTCACTCCATCCAAACATAGTCTAGTCTTGTAGAAGAATGAACCTGATACTAGGCGGAAACAAAGCTAGTCTTGAATATGTTGACTCATCTGCAGCATGCATATAACAATTTAAAGCAACAAAAGAAACGATGATTTTATTATTATTATTATTGAGATACAAGATAATAACATCAAAATATTATACAAGGAAATGATGGAATATTACACTAGATTCAAACCAAAATTAAACATCTTCCTTTTATTGAGAGAGATGGAGAGAGAGAGCTGTCACTAAGGGCCTGTTTGCATTAACTTTTTTTAAAATCACTTTTGGAGAACTATATTCTTTCATATCTTTTTAGAGTTATGTTCAAATTATATTTTTATATATCAAATTTTTCATACTAGAAGTAATTATGGTAAAAATTGAGTTTCCCTAATTTTTGTCTTAATCACTTCTCATATGAAATTTAGCCAATCAATAAATCACCTCACGAGTCATTTAGAAGTAATCTGTTAGGCAATACTACAAGGGACATCCACAAATCACTCCCACCCACTTCCAATGGATTTGAATAATGGAGTTTTTAAGTTTGACCCTCAAGTGATAAACAGTCTCTATCACAGAAAGAAAAAAATAACTAATAAATAAAATAAATAAAAATAAAAAGGACTATGCATGATCTAATATGAAGGATGGATATACTATTTTATGACTGCAAACGAGTTAAATTGAATCGAATTTTGGACTCTTCAAGCTCGACTTAATAAATAAATAAAAGCTCAAGTTGAACTTAAAGTCCATTTGCATTAGCATTTTTTAAAATTACTTTTAGAGTTCAAAATTTATCACTTTTGAGATAAAATGATAATCACTTTTAGACAATTTGACGGATGAAAGAATTGTTGTCAAAATTTTCATTCTAAAAATGATTATAGCAAAAGCTAGGGGACTCCCAATTTTTGTCACAATCACTTCTGGTATGAAAATTTTGATATGTAAAAGACAGTTTAAATATAACTCTAAAAATGCACGTAAAAAAATAATTCTCCAAAAATTATTAAAAAAAAACTAATCCAGACGGACCCTTGGTACTGTTAGCACCTTAATCAGAAAATGAGACCAAGAATGAATAACCCATCAGGAAACTACCCACTACTAGGCCACGAAGAATCTCTATAAATAGAGAGGGAGTGGGAGTGAGAGGGGAGGGGGTGTGGGGGGAATCTCTCCTCCACAACCCATCCTTGAGATTGCTTCGTTTTCTTTTTTCTTTAATTTAGCCTAGCATGGTTTTAGGCTAACTCTAGCCATTGCCTAGTCTAGTCTTTACCATAGTCTGGCCATTGCCAAAGAGAAATTATTCAGAGTGTTATGTGTCTAAGAAATTATATATATTCGATATACTGAATAATATACAAGCCTAACCAAATCAAACTTTAGTTTGTTTAAGATTGACTCGTTTATTACCTAACTTGTTTAAAGCTATTTACAAACGCTTTGATTCGTTTGCTGCCCGAAATTACAATTAAAAAAATATAAAATATAAAATATAAAAAAAAATCAATATAAAAAAGCTATCAAAAAAGGATTGGCTTCTATGTACTGAATTTATACTAAAACCCCAAAAAGAAAGCTAAAAAACAAATGATTGTATATACTGAACCTATTCAAGCCTTCATCAAGGAGCCTATTTGCAAGCTCAAACAGAAGTTCACAAGCTCTTCACTAACAGCTCAATCAAATTGTACTATGATTTGCTTGAGATTGGTTTGCTTATTAAACGTGATTAAACTTGAGAATTGAGTTTAACTCATTTAATAATTAATCAATAAATCTTGAATGAGTCTTAATTTGCCAAACTTGTTCACTAGCTATTCTTAAATGAGTTGGTTCATTTCTTAGCCCTAGCTCTCTAGCAGTGAAAAGTTGAAAGAGAAAAGTTAAAAAAGATAGTTACAGAAGAGAAGAGAATAGCCATTTATATCCACTTACATCTTATATTTTAAATTACTATTAATTCCAAGTTGTCGAGGCGTGCAAGATGGATTGTCTTGCAGATAAACAAACAGATCACGATTACCAGGTAGCAAGGCAGCATGAGCTCTTTAATTAAAACGCAACAAGAGATCAAGAAGAACTAATAATTCAATCAGACACAAGAAGAAAATAATTTTTCTAAGACATTTCCAAGTTTCAATCCTGAGCAACGAAATTAATCTAAACTAAGTAATAGCTAAGGACTACAATAATACATCGAGGAAAATGAATAGATTACAGAGATATGATGAAATGATTGAAATAAATAACATGGGGTTTGTACCGAATGCAAAGAAAAACACTATGGTTTTAATCTTAGGGGCTTTTAGCCGTAACTTGGACAAGTTTTTCAAGTGTCTCAGAGCATGATATAAAGAAATTAACCTCGGTTGACTGAGCATTCCACGTGGTCCTTCTAATAAGAGTTTGATTAAAATGTGAGTCCCAAAACCACGTAGAAATAGAAATCTTTGAATAAGAAGAAAAAATGTCTTTACCGCAGGGGCCTTCGTTGGCTCAAGATTATGCAGAGCAGCACCCAACTTTTTTCACGGCTGATACATCATCTTTGGTGCCAACATTAATAGTCTGTCCCTTGGGCAAGGCTGCTGGGTCGTCCCCAATTTCAAGGGCCTTCCTGCTGACAACACGATATATCTGAGTGAGAACTTCTGTGAAAGAGTTTTCCACATTCAAGGACTCTAGAGCTGAGGTTTCCATAAAGAAGGTGTTTTCTCTCTCAGCAAATGCCTTGGCATCCTCTGTGGAAACAGCCCGCAAGTGACGTAGATCTGCCTTGTTCCCCACAAGCATGATAACAATGTTCGCATCCGTGTGATCCCGAAGCTCCTTCAACCATCTCTCCACATTCTCGAACGTTACGTGTCGAGTGACATCATAAACAAGCAAAGCACCAACTGCTCCTCGATAGTATGCACTTGTGATAGCACGGTATCTGTGACAAAGAATATTAAGTGAGAGGGGGTTCTATTCACAGAAGAATAAAGTCTAGACAACTGAACCTTTTGCTGAGAATTAAATAAACAATGTAAAGGGAATTGTATAAAATAATTATATTCTGCAAATCAATAGAACTTACAGAAATAGAAAGATTATAGCAGGTAATTTGCTCAATTATACACCAGAGGAAAAAGGGAATCAATCTAAGCAAGGATACTAATAACATCTAAGTTCGAAGAAACTTTCTTTCTCCATTCTTTTCTGGTTGCAGCAATGAAAAATTAATACAGTATCAAAATCATCATCTCCTTGAGATAAAAACCAGTCCAGAATCCAAACAGAGGTGATAGTCAGATGTGTGATGCATTACTTAGCTTAAATTTTAAATTTTAAATCTCTTCTTATTATAGGATTGATGGACTACTAAATTGAAAACCATCACTTCATTGTGTTTACAAGCAATGATGTCCTGTTTGAAAAGGAGTGAACATTAGTTATGGATGGAGAAGGACTTGGACACATAGAAGACCAGATCCAATGGTGCATTCAATTTCTCAATAATATGTTTCTAATTGATTAAAATAGTAGGGCTGTAGGGGTAAACATTAAATAAGTTCACAAGTGCTTAGTGCTCTGGAATTTTAAGATAAGACTTCAATTGAATATATGGATTTTTTTAATGAAAATAGAAATAAAAATGAGCAAGTCATTAAAATTGTACTAAAGAATGATCACTTTCATTATCTAGGTCCATTTGTCCATACCAGGGAAGAGATTAAAGATGAATTCCCCCATCATAACAAAAGAAAGATGGATATAGTGGAGGGGGTACTTTTGGACTGTTATGAGATTGGCTTATATCTTTCGAATTAAAGAAAAGTTCAGTATGTCAGCTATATGATCGGCCATGCTCTTTATGGGTCAAATGTTAGGCAACCAAGAGAGAACATGTTGATAAAATGAGTATATTTAAAATGCAAAAGTTAAGATGGAAGACTAGCAAGATAAGAAAGGTCAAAATAAAAAAATGAATAAATTCATCAGAAGATGGTTGTAGTACCATTTGTGTCCAGGTTAGAGTTACCACTTAAGATGCTTTCAACATGTGCAACAAACTAGTAAGAATTGTTAACATGATTTTTATAAGCACTATAAGTGAGTGCAGAAGATTTTTATAAAAAAAATGAAAAAGAATGTGGGGTTGAGGGAGTGAGAAAAAGTTTGTTAGTTATGATTTATAATTTATAAAAAACAATGCCCCTATATAGATAAAAATTTCTTAGTACGAAGCAGATAGCCAATCCCAAATAGTAAGAAAAGAGACTTTATTGAATTGAATAAAAATCATTTTGTGCTCAAGTGGCATTTAATGAATTTAAACTTTCTTTATTTTCTCCGTCTTTTTGGAATCAAAAGTATAGCATAAGTGGGTAAATTCGAGACTGATAGATCTGATCCTTATTGAGTACAGACTATGGAAATAGACCTTTGTTTTTTTGTTGGGGAAGGAGGCGGGCGCTGTTCAACTGTTAGAATTTTAAACCTAGAATCCCCCATCCCTCAAAACCATTCTAGATTTAATGCTGCAGATAATCACAGCATGTTGAACAGAAAGTTAAACGACAACAAATACAGAAGGCCAGCATAATCAAAATTCAAAAGAACAATATCACATTCTAAACACTTGATACAAACTAAGTCAAACGTTAGGTATGCTAAAATCAAATATAAAATGAGAAGCATTTTTTATCAACAGTTTTGCATGGTTTGTCTCGTAAAGTGTACAGATCTAAGAAACCAATAGGAAGCCTTTAATCAATAACAAAGTCCATGCAGTTCGATTCCGACTGCAAGGTGAACCAAAAACCTAATTTGGCTCTATTTAGTTGCCAAGAAAAGGTATGAAAAGAAAAGAACTTAAATCATCAAAATCTTATAGGCTCAACTATGAGCCAATCATTGCTTTTGCCAGAACAATGATTTTCTTTTCTTGTCAAATATGAAAACATAGAAACCTAGTATTTCACAATTATTTGGTAAGCCTATTTTTCTTGTAGTATTTCACAATTGTGAGGTGGTTGACATAAAAGCTAGATGTCACTAAAAGGGACCCAACCTGGTCCACTTCCCAACATTCCCAACGGGTTGTGAGCCAAGAAATCGAAAAACATCCCTTTCATATTTCGAATGAGCCTGATACAACCAAATGTCACAATTGAGTCCCAGTTTTTTCACATTTCGAAAATTACAACATAAAACACAAGAGTCAAAATTTCGTTCTCTTTTCCTTTCCTCAGTTTTCTCAGCAACCAAACAGAGAATAAACAATAAAAACAACCAGCACTTTGTCAACGATCTATGTATAGTCAGCATTTACAAATCGCTTAGATTAACTACAAACAACATCCAACATCCATATAAACAAATTAATGGAAAACGAATAAATTCCCAGCTCCGTTTGCTTTGACAGAAATATTTTTTTTCGGGAAAATATTTTCCATATAAACAAATAGAGAAAAATTTAACGAGCATCAGAGCGGGAATAGAGCGGAGATCTGGACCTTTCTTGGCTGGCGGTGTCCTAAATCGCTAAGGTGATGACAAATTCCATATGAACATATCGATAAAGAAAGAACAGAAACAAAGCATGGACTCTGTTTGTCTCCACAGAAAATAGTACAATTAACAATTTCCCAGGAAAATGAATTTTTCTTCAGAGTTCCATTCATCTCTCTTAACATCTACTACTTATTTTCCTTTCTCGGAAATTTCTCTGATATATTTTATGTGGAAACAAAAGGAAAAAGAAAAAATTTAAAGGGCAGGCTGAACCTTTCTTGGCCGGCAGTGTCCCAAATCTGAGCTTTGATAACTTTGTCGTCGACGTGAATGCTGCGAGTAGCGAATTCGACGCCGATTGTAGATTTGGATTCGAGGCTGAATTCGTTTCGGGAGAATCTCGAGAGGAGATTCGATTTGCCGACGCCGGAGTCGCCGATCAAGACCACCTTGAAGAGGTAATCGTAGTCGTCGTCGGCTCTATAAGTCCCCATTTGTATGGGATTTTCAGAGAGGAAAATGAGAAGTTTTGCAGATCAATGCGTGTGCTTGTATATTATATTATATATAGATATAGATGTAGATATGCGTCAATAGATCTTCAAACCGACAAATCCACGCATTTTGGTAGAGAGAGAGAAAGAGATGGATTTGCCGATCAAGATGTGGGATTTGGAGATAATCTCAGCATTTGTAGAGAGAGAATGTCGAGATCGAGATACAGAGGGCGCCGTTTATTATAATACTCCGTAATATATATAAAACTAATAAAAGTGTTTTCTTAATACCAAAGACAGGAGAGGGAGCGGTATTCAAATTTCAAAGCTCAATAATTATTATTTTTATTTTTAAAAAAAAATAGAATAAAAAGAAAATTACAATTTTGCCTCCACCACTAATGTCACTAATTTAATTTAATGTTGTTTAAAAATAATTACACATATTTGAGTGCAACTCTAACGGAATATTAGTTCCTACTGTCCGTACTAAAATTTGATTTGTCATTCAATTTATTTGTTGTAACTTGTAATGGAGTGTCATTTGGTGGGTTAAATTTTGACAGTGATCAATAAAGATAGTCAAAATTGATACTTCAAATAGTATTGGTAAAAAAATTAAAATATAGTATTAATATATTGAAGCATATATATGACAAAATTTAGCATTGATGTATGTCATTTTATAATTAGTACCATTTGGGATGCTAAATTTTAATTTTGACACATCGAATAATATTATGAATGTATCGAAAATACTTTTAGAGAAATAAAATAAAAGAAACTATATTTGTCTCCAAATTTTTAATACCTCTAGTGTTTGATGGAAACAACAATATATATATATACCTCTAGTGGCTCATTCAGGTGAACGACTCGCTCAATAAGCGCCAGCATTAATCCCTAAGCGCACATTATCAGACGGTGGATGTTTAGAGTATAGAGGCGCGTCGATGTGGGTAATGATCCAACCGCAGCTTCTTATTAGTGCCTAGCACTTCACACTAATAAGGAACCAACTGCAAATTATAACTAGTAGTTGGCCCGAATTTTAAAACCAATTTTTTTGCCGCCGCGTGTTATTTATTAGAAAATTCATATTCATGACAAATATAATAAACCAAATACCAATCGCTAAAGCACTTGCAGTGGCTGCCACTTCACACTCAGCTGGAACCAACAGCAAATTATAACTAGTAGCTGGCCCAAAATTTTTAAAAATCAATTTTTTTTAAACCAATTTTTAACCATAAACCCTAAATCATAAACCCTAAATCCCAAAAATTTGGGGTTTAGGGTTAAAAATTGGTTTTAAAAAAAATTAATTTTAAAAAATTTCGGGCCAACTACTAGTTATAATTTGCGGTTGGTTCCAGCTGAGTGTGAAGTGGCAGCCGCTGTATGTGCTTCAACTGTTGGTGATGGATTATTATATTTATTATGAATATGGGTATTATAAAAAATAACACATGATGGGAAAAAATTGGTTTTAAAAATTAATTTTTTAAAATCTCGGGCCAGTCACTAGTTATAATTTGCGGTTGGTTCCTTATTAGTGTAAAGTGCAAGCCACTAATAAGGAGATGCGGTTGGATGATTACCCATAGTCACTAGTTATAATTTGCGGTTAGTTCCTTATTAGTGTGAAGTGCAAGCCACTAATAAGGAGATGCGGTTGGATCATTACCCACATCGATGTGCCTCACTGACAATGCACAAAGGACTGTTGGCTGTTGTTCTCCGTACGCTAAACACCCACCGTTTAATGATGCGCGTCTGAAGATTAATGCTTGCGTTTATTTAACGAGTCGTTCACCTCAACCAGCCTCCATATATATACTTATTATGTTTTAGACATTATGGCACATAACAAGTAAATGGGTTCAACTATCTCACAAGAGATTGCATATTTTAAAAGGTCCTGATTGAATTCAAACTTAGCAATTTAGGTTGTTTCTTTTTTCTTTTTTCTTTTTTTTTTTCCTTTTTTGAATTTACAGGCATATTTTTCTTTTAGTGGAAGTTGTGTTAGTTCAATTTATTATTATTATTATTCTAGGCAAACTTTGATGAATAATGAAATTGAACTTTTTTGAGTAAATTACACACAAAAAAATCTTAAAATTTAGGTAGGATTTTATTTTAATCCAATTTTAAATTACTTTAAATCAGTTCCTAATTACAAATTTTATCCTTCAATTTTTCTACAATATATTTCATCCCTCCAATCTTTTTACAATGTCAATTTTACACCTAAAAATGTATTTTGCAATATGAATTTTACTCCTCAAAATATCATAATAAGATCGATATTGCAGAAATATTGAAGGATAAAATCTATAATTAGGGATTGATTTAAAGTAATTTAAAGTTAAATCTATCGAATTTGAAACAATTTTAAAGTGAATGGACTAAAATGATATCTAACCTAAATTTCATACGTGTTTTATGTAATTTACTTATTTATTTATGTTATACAACTAATCCAAACTAAGTAAAAACTAAAAAGGATATGGAATTTGTTCTGTGCACATTATATCTTTCAAACCTATCTCTTTTATTTTTGGGTAAAGAAAGAATTTAAAAATAAAAACTAGAAAAAAGAAATACAACGTCCTTTTTGTAATGCCTCAACCTAACCTCTATTCCGATCCTTTCGAATAAGTCAACACGTGTCAAGCTGGAAGTTATATATATATATATATATATAACAACATGAAATGCCATGTACATGAATTATGTCCAAAATTGTTTTATACATAACTAATAAATGAAATAATAATGCCAATATTTCTGACAGGTAGGTTATGTAACAAATAATAACTGATCCAAATGTTCATAACATTGTAATACACACACAGATATATATATAATCTAATGCAAATCAACAGTTCCAAAACAAATGGATTGTATCAAGCCACACCTGCAAACCAAGTCAATCTGCAATCTGCTGCATAAAAAACAGGAATGAGCCTCAAATTGCTCAATAGAAATAATGAAACATCTACCAATTAACAATAATACTTTGAATTATTTCCATGATTAAAAAGGAATGATAAAAGCACCTAAAGTTACATGTAATTGACTATAGATATAGAATTTCTGAAACTTGTGACAGAATTGTGCTACTGAGAGTACCCTGTCTTTTAAAGTTAATTTTTCAATCAATTCAAGATTAATGTGATTCTTTTTTTATATTCTCAGAAATATTTTGACGCGAATGCCCAAGAAATTAATCTCAACAACCCCAACATTTTTTGTTTTTATTCTTTCAACCAAGGAGAATAAATGAAAAGATTCATATTTTCTCACAAAACAAACGGGATCTAAACTTCCCTACGACAAAGATTGTTGCGTGAACCCTTTTCCTTCAAACAAAAAATGACAAAATGGTTGAAGTTTTCTTATAGAAATAGAGGACAAATTAAGAAGGAAGGTCGAGTACGTGAAGTATTCAAAGAATGAAAATGGGGGTCTGAGATGTTGCAGAATTGAATTCACATTCGGGATTTCAATGATTAAGAGTGGCGGCATGAAAGCCAATTCAAAGTCCAAAGCAATACCAAATCCAATCTGAATTTTCTGCACCAATCTTTCCTTCTATCAAGACATTTTCCACCCAAAAAAAAAACAAGAAGACCTTTTCCACCAAAAAAACAGGTAATTAATTCTAGGGTTTCGAGTGAGAAGTACAAAACAATGGAATAATTCCAAAAAGGTCACATTTTTCAGTCATGAATCACTCTGTTGGCATTCTTTCTTTTTCTCTCTCTTTTGTTCTTCTTTGGCAATCCCTCTGTTTCTTGAATGTTCGAAGAACTAGCAATCTTCTCGGAGCTGGAATCAGCATCTTCTTCTTTACTGCAGTGAATGATGTTGGGGCCTGGAATAGATCTACAATGTTTTGCCAGTCTTCTCCTTATCCTTCTCCGATTATCACGTTGCTCTTCTTCTATTATCACATTTGCTATGAACTCGAAATCGTTACGAGTATCATCAAAAAACAAATCATATATAATCTCAAAGTTATGAAGAGCCATTATAGAAGACATTACAATAATTAATGAAGTTTGGAGAGCAAATGAGAGAAGAAATTATAATATTTATAGATGAAATTTAGGGGGAAAATTTTGAATTTGGAATTTTGAATTTTGAATTTTAATTTTGGAATATGGAAGTTGTTTTTTGAATTTTGACAGATGAAATTATATTTCGAATTTAAATTTAAAATTTGAAAATTTCAGATCAAATTTAGATTTTGAACTTTTCAGCTCAAATTTAAATTATGACCCTTAAAAATTAATGTTTAAAATGCAATCTAACTCTTGAAAAGAACAGTTACAAAATATAAATGTAGTAACAAATTCAACTGATGATTTGAATTTAAAATAATATTAAAATATGACTGCTTAGCCAAAACGTCTATCCATGATTAGAGTATACTTCCATTTGAGTGCTTTGGCCTGATAAATGGTTGAAGATGCCCTAAAAAGTAAAAAGCTTATATTATACGGAGTACTTAATAAATAATGTACAAGACACTTTTACCCTCCAATTCTATGAGTTGGAGGAGAGGCTCCCCTCAAAATTTTCAACCAGAGTACATTTTCAGATTCGATATGAACTCAGTTCTGAGAAGTTCCTCTCCACTAATTGCTTCTCGATGTAACGAAGAAGGAATCTTCACATTCGAATATAGAGCTGAATATATAGTTGATTCTGCTTTATCATAGTATTATTTTTAATTTTAAAGAATATATAGTGTAGTTAGTTCACTGTCATTTATAACTGATGCAACTTGAGAGAGAGGAGAAAGAAGCAGCAAATGGGTCCTGATCCATGGTGAGTTTGATCATGTAGGCATCAAGTGTTTCCACTTTTGTAGAAATAGAGGACCAGCTGAGAAGGAAGGTCTAGTGGGTGAAGAATTTTCTGCACTAATCTTTAAAGACACTTTTAGGATAAGGTAATTCTTAGGCTTCACCGAGGAAGCCCATTCCCGTGAACAAAAATAACAGACTAATCTCATTCTGAAAAGCAATTGGGTTACCAAAAGTGAAGCCATCATTACAAATGACAATAAAATACACGCTGAAAGAGATCGCATTTCTAATAGACTTGCCTTCTAGAGCATGGAATTGTACCATTCATTGCTGTGCAAAACAGTGGAAATGATTTCGTTTTGATGAGATGCCCGACTGCACCCTGGTGAGCATAATATAAAACTATACATAACAAATGTGAATTAACATGCATCACTGTTACACACGTATGTAGAACTGATAATACACAACAGATGGAAAAAGTGTAGAAACAGACAACAAAATTCTGGTAAATTTAGGAAATTAAAGTACCGACAATAATTTCCGCAATAAAGCATATTCCAGTCTGACCAGTGCGTGTTACTTGGAACGTGGCGAAGGTGAGCCCATATCATGTTTGAACAATGTATATCGAAGCCTTGTAGCACAGTGGTGCAGGTATATAAAGTGTAGGCCTCCAATGGTTCAAATCTTAATCATTTACCAACAATTAAAGTGGATAATGGGCAATATGAATACTTACGGAATAGATTGGTGCTTTTCAATTTACAATAAAGAACAATTTCTCATTGCCATTATTGTTTCTTATTTAATACAACATCGAGTTTCCTCACTTCTCTTCATTTGTGAAAGAATATATTTGAAAGTTTCCAGAATATAATGCCTAAATTTAGGCAGACTAAAAGAATAAGTATATAATTATCTACTCTTGTACACTCGTATAAGAGAAAGGTATAAAGGTTACAAAATTGTTTTGAAAGCAGACACTTCAGTCCTTGGGCTTATGCCTCATCATTTTGCGCTTGTTAACATCCAGGTATCTCTTCCTTAACCGAATTGATTTTGGGGTAACCTGCATAGCCAGCATAAGATGTTAACGGTAGCAAAATATTGTAGCAAAAAAAATTGGCCCTAGGAGTAAATTGGGATTCAGAAATCAATCTGGAAATTGTGACCAAATCAGGAAACCAGAAGCAGCAATGAAATTCACAACAGTATATAAGCAAATGTACGAGGATTTGAAAAGAAATTGGGATTCTGGAGTTTCAACTATTTGTGTAACTTTTAAATAATATGGGGATTTTGACACCATATCACCACAAAAAGGAAGACAAAAACTTAAGTGCTACTTACCTCAATAAGTTCATCAGAAGCAACGTATCCTATTGCTTCTTCAAGAGTCATCTGTATGCAAATACATTTATATGTTATTACCCAAACATCAGTGGTAAAGCTTAAGGAATGTCTGATACATCACCTACCATTGGCAGACTACATCTTTCTAGATCAACACAATAGTGGGACAAGTATACATTACCCATGAACTTCATAACAAGAAAGCCCGACTAAAAGTGCCAAACAAAAGCCCAACTAAAAGTGGCCGATCATAGAGGAAATTTTGTTGGAAAATGTCAGTGAGTCTTCAAATCAGATGATACAGAATATTCGGTCAAGATAATTTTGGCAGACATTCTCCTAATTGGGACCCTTCTAGTGGGTCCTGCACCTTTAATTGCAAATCTCTAATGTATAAGAACACATATTTTGGATATTAGGCTACAGAACACTTCATGTCTAAATACATGGAGATATATAGCATACAACAGCACAGAGATGAAAATATGCATAATTGCATGAAATAGAACCAAGAAGTAAAAATCTAATGATTGACAAACACATACAAGGCGAGGGGGAGATAGTTTCACATTCTCATCCTTGCCAGCAGCACGCACATTGGTAAGTTCTTTACTCCTTACTGGATTGACCTGCAACAAGTAATTGTGAAGTCAATCACCTTGAATTAACACAATGCGCAATACAAGATGAAAGCCAATTCTCCTTACATCAAGATCGGTATCTCTTGAGTGTTCACCAACAATCATACCGTCATAAGTCTGTATACAAATAAAAAACCAATCCAGTAGTTAGATTCAAGAAACCAATTTTGCTCCTCCATTAGTTTATCTAGGTTATCCACTTTGAGTTGAATAGCACAAAAAATTATGCAGATAAATGAAGAAACTTATTTTTCAAGAGTAATAGGTGTGTATTCCAGACGTCTTTAAATGAACCATTTTTTTTCCAGAAGCCAATTATCAATCTAAGCTCTCCACTTTGAATTGAACCAAAAACAATATGCAGACATATGATCATGATCATAACCATGCAATAAACTGCATTATCGCAGTGCAAATGAAATTGAAACACTGTAAAAGCACCAACCATCAATGCATATATTGCATGGGTACAATATCAGAATTTGATATTCTTCAGCTATCATTAATTGTAAATGCCTTATTTGAATGACAGTCTAGATCTCCAAATTAACTTAATAATTAAGGCCCACCACTTAGAGGACAAGTGGAGGATTGCACAGCATTCATTTACAGAATAAAACTGAAAACCACGGGGCATATTTGTGTGACAAGTAATAATTAACAGAAATTGGGAAGCAAGAAATGACAAGCAGAAAATATTTGTCACAACCTCCATCCCATGAGTTACGAAGAGAGTTCCACGAGCCTCTAAACTCATTAGTGCATGAGCTTTGATTGTACCATAGCCCATTGAGACCTGTTCAATCCAGCAAACAAAATAAAATCAGTTTTAATAAATTTTTTTAAAAGAGATAGAACGCATTCGAGTCCAAGCTCTCTTCACCTTATATATTTATTATGAAAATATGTCTCGAAGGCATATATATATATATATATATATATATATATATATATATAAATGAAAGAAATAACATATGGTGTCCAAAATCAATGCCACTGCTTCAATATTATGCCCATAGAAATCAATGAAATGCCAAGAAAATAACAAGCAAGAAATTTGACTTATGAATTAGACTCCAGAAAGTTTCTAAGATGTTCGAAGTATTGACATTGCGCCTCTTAATGAGATGGAAAGATTTCCTTCCTAGAACTGAGATGCATGTGTGGTGTTTGTCGTTACATAAAAACACATATACAAGGGTAAATTACATACCCCCCCCCGGGGGGAACTGCAGGGTGAGTTGCACAACAATAAATTTAAACCGGTCTTATTTATGCTTGTAAACAAGTTGAAACTTGAAAGCAGTCCAATTCAGAACTTGTCAAGAAATTCAGATCGATTTCTTCTGTCTCGCAACTCAGCGGATAGAATTCTCTTCAATGCCTCTGTCCTTTGTCATGCGGTATTTAAATAAAAGATTGGTATACAAATTATAACCCCAATATATATATATATATATATATATATATATATATATATATATATATATATATATATATATATGATAATATGAATCTTACATGTAAAAGCTAAAAATCAGCCTCTGTTTTCATTGTAAATAATGCTTTGATAATTTGTTGGTCATGTTTTTTTTTATCTTCTATCACATTCACACTTTTAATGAGGTTTTAGACATTGGTCTCAGCATTGATTTTGTTTTGGAGGAAAAAAAAAAAAAATTAAACATTGAAAATTTGACATGAATTTGGAATTTAAAAATGTTGATGTTAGGGTTGTGGTGAGAATGGTATTGGGTTGAGGTGAGAGAGGCATAGAAAAGAAGATAAGAGGAAAATGAAATTACAGTGGGCCATTGGGTTGACAAATACGGAAAAAAGGAAAAGCTATGGCAGACATGTTTATCGCCACACCAATGCCCATGGCTAGCAATAGTGCAGCCATAGTCACAGCAATCTCTTTATATATATAGTCCTTTTCTTATGAGGACGTCCTCACATAAGCTTATGTGAGGACTTGGCCTTTTAGTGAATGAAGGATAGATATTTTGAAAAACCAGCCATTGGATTGAATATTCTTTCTATTCCTATGTACGACATGCATGCCAAAAATCATAGTGATCTGACGATTGGTTTCTAAAATACAGACTGTGATAAATCACAATGATCTGACGGTCGATTTCTAAAATACAGACTGTGAAAAACTATGACAATTCGCGAAAGTCATAGCACAGTGATTTTTGGCATGCATGACATACATTGGAAGAATATCTAATCCAACGGTCAGTTTTCCAAAATTCTCATCTTACATTAACCAAAAAGTCAAAGTCCTCACATAAGGAAGTCCTCATAAGAAAATTACTCTATATATATACACACAGTTATGTTTTAGTCAGCACATGCTGACTTTCGCGAAAGTCAGCATGAAGCTCAAAGGTAATTGTGGGATGCATGTTTTGAAAAACCAACCATTAGATTAGATACTCTTGTTATGGATGTCACGTCTGCCAAAAACCACAGTGATCCAATGTTAGCAAATCAAAATATAGACTGTCAAAATTTTAACCACTAAAAACTGCAACAGTTTTTCTCAGTGACATCTAAGAAACTGACAATTGAATCACTCTAATTTTTTGCATGTGTGACATACATATGCATTGTTTCTAATCCAACTATTAGTTTTTCAAAATATGCATCCCACAATTACCTATGAGCTTCATGTTGGCTTTTGCGAAAGTCAACATATGCTGATATAAACATTTCTTTATATATATACAGTCCCAATCTACCAGTTAGCATATGCTTATATAAGTTTATGTAAGCATGAAGCTACTAGATAATTTTGGGATACATGTTTCGAAAAACTGACTGTTGGATTAGATACTATACTTGTGTATGTCATGCATGCCAAAAATCACAATGATCCAATGGTCAATTTCTCAAAAATGTCGCTGAGAAAAATTGTGACAATTTTCAGTGACCAAAGTTTTTCCGGTCTATATTTTGAGATGTCTATAATATATCATTGTGATTTTTGGGGTGCTTGGCATCCATAAGAATAATATTTAATCCAACAGTTAATTTTCAAAATATGTATCCCATAAGATATATAAGCATATGCTAACTAGATCGGGGTCGAGTGTGTGTGTGTGTGTGTATATATATATATATATATATTAATTACATACACACAACAATTTTATATCTACGTTTATTTGTTTGTCTACGTGTGTTTTTGCAGTAACGGTAGCCAGTTATGACATGATCCTCTACTGTGGTTTAAGAAGGTGTGAAATGAAAGAGGAAGAGGATGTAAAAGGGAGGGCCGATAGTCATTTTATATGTACTACAACTTTTAAAAGGGAAAAATGGCCAATATGAAATACTAATATAATCGCGTACTGATCATGTGATCATTTTCTATTAATTTTTCTCAATGGGAACCAACAGATAGGGTGTTTGTGTCATTTATTGATAGTTTGGTGGTGTGTTGTTTACAGGCGTGGGAATTGGGGTGTAGGGTTGGTCCGATTTTGAAGTTCATGGGGGTAAGTCTGCAACTCAACCTACAGTTTAGAGAGGTTTTGTGTAATTTTCCCTATATATAATGAAGATAGTCATCACAAAATGGAGAGATGGGAGAGAAATCAAATGCACGAGAAAATGCCAAAAGATGAACTTCAAATACCAAGAAAATGTGCTTCCCAATAGAACTAACATGCTCGCATATTTAACTTCTGTCTGTTCCCCATCTACTCTAGCATGTCTAGAACTCAAAAGTATCCCTTTGACATTTTTTGAGAAAATTAAATATAAAATGTCCATTAGAAGGCTTTTAATTTGTCTATAGTGCCTCATAGTCAGATTCTGGATTTAAGTAGGGACGTCTCTGCATGCACAAACCCATACCTGGATGCACGTACATTCATGGGCACATGCATGAGCGCATACGCACAAGTTTTGAACGTACTTTAAATATAAAACGCCCACCATAAGGCCTTTAATTTGTCCTAAGTGCCCTTTGTGTTGTAGGTTTCTGAATAAAGTAGCGTGTGGGCATGCGCAGGATCAAACACACGCCTGCACCAAGATGCATGTGCATGTTGGCACACATGCGTGCACGCACACACGCACTTGCAAACATGCAAACACGAAGATAATAACAAACTGTGTCAGCACCTATGTCATTAAGGGCCCATTTGTGTTAGCTTTTTCTAAAATCACTTTTGGAGAACTATTTCTTCACATATCTCTTTAAAATTGGGCCCTAAATTGACAGTGAGTGTCAGCTTTGGTACACTCTTCCATGCTAAAACAGGCAAATATTAATTATTTTTAAAATTAAGGTTTAAATGTTTAACATCAAGTCAGAAAACAAAAGAGTGACTCCTAATGTCAGAAAATCCCTAAAAATAAAAAGTAAAAAAAATTTGTCAAAATAAATGGGCCCTTGACGTTAAAATTATGTTTTGACATTCTTCCAAGAGATGTTTGGACATTCACTTTCTACACATGAGATTTAGAATGAATAAAGCTGGAATTGGGTTCTCATTTTTTTTTTACCCTGCTAAAAGAAGCAGGTTGGCATAGATATGCATGTTGAGACCTTCAATATTGGATTTGGGTTTCCCTCCCACCTTGATCTAAATCCTAATTCAAGATTGTATAAAATTTATAAGAATCAAACAAGGATCTTCTTATAAAATTGAAGCCAGAACCAGATTCAGATCATGGTCTTAAAAATCGAAGTCAGTCACAGCATTGCTTTCCCATTCACCATTAGAAATATCTTTCCTAAATTATTCTATAACTCTAACTTATGTCTTATTTCAAGATGCACGGGAAACATTATCAAGTAGTGATTTTCAATTCACTCAAACAGCCCAACTTTTCTACACTTATTTATTATTTTATTTTAAGTAAGAGTTACTGTAGCTAAAAACAAATAATAAAGGGTATCACTACATATTGTTCAGCCATGATATCAACAATTAATATAATTAATATGACTTAATATCAGTGACATATACCATGAATTAGTGATACATATATGATCTATGTATCACTTGATATTTGAGATGACTAGTTTGAGAAATTGCTTTTAACAAAATTGGAGTATCTAATACTAAGTTTCGATTAGACACTATAAATCATAGTTTTAAGTATCAAGTAACAGACCCATAACGGTAACAATAAAGGTTTAACGGTATGTAGGTGTGTCGGGTGATACGTAATGGGTATCAGGCAGGCTGTGAATTTTTTAATTTTTTTTCAAACCAACCCCCAAAAACAGTAATACACGTCTTTACCCTATACTCATGTATATTAATGTTTTCAAAGAGTTCTGGTGAATTTATTTCAAGTTTTCAAGTTTTAACTAAATATTACTCAACTAAAACTAATCATTACACCCTTAATCTATAATTATTTTCAAAAATATTTTATAGTATTTTTCTAATATATTATGTAAGTTATATGTTGCCAAGCTTGCGTGTTAAAAATATTTCTATTTGACTTGACCTTTGTTTATATAAAAAAATAAAAAATAAAATTTTGAGACGAGATATATATACCCACCCAAAGCTGGTGAGTCTTGAGACTCTCAACTGTTCAAATGGGTGGAGGCATATATACGTGTATGGGTGTGAGGAGAGCACGAAACCTCACCGGAAGAAGGAGATGACCGATGGCTTGCCTTACAGAATGGTGACAATAGTGGCGACGGACTAGTCGGCGGCAATGCTGTCTGCAGCGGAGTCCTTGGCGGCGACTGGCTCCTCTCACAACAAGCTTTCTCGGCTTCTCTCCTTCTTCTCCTATGATTTCTTCTTTTATTCTTCTCAATCCAACACTCACGGGACTAAAATCATTAGAATCCAACATGGTTTTGAAAGAAAACCAAACAGCGGTGTCCTGATTGTTAGGAATCTCTACTGCAAGCACAACTGTGGGTTTTTTGTTCTTCACATGAGTGAAACGGGAATCGGGGGTGAGTAATGGGTATAGGGCCTTTACTCTCCTTTACGTACAGTATCGCACCTATACGATGTGAATGGCTATACACATACCGTATGGGGTGTAAAGCGTATAGGACCTTCCCAAATCCTATACGTATCAGGCAATACGTATAGGATCGGCTGATATTTAAAACTCTGCTACATGTATATATATATATATATATCACATTATCACCTCACATGTTTCGGTGTTAGCTGATACTTATGTCATGATTCAAGACAAGACATATAAATATGGACATGGAACCAGATACACCAAGAGCAGCTCCATATAATACCGAACCCATAGATAAATCAACAATAATCAGAAACGAGGGAAATGAGAAGGGATATTTAGTAGGACTAATTAGAAATGCTAATGAGAAGAAAAATGACAAGCTAAATTTGGCCCGACAGTTAACTGAAGAACAAAATTTTCCAGAAAATTAAAAGGCAGCAGATAAAGTACCAATACTCCTTTCCTGACATTTCCAAGAGGACCCCGATACTTTTCATAAGCTGAAATAAAACAAATATAAACATCTATGAGCAAGATTACAATTGTCAAAAAAAAAATCAATACCACACTACAACATACTAGAGAAATAAACATACGGCAAATGAGGGAATTGCTTGAACAAGCAAGATTTGAGAGCCTGTGAATCACTACTAGCAGATAACAATTCATAATTCATTTTATAGAAAAGATCTTGAAAAATACTACATGGCATTTTAATTATGTGTTGAAGAGTAACTGCTAAAAAGTTACAACTTATGAAGCACGGACACTAGACATAGCTACAATATGACACAGGCATGCTGACACAACAAATCTATAAAAACTTGGAATACGACTCAGCAAGGACATGGCAGTAAAATGATAAATACATATATACACGCCTTTAATATAAGGTGCACCTTATGTAACTTTGCATCAAGCGACCTCTTTATGGAAAGTTCAATGCATATTTTTGAGAGACTAACCGTTGGATTAGATGTTCTGCTTCACACATCATGTATGCCAAAAATCACATTGATCCAATGGCCTGTTTCTAAAAAAAACAAAGTGAAAATGTGTGGCATATTTTATTGATGAGTTAATTAACAGTTTTCTCATGTTGGTTTTCTTAAGAAACAGACCGTTGGATCAATGCGATTTTTGACTATCATGATGTGTAGAAGAGGAACATCTAATCCGATTGTCAATTTCTAAAAAATATGCCATGAAATTTCCATAAACAGGTCACTTGATGCAAGCAAAGTTGCATAAGGTGCTCCTTATATTAAAAGGCCTATAGATATACAAAAATGTTACTATCAGCACATGCTGACTTTCGAAAGTCAGCATGAATCTCATAAGTAATTGTGGGATGCATATTTTGAAAAACTGACCGTTAGATTAGATACTATGCATATGTATGTCACGCATGCCAAAAATCACAGTGATCCAACGTTCGGTTTCTCAGATGTCACTGAGAAAATTGTGACAATTTTCAGCGGTTAACATTTTTCAGTATGTATTTTGAGATGCCGACATTGGATCACTATGATTTTTGGCAGGCATGACATCCATAACAAAAGTATCTAATCCAATGGTCGGTTTTTCAAAATATGCATCCCACAATTACCTATGAGCTTCATGCTGAAAGTCAGCATATGCTTACTAGATCGGGATTGTATATATATATATATATATACACACTAGTAAAATCGCTGGTGTGTTGCATGCGGTGATAAACTGAATAGGGATGTATTAATGCACACTAGATAGTAGGCATGAAATATCTCGTATAGTAGTTTTATTACATTAGCATAGGTTCAATGCCTTCTAGGATCACCTTTGAAAATTCCCTAGGATCTACAACGTCCCTCACTAAGGGCTCCATGCAATTGTGACACAGGCTTTAAAATTCTTTGCATTCATTGGGTCATCAACAGCGTTGTTGATAATCCAATGATATATGACAATGAAACATGAAGAGAGAGAGATGAGGTGGGGAGTGGGTGGAATGGAATAAGAAAAGGAATCTTTAGCATATGAGCATACTCAAGAAAGCACGGTGCATAAATCCAGTCCCGCGTGTGTCACTGCTAAAAACACTCCTGTAGCCAACCAGGCCCCTGAAAGTAAACAACAACAAAATTAATTTGGTCCTCGGAAAAATAATTATAATAAGAATAACCCCAAGCTTAATAACTGCAAACACTTGTACTCTAGAGCTCTACACCGTAAGCATAGAAAAGAGTAGCAAATATATGATATGAGTTGTGTTTTAAGATAACAAAAACCTAATCACACCTGAACCAAATAAATGGTTGAATGGAAAAGAGTACCAGCTATGGCAAGATGATTAACACGAGTGTCTTCTAACTGGTGATGGGTGTATTAAAATTATAACATGGAAGATGTCTACTCTACATTAATTTTCTAGTTGGGGTTAGGAACTAAACCCCAAACCCACCCCACACCTTCAGATGACAGAAACAAAGGGTGGATGCAGTTTCAGGTTTCGCCATAAATTTTGGTCTAGCAAAACTTGAGACCGGATTCTAAGATCCCAAAACAGTACGAAATTTAATTTAAGTACTGGAATCTTAATATTTGACCAAGTCAAATCAAGTATTTCTTGTTTGGTTGGATTTCATCATCTCCGTTAAACGAGGTTTCTAGAGAATGCTATTCGATGACCAGAGGATATTTCTTACTACTATATGAAAAATGATAAAAAAAAAAAAAAAAAAAAAAAAGGATGGTGTTATTATCAGCAAGCCTTGTGGTTTTGGGATGTTTCTTTGAACCTTTCCTTTGTAACCTTCAGGCTTCCTCCTCCTTGTAGTTGGTGGGATTTAGGGGTCCTCAGCCCTTCCAATTTTCAATTTTCTTGCCTCCCCATCCCATTCAACCTCTGCCCTATTAATGGTCATTGGCCATCTCAAGATACAAAATCAAGCCAGTTTGTTTCGCCATAATTTTGGTCTAGTAAAACTTGAAACCGGACTCGAAGATTCCATAACTACTTGAAATTTAATTTAAGTACTGGAATCTTAATATTCAACCAAGTCAAATCAAGTATTGCCTGTTTGGTTGGATTTCATCATCTCTGTTTAACAACGTTCCAAGAGAAGCTTTAGGAGGTTATTTTGGACCTTTCCTTTGTAACCTTTAGGTTTCTTCCTTTTGATGTAATCCTATTCTACTGAAATGAACTGAATGCTACTGCTGCTACTGGAATTGAATGTTACTGCTGTACTATTGCTATGCTGCTGCTGTGAGGCTGCTGTGATGCTGTGACCTAACAATCAATTGCTATAATATGCTTGTGGTGCTACTGGACAACTATTGGACTGTGCTGGTTTGAGAATTGTGGTAGCTTCGATATTTTTTCTATTATGTATTTAGTTAGTTGTTTGTGAAGTTACTGTTATTGTACTTGGTGACAGTCTAGTCATATTAGTTCTTCTCTTAGATAGTTTACAACAAAAAAGATTCCCAATAAACAGAGGGAAGTTATCATTTTAAATCAGTTTCCAGATCTAATTTCATTTTGTAGAAACAGAATTTCTCTCTATTCTCCGTAATTTTCCAAGTCTCTCAATAAAACTCCAATTTTCTTTCACTTTCTTGCATTTTCCTAGTTACAAAACAGTAGGAAATGCATAATTTGGTATCAGAGTACAGTTCTGATCCTCATTTTTTTCACTGGATTTGATCTTTTCCAACTCTAATCTCCCAAGTTTCTCAATTGCTGAAATCCTAGAAGTGAGATTTCTAGCTCTCGGCACTTCCAAAGCCTTCCTCATTGCTGATCTTTGCACTGGAAGATCAGAAATAGAATCAGCAGTGATCGAATCACCAAGAATGTCTTATTGCAGCCTTAATTGTTGGATTTCTTGCTTCGAGACAGCATCACAGTGCTTGATTCCAGCAAGTGTTCGATTCAAGTAGGAAGGGCAATCATAGATTCAGACCTTGTATTGATCGATTCTCTTTGAGAGATCATTGCAGGTACCGAAAAACCTTTAGCGGATCAAGAATTTTGCTTGACTGCTCTTAGTTGATAGCTGAATTTAGTGGAGTTCTTGCTATCGTAATGTGTGCTGCTGTTGGTTCAAAAATTCACTGAGATTTACTTCAAATCTACTCAAGCTTGCCTCAGATCTTATTGAAAAATAGCTTCAGGTTTGCTTGAGGTTTGTTTGGTGTACTGTTGCATGTAATTTCGAGTTGCTAGAGTGTTGTGGTACTGTGGTTGCCGCTGTTGTATTTTGATTTGATCAATTTTGTTTGACTGCTATTATGGACTGACTCGAGTTTAAAAAAATATTGAGTTGATTGTTGAAATTGCTGCAGAAATGGCACAAAGAGGGAGAGGAAGTTCAATCTTTAATGAAAAGAAATTAAGGACAGCTGCCAAATGTTGAAAGTGATGATGAGATTGCTCTATTTGAAGAGACAAGTGGCTACTATTATTGAAAAAGTACAGCACTTCCACTCTCCTAGGGAGATGTGTGAAGACTCCAAATCCAAATTGGAGCATAATATCTATTTGGAGAATGGTTTTCATGGAAGTTTTCATTTCGATGTGTTGGTAGAGTGGATGAATACTCTTGAAAGAGCATTTCATTACTATCAAGTACCGGATATAAAAAATGTGAAATTGGCATCCAAACACCTTAATGGAAAAGCCTCTGATTAGTGGAAACAAGTGCAAATGTTTCACCAAAGGAATGGTAAAGAAAAGGTCAGAGATTGGAAGAAAATGAAGAAGAAGTTGAGACCAAGTGTGTAATCTTGCTGAAAAACAACAAAATAGAAGTTCTACAAGGTCTGGACAGCAGCTACTGAGCAGTTTCAGAAGCTTTACAAGATCTAGACAGCCGCTAAAAAGTAGGGGTGTTCAAAAACCCACCATATCCGCTCGACCCAATCCACCATATCTGCCTGACCCAACCCACCACCTGCGGTTACAACGGTTTGGCAGCTTGGGTTGGGTGGATTTCATAGGATTTTTCATGGTTCAGCTCAGTTGGCGGGTGCCGAATATAAAACCAGCCTAGACCCGACCCAACCCACAACTTATTTACACACACATGCACATATAATAAATTTATATAATAAATTCCCTAGACAAAGTAGACTATTTTGTTTATCACTTTTTGAATTGATTTCTCTATGCCCACACTATCTATTTATTGCTTTTGGCATTTGACTATTTGTAATTAAAAGTTTATTTAGTGTGTCTATTTCACGCAAACTAAATTAACTTTAGAGTATTTTGTTTATGTTTTATTATAAATTGGTATGTTTGCTTGTGCTTTTTTTATTATTATTATGAATATTATATGATCCAATATTTGACTTAGACTATTGAATATAATGTGCTAAATAGGGTTTTAAGTATCAAGTAACGGACCCATAATCGTAACGGTAAAGGTATAACGGGTATCGGGTGTATAGGATGATACGTAACGAGAATCGGGCGTCAGGGCCGTGAATTTTTTTTATTTTTGCACACCAACCCCCAAAAACAGTAATACACATCTTTACCCTATACTAATGTATATTAATATTTTTAAAGAGTTCTAGTGAATTATTTCAAGTTTTCACAAATCATTAGTTCGTTACTCAATTAAAATTAATTGAATAATGAACTAGAACTCTTTGAATATAAATAAACGTGTTAAAAATTCACGTACACCCGTAATTTATAATTATTTTGAAAAATATTTTTGCAATATATTTTTACAAAATATTATATAAGTTATAAGTTACTAGCTTGCAAGTTAAAAAGTTTTAAAATAATACCAAAAATTTCTTTGAATTGTATTATAATTTTTTAAATTTTTTATTTACTCTTTTAAGAATTAAATCATGAGACTTTATAATTTATATCTGAAAGAAAAGCAAAGTAGTGTACTGATTGTTAGGAATCTCTGCTTGCATAAGTGATCTATGGGTTTCTTGCCATTCATGTGGGTGTAACGGAAATCGGGAATGTAACGGCCTTTACGCACCTTTATGCACTGTATTGGGCCGATACGCCATGAACTACTTTACACATATAGTATCGCGGTGTAAAGCGTATAGGAGCCTCTAAAATCCCATACGTATCGGGCGATACGTATAGGATCGGGCAATACTTAAAACTATGGTGCTAAATACTTGAAATGATTGTGTGCTCAATTTTTAAATTTTTAATTAGTTTGTGATACCAAAATTGCAAAGTTCGAGTCTCAAATGTTGTTTGCTCATTTAAAAATCTAAAGATTTAGTTGCTATTTATTTTATTTTATTTTAAGTGTTTATAAAAAAAATAAAAAAATAAACAGTATTGCTAGACCTGCCCAACCGTCAGTTGAAACCTCCCTTATATTCAACCAACCCGCCGGATATTAAGGTGTGTGGGTTGGTTGGTGGTTGGAAGGGTTAGCCGGCCAAGGGTAGGTTGGTTAGCGGTATTACCTCAAACCCGCCCCCAACTGACCTACGCACACCCCTACTAAAAAGCACTATTAGATCTGGACAGGTTCTGTTTAATCATGCCAAAGCTGGAAATCCATTCCTTATGGAAGATGTAGTCATTTTAGAGTGGAATAACGTGTTCAGCTTGAAAAGGCAACTTTTCCAGCCCCTAAACTGCCTACAGCCACTTGTTTTGAGGTCGTAAAACAGCCACAAGATGAAGCATTTGAGAGATTCAGGTGTGTTGACATGGAGGAGATGGAGCAATATGATTTGTCAATTTATGATGAAATGGAAGAAATGGGAGATCAACTTCCAAGTGAGGAAATTGGAGGAGATTTTGTTGAATAGTTTTAAGATCCTCTCGAGGAAGTGCAACCTAAGGATGATCAACCTATGAGTGAGGAACATCATGATGTTTTTGAAGAAGATTGGGTGAGAGAATACTTGTTGCTGCCCAAGAAGAACAAAAGGACTTCTAAGGCTCCTACAACATCTCTATTTGCTTCCAAAAGCTTGAATCAAGAAACCAAAGAAAGTGGCTCAAACTTAGCCTTAAATTTCCTTGACACAGTGACTGGAAATGAAAGTTTTAGCGCTGTTTAGAATTGATCACAACCACATGTGGATGTTTTTAAGGTGTCCCGCCCATCTACGATGAACTAAAGATACATGTGGATGTTTTTTAGGACATCCAGCCCATCTACGATGAACCAAATGAAGTACATTCATTTTATGATCAATCTGCAAGTGAAGAACAAAATGATAATATTGAAGAAAGTAAGAATTTTGTTGGCACTATTGAAGAAAAGGAATCTTTTGATGGGCTATGCTTTGATGAACAAATCCTTGCACCTAGAAATGGTTCTTTCAAAACTGAAATTGGGCTGTTTTATGGTCCATTACTTTCATCTATGATTCCAGCCACAAAGATTGAATCTATGTTGGTACCTTTTCATCTACATTCTAAAGTTGGTTGTTGTCTTTTGAAACCTTCTCTCTTCATTCAATCTGTCTTTTCAATTTTAAAGAAAGATGGGAGTTGGAGGACACACAATAAGTTCTGTAAATGGGTAATTTTGATTGCTACTATAACCTGAGGGCAAGTTTCTTTAAAGAGGGGGAGTATGATGTAATCCTAGTCTACTGAAATGAATCGATTGCTACTGCTGCTACTGGAATTAAATGTTACCGCTGTACTATTGCTATGCTACTGTTGTGAGGCTGCTGTGATGCCGTGACCTGACAATCAAAATTGCTAGAATATGCTGGTCGTGCTACTGGACAGCTGTTGGACTGTGCTGGTTTAAGCATTGTGGTAGCTTTGATATTTTTTCTATCATGTGTTTAGTTAGTTGTTTGTGAAGTTAATGTTATAGTACTTGGTGACAGCCTAGTCACGTTAGTTCTTCTCTTAGTTAGTCACAAGTTGACTTACAACCAAAAAGATTCCCTATAATTAGAGGGAAGTTACCATTTTAAATTAGTTTCCAGATCTGTTGTCATTTTTTGTAGAAAGAGAATTTCTATCTTTTCTCTGTAATTTTCCAAGTTTCTCAATAAAACTCCAAGTTTCTTTCACTTTCTTGCATTTTCCTAGTTACCAAACACTAGGAAATGCATCACCTTTGCTTGGTGGCGTTTAGGGATAACTCACCCCTTCCAATTTTCAAATTTTTGGTCTCCCCATCCAATTTCAACCACTTTCCTAACGATCATCAGCCATCTCAAGATACAAAATCAATTTAGGGGTGCCTCACCCATTCCAATTTTCATATTTCTTGCCTCTCCATCGCATCCCATTCAATCACTGCCCTATAACCCTAAAATGATCATTGGCTACCTCAAGATACAAAATCAAGCTCTCTCTCTCTCTCTCTCTCTCTCTCCACCATGTTACTGCCTGCAAGCCGTTGTCCTTCTCTTATTCTTTAACAGATTAAATTTGATGAAATGATACAACAGGGTTCAATGATCTACTGTGAATCAAGTTGAGACAAAAGCACTTTTTCTCAATTACTTGAGATCCCTCTAGATCTTCGGTTTTCTTTTTCCCCCAACCTTTGTAAGTGTGTATATACTATTCTCACATTCAATATAACACATATTGCCTAATGTTTTGCCTCTTCAATCATAATTAAATTTCTTTCTTAACCCTACAAAAATTATTAAAGTTTTCATTTTCTATATTTCAATAGCATCAATGGATATTTCCATTCAAATTCCCCAAAGACTCCATTTCCCCATCTTTTGGCACAATTGGTCATTCCTTCTCATATTTCAAGTGCTTTTGCTTCTAAATTTTCATATCCCTTCTTTTATTAATTTATCTCTATAAAACCTCATTCCATAACCATTTTAATCTCAATCCACCTATTCTCTTCATTGATGCTAATATTAGTAAACAGTCAAATGACACCACACAAGCAAGAAGAAAACGGGAGGATCGTGAACAAAAGTGGGATAAAGATACAGTGGTAAAACCTTAGGTGGGAAACAATCTTTCATCCAGAGATAAGCACAAAAATGATAATGTAACAAGGCTATCTAATATTCCTCCAATTCTCAATATCAAATACTAAAAAAAAAGGAAAAAAAAAAAAAAAAAACATATTAAAGAAGGAAATTTAAATTTTCTTCACTTTGCTCGGAGAAAGAAAGAAGCACTGAAACCCTAAAAGACCTCAAAGGAAGCAAGGCATATTCACTTTCACAATACACACACACACACACACACACATAATATGGAAATATATGAAAACCAATCTTAAGTTCAGAGGCTCTCTTTGTTGAGGCATATCTGTAAACCAAGGACAGATGAAAAATGCTTATCATATATGATAGCATGATATAGATAAGACAACTAAAGGCAAAAAACAAATATAAAATATAAAAATCACATCTATCAATTTCCTAATAAATAGTATACCATATCATAAAATTAGTTTCCAAAACAAATATTGAAAGTGCAACGACAAGTTTTGATGAACACTACAAATCAATAAAGAGAAGCATAAAAAGATGACAACAGAAAGGAAAAGAAAAGAAAGGAAAATAGTCTGCCTTGCAACCGAGAAGAACCAGTTATTGCATCCAAGGGATACCATGACGCCATCGGATGAGGAACAAGTAACTTAGTGTAGAAGGATAGACCAGGTACTAACCTTGATGGACAAGTCAAAGACAATCTAGTCCTGCCAAAATTTCCTGGGACAGGACCCATGTCAATTACTTCAGCTCGTCTATGAGATAGGGCTTCCATGACTAATCCCACATGCTCTTCGTTTACCTGAAATAACATATTTATGACTAAAGGTCCCAAATCCTTAAGAAAAGAGAAAAAAAAAAAGTACATAAATATACACATTTGCAATTCTTACCTCAATAGTCACTTCTTCCAGTGGCTCAAGCTTTACACCATTATCAATTTTATACCTATTCCAATACAGGAAAATTACTCAAATTGAGAAGATGAATAATCTACCAAGAAAAGTGATTTAGGATTAAAATCCAAAAACAGGGACTTTAAGATATATTTGACCACAGAATTCTTATGATAATTTCTAGTCAGGAAACAATTAAAAAAAGGGAATAGTATAATAAGATGTAGCTTCCCACAGTTTTGGTAGTACTTCATTTAGAGACCTAACTTTTGACAACCAGTGTACTCTATCGAAGCTTCATTTTCAACAAATATTACCACAAATAGCATAACTGTAAAGGTATGAGTTACAAATTTTGAATCAAATGATAATCAGAGACTCAACGAACAGATAAAATCAATGTTGCTAATATATAAGCTCACATGTAGCATGTGAAATATTATTCCATTCTCAAGCCTTTCACAGGCGCTAGCTTTGCAAACAAAATATAGAACATTTTTATAGCAGATTTTAGGCAATTCACACAAAAATGAGAATATCTTAGAAGAAAACGAGAGAAAGAGAGAAAAGAGAGAGAGAGAGAGAGAAACGAGAGAGAGAGAAAAGAGAGAGAGAGAGAGAGAGGAGGTAAGGGGAGAGAGACAGCATGTGTAAATAAAAACTGCAATACTCTCCTCAGATTATGGAATATTAGCCTAGAAATTCTACACAGTTAAATTATCAAGAACGTTTTTTTTTTTTTTTTGAGTTGATGAGCTAAGTTCAAAGAGCATACTTACATGAGTATATGTTATCAGTGCATGCATATACAGGAAAGAAAAACAATCATACTGTATTATGAATGAAGAAAAAAACCACTGCCTCAGTCTAGCATGCTAGAAACTCACATGACTTTAGGTGGTGAGACAGAGAGCTCAAATCCTTCACGCCTCATATTCTCAATTAAAATACCTGTTTTGCACATGGAAACTACTTTCAGCAGAGAATTGAACTTTGATGCTTAAAAAAAGTTGATATGCACAAAAGATAAAAAGACTACCAGTAAAAACATTAGTACTATAATGCTATCTCAGTATCTACGCTTTATGGGTGAAACAGGAAATATCAAAACATGGATGAATGATCAAAGGAAACCAACCTAGTTGAAGCTCTCCCCTCCCCTGAACTTCAAATGAATCTGATAAGCCTGGGAGTACATTTATGGCAAGATTTGTTTCTGCTTCAGCCATTAATCGGTCACCAATTCTTCCTCCAGTCAACTACAAATAAATATACACAGTTAATAAATCACTCCGCTTAGAAGACTTAAATATCATGCCCCATGAGCATGCCTGATGTGCATATAATTATATGACATCCTGGGGTCAATTCAAAATGGAATCAGATGTAGCACATTGTAAAGTGTTATATGTACTACCTACACCTGGGGGACAAGAATGGTTTTTTCTATAAGTGATTTGTAATTATTCATATAGTAACAGAATAAAAACTTTCCCACATAATAACATTCAAGTGATTTATAGGACACAGACAAGACTTTAAGGGGTACTTTCCAAATTTCTGCTCATCTTTACATAGATAAGACTTTAAGGGGTACTTTCCATATTTCTGCTCATCTTTACAATAAGGCAGCATATAAATGCCAACTTTGAACCTAATTATTACTCAGGGAAAGAAAAAAAAAGCTAATTATTACTTTAGTCAAATCTCTGCACACACATCAAAAGCAAGTCTAAAATGAAGGAAACTACAAATTGGTTCATTACACAGGGTAGAAAGCAAAAACACATGGCTTCAAAAGGGAAATATTGTTCGAGAAGCCACCCCACACATGGATTTCATAATCCTGAGAAATGATCTAGATATTATTACAAGAAATACGAGGATTCAACTCAAATTTCATTCTCAAAGTTCAATCTCCATGAATTTGATGAACCCCAATTGTTTCCACAAAACTAGTAGATTGGGTCCAATTGACCAATGATCAATTCCCAAAAAAATGTCTAAGAAAAAAGGAAGCGTGAAAGATCGGTGGGCCTACACGTCTAACTGTATGACATGGGCAAGATCTCTTCCAAGCTAATAAAATTCATCTCTTGAAGAATAAAATATAATTAAAATTTTGATTATTGGGTTTTCTAAATTACCCTGTTCAAGAAGAAACTCATGATTTCATACTTGAGTTAAGTTTTTGAAGAAATGTCCAAGGTTGATATGCACTATAAAGAGCTTAAGCTCAATCAAACTTTGGGCAGACTTGAAACTCGTAAATCCAGAATAGAAGTATAAAACCCAGAAATTTTAATTGATATATTTTCTAGAATTTAACGCAAAAATTCTTCTCGATATTGATTGATTTGGAGTCTGTTCAGCTGGAAAACTTAACAAAGAATTCACCACGAGTGTTGATTATTTTGCTTTGTTGATTGCTGGTTTGATCACCATTCACGATACTTCAGAGCCACTAATTAAAACTATAGCCCCCATAAATCAATAGGTAATGGTTACTTTATGCCCACGCTTAAAACACATTTTGACATATTCACATTACCAGATGAGTAAATAAAATGAAATTAAATAAATTCATCTCTAACATGTTTGTATCTAGTACAGAAGGATAAAAAAGATAAAGATAACAAAAAACTTAAGTAAAACTACATCATGCCTTTACTTCCTAGACCAGTGATCAAAGATTCCATAAATTGAAATTACATTAAAATTACATTATTTTAAAGGGAAAATGACATTTTAGTACCTTCAACTTTGGGGTGAATACCAATGTGGTCCCTAAACTTTACTTTTGCTCGATTTGGTCCAAGTTTTTTAAAAGTTGTACCAATGTGGGACAGTAACTTATGGAATTAACATTCCATCCGTTAAAATTGACGACTGGCATTTGGGTTGCTGATGAAATTAACATTAACTGACTCGCAGTCAAGTCAACAGCCGTTAATTTGGTAGATAAATGTTAATTCTGTCAGTTAATGTCCCACATTGGTACAACTTTTTAAAAACTTGGACTAAATCAAGCAAAAGTAAAGTTTAGGGACCACATTGGTATTCACCCCAAAGTTGAAAGTACTAAAATGTCATTTTCCCTATTTTAAATTAAGAATTTAATATACCTTTTTTATAAACTGATTTTAGTGCACTTCACCAGAAAATTAAAGCATTCTTTGCAACTTTGTAACCAAACATAGGTAAATAGTCAACTTTATCTAAACAAAATCCTTATATCCTCATCTTCATTATAATAGTAGCTACTGTGTCTTTTCTCACAGCCCAAACCCATGTTCCTTTTGGACTCCTCTTGTCCTCATTGCACATTCAACTTGAATCAAAACACCCACCCTTTTAAGTAAGGCTGCAAACAAGCTAAATAGAGCAGAGTTTTGGGTTGCTCAGGCTTAGCTTGGTCAGACTAGACATGCGCTCGACTCGGCACAAGCTCGAATCAAGCTTTGCACTCATGTTCAACCTCAGCTTGTGTGTCTTTGGGTAAGCTTGAGCTCAGTTGACTCAATAAGTAAAAGAAAATTAAGAAAAAAATAAAAAGGAAGAGTTTTACAATCTAGATCTAAGAAACTTTGAATCTGGAGTTATGATTTCACGCCAGGGCCGACCAAAAATCGTTTTGAAAGGAATCTTGTTGCTGGAGAGGTGAAATGAAGAGAATGAAAGGCCCCAGCATCTCCTTTTCTGATTGATATCCTCATACCCCTCTAACAGTAATAGAAGGACGATGATGGCTTCTCCTCCATCACGACTCATCATCATCGCCGCTTCTGCCAATATCCATCCTCCTCTTCTCTCTACTTACTTTTTAGAACTGATTTATGTGGAGGGTGACTAAAAAGAAACAGGTGTATGGCCTCCTTATTTTATATAAAGATTCATTCCTGATATGGGTTTATTCTCTGAGAGATATTTAATGAAAAAAGAAGAAGATGGGATGAGGCGGCTGGAGCAGATGTCTAACAAGTGAAGACCACTTCATAAGTTAGTCCGATTGCACGCTATTGGATTTCCGTTTAATCTAATGGGTTATGTAACACTTTAACACCTTACGTTAATAAGAATTCTAAGAACCAAAAGTCCACTTTATAAGTTAGATTGGTGAGAGCCATTGGATTCAATTTAATCTAATGGTTATATAGCACTTTACATGGAAGTGTAAAAACCAAAAGTTGAAGTGCATTTTAATAAAAATAAAAGCTGAAACAAATAAAGTAAAAGTTAAAATACCAAATATAGCCCTCTTGTTCACAAGTATGTTCATGAGCCCTAAACAAGCATGTTTGTGAGCTTTATTGAATCGAGCTTTGGTTTGCTTGAGATTGACTCGGTTATTAAATAAGCCTAAACTTTAAGCTTGAGGTTGGCTCAATTAATAATTGAACAAACTTGAGCAAGAACTTTAAGCTTGAGATTGGCTCAATTAATAATTGAACAAACTTAAGCAAGCTCTTATCAAGCTTGATCGCGAGCGGCTCACAAACAACTTGGTCTTTGATTTGAATGAGTAGCACAAACATTAATCAGAGTAAGGTGCAGCCATGTCAAACATAGACACAGCACACACCTGGAAAAATGACAGGAATAGCTAGAGTGCATTCAAAATTCAAAATAATAATAATAGTGACTCTAACCAACAAACATGGCGCCAATATTAAACTAACTCGAGACAATCCAGTAAGGCTTCATCTTACTTGTATAATGTTATTTATATCTTACAAAAAACGCTTTAATTAAAATAAAATAAAGAATTCAAAAGTACGATTATATAGATGGCAGTTATGCTCCTACAAGTCAAAACTAAAATATACCATTTCAGTTTTCAAAATTGAAAAATAAGAAGGCAGGAGGGGAAGAGAGAAGGGGGGGGG
>JAESVK010000627.1:235718-253905 GCA_017140935.1 Hamamelis virginiana
AGGGGGGGGTCTAGGTATAACAATGCAACTATCTAATTATGTTTTGTACTAATACAGACACACACACACAATCACTGCCTTGTCTTTGCCATGTTTTTGTTCTATATTCCATGTCAGCATGTCCAAGTTGTGTTACTGTGTTGAGTTTATGTCCCATGTTTGTGTCCATACAACAATGGTTTTGAACTTCCGTCACTCAATAGTTGACACAATTTGAGAAAGTTTACAAATCAACAACTAGATGCAAGACTAAAACATTAACGAGAGCATATGGCAACAAAAATAACAATTGACAACAACAGAGAGATGTTACTCACATGGGTACCATCACGACCAGCCAATGGAGAGTCATTAACGCTAAAAGTCATGGAAATGGTAGGGGGATCCAAATCAACAGTGGGCAACGCAGTCAAAACCTGGCAGATGTCATTAGAATCGGCTTAGAAATAAAATCATACTATCAGAGTATCAGACTCATTGAACAACAAAATGCTAATGTGCCAAAGTAAATAGCATGGTAACATGTAAAGAACACACAATGATGTAGCATCGAGCATAGACAACAGAACATTCCAGAAAACAGGTGGGGGAACTCAATATAATAGAGAAACAAAAGGGATAGTTAAATTGACCACATAATGGACATTGCACATCATACTTTAGTACAGCATGCAAAAGCAAGAGGAAAATCAAAATGATGCCAAAATTCATGTTCCCAATCAATGCCAACTTATCTGTACGAATATGGACACATATAAGCACATCAATGAATTAGTCTACAAAATTATCCCAGAACAGAATACAGGAAAATGGAAAATCCAGACTGCAGGGAAAGCCATATAATTCTTGTTCAAAGAGAGCTTTTGTTCATTAGTCTTCCACTAAACCAATGCTTTGAGACAACGCCAAGATAACAAAATCGTATTAGCTTTCTATACAGTAAACTCTAACCACTCAACAAAGCCATAACTCCCAACTACGTGGCATCAACCAGAAAAATCCTTTTCTACAATTAAATTATGTTCCTCTATGGTTGAAGTTGGTTGCCAGACAATGAGACATCTTAATACAGTGGAACTATCAAAACGTCCATACTAAATGCTTGTGCAGCACTGGGGAGCAATTGTTGTTCAACATCTCCACGACTCCACGTACAGTGCTCTTCGTTACAAGGTAAGCAACAGAATAATAGAATATACACACATGCATGAAGCAAGTTAACATAATGTGAGATCTTTAGGATGTTTCCTTTCATGGAGCTTTTACTTGTGATCCTTAAAGCAAATTGTGCAGTGTACTTAAATGCTTATTCAAAAATACCCAGAAGAATAAACCCATATTAAGATCAATGCAAATTCTGCAGTGTAGCGTACCAGAAGTTCATACCCATTCACAAGTTGTATGTGTGATGCCTATACTCACCACTAATTTTGATGTAGGACAAGTTGAAAGGAGAAATTGATTTAGTTGGGAAATCATTTGTATTGGAATGATTATAATTTATACAAGGGATACTCATGCAATTGTTTTTGTACTTTGAATCAGGTAGTCAAAATTTGTATTTGTTTAGGAAGTAAACTAGGTTTTAACAAGTAGTAATCATAGCAATGTAACATTCACATTACTCTAGCATAACACGGTATTGGTCAAGCTACTACTGCAATGAAATAGTAAGTTTTTCTCCTTTTTGTCTTTTTGGATTATTTTACTTTGATTTTAATGGATATCATGACTAATTTAATTCAAAGGCTAAGATCTATTGCTATTAGAGTGTTTGGTATATAAAAAAAATTATTATCTTCTCTTTTTCAAGAGAAAAATATTAAATTGAGCATTGCAACTTTGAAGCCTTGTATGGAGGCTATGCATGCCTAGATCTCTCTCTCTCTCTTCTTTCTCTCTTTCCATCTCTATCCTTCTTTCTCCCTCTTCTTTCCCTTAATTTATCTGCAATTACACATTGTTTTGCTATTTTAAACAATAACCACACACCAAGCATCAAAACAGTCTTCAAACCACTAATTCTAATCATTAAAACCCTCTTTTACCTATTTCCATCAATCCCTAAATTTTTCTACAGCAACCGTGCTAAATTTTTAAAACTATCTAGATCATTGCTGCATCAAATTTTTACAGCATACTGCCCATTAAACGCATAATTCACTTACCAACAAAATAAATTCACAATAAATATTGAGACTTCTAACTAAAGTTAGCGTGGCAACCTTCACCTCATACTAGATGTCAATTTTTGGAATTGTTATTGCACCCTCTTGACACCAATCCAAAATCACTAATTCACATTTGATTCCCCCAATAAAAAACCACCTTTGACCAGACAGCTAACAGCCTTGCAAAAAATACTCAAAAATACCAAGGACACAAAATTCCAATTAAACCCATACGGACTGAAAAAGTAACTATAAAATAAATTAAGCAGTAATCAAATACTTGAGAAGAAATAGAAAAAACATTGCCATGATAATGGATCAATTTCTATGTTGAAACATATATGCCTAGGAACTATCAGAGTCCACTCATTTCTTCTATAGTTCTATCAGAGTCCTTAGTTATATTTGCCTAGGATATACATCTCCCCTTTTCCGTACATATTTCATAGATAATACGCATTCTATAAATTATACTTTTTAAAATAACAAGAAAATGAGTCTATTCCCATCCCATGGGTTTAAGAACCTAGTTTGAATTGTTTATCTTATACCTTTTGGCAAAGTTATTCCATATCATCAAAACATTCCTATATATTTAGTTGGAGTCACAAGAGAGGTGATTGATGGAAAGGGAAATCTTGACCAGAGTGATAGCAGAGCACAAGGTTGAGATAGGTGTCCTGAATGTAGGACAACTGATTCCTATCACAAAGTGCACTACCAAAAGGGCATGAGATGCAATAGATGTTTGACAACAATAACAAGAACAGTCTTTTTCAGAACTCAGAAAGATGTCCTCTTAAGGGCATGAGGACATCAGGCACACAGAATGGAAAAGACAATACAAACGTGTACGCCGTATCATGTAGCCAAATATAAAAAATTATTTACAGAAGGCTGCAATCTCAGCTTATAAGAAGGACAGAAAATCATGTCAAATTCAAAACATAGAAGAGCAATTGTTTGCTTTTCGAAAAAGTAAAAAGAAAAGAGGCAGGGTGGGTTAGCAATGACTTGCTTATGTATCAGTGTATCACCTAGGCAAAGTTCTTAAAAAGGATCTTAAAATAGTACAGGTTAAATTAATTATTTGATTAAAGAGAAGAACTGGTACAAAGAAGATTAGGTGAAGAACAACATTGATGCTCTGCAGAACAATATAAATAGATTACATACCTCCACACTTGACACTGTATGCCCTATCGATGGACTTGTCAACCCAGCCATAGATATAATATCACCAGCTCCTGCACTATCAATTAGAACCATGTTTGTACCTTTCTTTTTCATTAGTTTCGTAACCTACAAGACAAGAATTATTAAGTTAACCTGTATCATAGTGGCTATTATAGAATTTCAGGATATTTGAAAAATGTATCAAGGTTTATTAAAATATGCATACAAAAATTTACCTCTTTCAAAACTTTTGAAATTTCAACCAATTTTGGCTATTTCATTTTCATATGCAAAATTGTGGATGAGTAAAGATAAATTCTTTAAAAAAAAAAATTTAAGCTCCCATTGTTCTTCTTAAATCTTTTAAAAGCAAATTTGTTTCCTTAAAGCATGCGTAGTAGATGGCATATCAAGCATTTAAGAAGAAGAAACAACGATCTTAATGATCCCTGCATTTTGGGGAAGAAAGATAAGTTTTAAAGAAAAAGGACATTTTCATATTTATTTGGGTTGTTGACACTGATATATAATGATGTCCAGACATGAACGAAAAAGATTGGAAAATAACTAACCACATTTCAGAGTTGGCAAAATCATGGTTATCATTCTATATTAACTGATATTTAAACAAAATGCAGTGGAGATGCAGGCTCCATCATCATCAACAAAAGCAGTCTAGACATAAAAAAAAAATAGAATTCTTTATACTAAAAAATGAACCAAAAAGTGCCATATGGAATGTATAAAGTACTGTGATGCAATCCTTTTTCATTGCATCTCAAAAATGAAGCTTTTAGTTCAATCATACAACTAAACTGCAGAAAAAGATGGAAACTGGGATGAAGCATTTGGGTATTTTGGACTATATAATTCAATAGCAGTGTGCTAAAACTCATCAAAACTGAGATAGGTCGTTGTTTAGAAGAGACAAATAGTAATAATTGTAGAAGAATAGAATCCACTCTATCCCACATCGCCTAAATAAGAGGCTTGCTATAGTTCATATACCTGTATTGGGCACTCTACCTACAAGCTTAGCCTTTGAGGTTGGAAACTTAACATGGTATCAGAGTTTGGTTATCTACATGACAAGGCCTAAACGAGCTTGCCCGTGAGGGGGATTGTAGAATAATAGAATCCACTATATCCCACATCACCTAAATAAGAGGCTTGCTATAGCTTCATATACCAATTTTGGGCCCTCTACCTACAAACTTAGGCTTTTAGGTTGGAAACTTAACAATAATCAACACCGACAACTGAAACCAGGCAATATAGAAACACAGACCTTTCCTTCTTCAACTTTCTCAACCCCAGAATCAGTACTGCGCAGCCCATGTACTCTATCACCAATGCGAATGATTCCAGAAGAAATCCGTCCAGTCAATATCCTCCCAAGATAAAAGTCTCGCTCCATCATGGAAACCTAAAAGGGACTGTCGAGCATATTTTCAAGTGTTCCCCAGAAGAAAAGCATGAACAAAAAAGCGGACGTAAAATAAAACAAAAGAGAGGGAAATAAAGAAAATGAAAGTACTACATCTAAAGATACCAAGGAATTTCCAATCAACTATGCACATAATCAAAATGTAGTTATGAGTAATATGATTAAAAACAAATATGAGCATTCCATGTTTTATAAGGCCACCCAGTGCACAAGAAAGGTTGTCCCTGTACATTGTCCTCGTACATGTAAGGAACCACCACTATCAATCAATGTGATCAAAGGGGATGGCTTGCATCGCCACTGCATTCTTATTCAATGAAGGCACTTCAAGATCTGTAATGCCTAATTAAAAGGAACCTCCTTTATGAACACCCAATACTTTAAAGCCAGTTGTAAATTGAAACATTGTTGGACATAGTTCAGTCATTTTCTCTATAATACGTGTTTGTATGTGTGCATATGTGTTCTTTTACTTTCTCTGTGTTTCGTGTAGAATTCTTCATGCAAGTAACATCAGTAATTTGCATGAAGATATACATATGTACATAGCAACTCTCTTCCCTTCCCTCCTTAATGCTAAATTCTCACGCATTCTCATATTCCATTCATTCTAAACCCACCATCCCAATGACATGGCTATATCACATTGATCAATTTAAAATTATTTTCCTTTTATATTAACTCTAACCAAGTAGCTAATTGATGCCTCTTTATCTCTCATTCAATTTGGTCCCACACATGCCTTTAATTCCTTGATCACTTTAGAAATGATTTTTTTTTTCCATTAGAAATATTTTTTTTTCCTTTCTAATTAAGCAATCCAAGTGGCGCTCATTGATTGGTCATGAAAATATTACAATTTCATGGGATCATGATCGGTGCCAAAATTAGGTCACCTCTTTACAAACTTCCCAAAAAAGCCATAAAATTAAGTCCCTCTCAGATGGCGACTTAACACTTTTCATTCATGCAATTAATAATATCCAAGTCAAATAAACTCTTTTCATTCTTCACCTCTTTAATTTCAATTGCATATAAAAATCTTACGGTAATTTTGATCAAACACAAATCAAACAATTTTGAATAGGAAAAAAACTTGTTAAGCTACAAAGTTTTATTTTTATGATAGGTTTCTTTATTCAATTTAGTTTGTCTACATACACACAAAATTTGTTCTCAATCTTATTTTTTAATGAATTTTAGTTTTAAGTTGGTAATATTTTTTTATATTTATTTTTCGTCAGTTTACATAAAACCACATATTTGATAATATCATGACTTTCGTTATCAATTTCTTTTATTCTTATTTTTTATATAGTATGAAGGCATTTAGGCAACCTGATGTAGTTTCTGATATATGATACTCATGCAAAAAATTTAATATTATTGTGAATTTGGCTCCTTTACATTTTGTCCAAATCAATTCTGTTCTGCTATCAAATAATACCATAGTATGTCAGAGCCAAAATAAGTTATAGTAGATCAATAATACTTGTAGTTTGATTCTCATGTTGTTATGGTGGGTAGTGGTAATGTTGTTTTTTTGGTATTCAATGTGATGGTGGCTTTGGCGTTAATAAATACTTTTAACTGATGATAGATATTATTGGTTGTGACCCTAACGTATTGTATACTATTCTTGCACATCACGCAGGTCACCACTAGGCACTAGTATATATGTATGCATATTATATATATAAAAGATCATCAACATTTTACTACCGACCAGCATTTGGAAAGGTGCATCGAGGCTAGCTGTTGGTGGAGAAACATGTCTTATGACAGCATCAAGCAACTGTGACATATTCCTTGCTTCAACAGGAGGATCTTTGGTGAAGGTGGAGGAAGCCCATCCTTCTTTAGCAGAAGCATAGAGAACTGGAAATTCTAGTTGCTCCTCTGAACAACATTATAAAATAAAGTTTAAATAAAATTGCTACCTAGGCAGTAAATAAAATCAATGGAGATCATAAAAGAAAGTAGAAAAAGGTAGAACTATAGAACTTTTCCAGTTCCAATATTTCCTGCACCTGTAGCACCAAGATTCGCAAAAAGATCAAACACTAGGCTCTCAACTTCATTACACCTCTCCTCAGAAACTACATGAATGATAACCAAAAACATAGATCAGCCTTTAGTCGCCACTAATTGCAATATAAATATATACATACACACACACAATATAAATGTGATTGATTGAACACAAATCCAGACAGATAAATCATTCTGCACAGTTAACACAATTGTCTGCAGATTATTATTGATAAAATCCTCAATTGCTCAAGAAGAAAATAAAACAGAATGTCATTATCACAGAATGTTATCTATCAAATACAATGGGGGTTTATCTCTTTGGCTCCCTTTCAATGATGTGCAGATTCAAGATTTCTCTTCATACAGATTATTAATAGTAGCCAACTAACAGCTTTGTCCAAGATAGAAACCTCAGGAGCAAAGCAATAGATCATACTCATCGATGATACACCACATCATTACTACTATATTATAGAAAAATAATAACAACAGAGAACAGGAACATCTGCCACTTCCCCAATTAAGCACCCACAAATAAAAAAGGGTTATCTACACTATAGTACCACAAACTTTGGGGGTAATTTCAATCCACGACCTAAACTTTAAATTTGATCAATTTAGGACAAATTTTTAAACACTTGTTTCAATGTAGGACAAAAGTGGAACGTTGTCTACTTAAGTAATGGAGACTCCATCTATGCCTCATGTGACATCCTAGTTGGAGCCTACATGTATCCTACCTGGCTTGAGAGACTTATTTCCCGCCCAAACCGTTCACATGACCCTTACATTACTAAATAAGGGTTTCAATTTGGGGGTCAAAGCTAATGGATTAGAACGAATCTCAACATTTTCTAGGGCAGATTAATGCAGCAGTGCTTGAAATCTTAACATTTACGTGGTTGAGGAAGAAACAGTTGAGAGTATCCAAGCACTACTGTGTTTACCTGCCCTAAATAATGTTATGATTCTAGTTTTGTCCTACATTGAAACAAGTTTTTGAAAATTTGTCCTAAATTGATCAAATTAATAGTTTACGTCCTGGATTGAAATTACCCACAAAGTTTGAGGTACTAAAGTGTAGATAGCCAATAAAATAAATAAATAGATAATAAGGTCATCGTTGTTAACAATTAATAAATTCAAAAATTTACCAATATCTACAGAAAAGTCTTATGCTTAGCACACCATTTTTTTTTATCGAGGAAAAATTTTTTATACATGCAAAAATAAAGATTAAAAGGGCACAAAAACCCCTATACACTAGAGGTATACAAGACAAACAAATATGAAAAGGCAGAAGAAAAACTGTAGAGTCGAGCAATTTATGGAATGACAACCAGTTCTCAAAAATAGCAGGACATTTCCATGCATAAAGAGACCTAGCTACACTATTCTTCAATGGTTCAAAAATTTACCATTATCTAGGCAAAAGTATTATGATTAAAATACCATCTTATGCTTTGCATCCAAGATAGAAACCTAGGAAGCAAAGAAGTAGAACATACTCATCATGAGGCGCTACATTGTTACTATACAATAGAAAAATACAAGCAAAAAGAACATCTAAAAAGAACATCTGTCATTTTCCCAACTAAGCACGAAAGAACTTTACATTAATGTCAACAATTTATAACTTCAAAAATTTACCAATATCAAGGTAGAAGTCTTATGCTTAAGATATCCTATTCTAGATCAAGGATTCTTGAGCATGAAATAAAAAACTCACCACGTTGCATCGAAATGAATGAGAAAGAATCCACTAACTCAAAAGAACAGCCGAATAAATCACAAACTACTAAAATGTTTTATTTAGCATGGTTCAGCCACGTGTACATCTTGGACATTTCTACGTTCATATATATATATATAGGATATTTACGTTCATATATAATATATATGAACATGTCAATCTGGTTTGCATCAGCTTGACCGGCATCCAAACCCAAGCCCAACTTGAATTGAGACCAGGATGAGATTTTACAGCCTAAGCCTCTAATCTATAACACAAAAGTATAGCACAAGCCCACCCAATTGTCAAGTTGGGCTCAGGTCAGGTCAGGTTCAACCCGCCCAGGCTGTAGAATAGAAATTTATATACCAGAGTATTTATGGTTTTTTTTATCACTCTACATGCGATTGATGGGTGTAGAGTTATACTATCATTTTTTTCTATTCACAAATTATTTTTTTATTTAATTACAGTACAAAAAGATTAAAATTTTCACACTCTAACCATTTATAATTATATAAACTTTGGTCTAAAGATGCAGTTTTATATGTACTCTTCATGTTTAGAGTACTTCACTAAAAATTATATCACCAGAGTAATAGTCTTTCAACATCATGCTCTACCACATAGAAAAGTCTGTTGCATGAACTATGATACGTTACTTAAATGCGGGCAATCTCTAATATATCCATTGCCATTCCACTAAAAAGCAATTTCTTAGGGTTCACACACATGCACGCACACTCGCATAGAGACCCGTGTGCTCATGCACAGAGAGAGAGAGAGAAAGATCACACACACACAGAGGAAGAAAGAGAGAGGGAAAGAGATTGGTCTTGTTGGAGCACATTTAGCAAGATCAAATCCCCAGTCCTAACTCCTAACCTAACAATATAGAGGTCCCAGGAAGGATATGCACCCAAATTTGAGAAATAAGGTTCTTAAGCAAAAGGTTGAGCTCATTGGGGCTTCCCTGTGCTATTTGGACCGTGAAAAGATCTTATTGGCCTCTGTGATGCCTGTTTAGATCCCATGGGAAACTGTTTCGGCACCTTATTGGCTTCTAGGCCTCCGTGAGTAGGGGTGTCAATGGGGCAGGGTGGGTTTTTCCTTTCCCAATTCAGTCCCGTGAATGAAAACCTTTTTCCCAAACACGTCCCAATCCCATATTAAAACACGATAATTATGGCAAGTCGGGTTCCAGTCGGATTGGAGAAAATAATTAAAATATTTTTTAATTTCGATTTTTTTTTTTTTTTGGGAAAACCCTAACCATAATCTCAACAAATTTGATTTCAATCTTGAATTACAAGTATTTGTAGTTAAAATAAATATATTTATACACACTAACATGGTGAATGGAATGGAAAAATAAAAAGTAAAAATATCTTAAAACAATAAATATTGTGAATAAACGACAAAGATTTTCAAGTATAGATATATATATATTCGAGACACGGTGGGGCGGTCCCATTCCCGTCCCAAACCCTATAGGGTTTTCAAATCTCTTTCTCAAACCCTTCCCAATAGGGGTAGGGTGGGTTACCTGTTTAACCTGTCCCATTGACATCCCTATCCGTGAGGCCTGTTTTGTTTTAGTGGGTGCCTTTTCGGCCATTATGGGAAGTCTATTTGGGCCTTGACCAAGTATCCCTAGGCCCCCTTTGGACCTGCACATCCTAAGCCAGGATTTTTTGGGCCCCTTTTGGGCCTACTTGGGAAGGCCTTGAATCCCTTCTATTTTTGGGGAAGCATCTAGTGTGGCATGCATCATTAGGGCCTCGCAAATGTTGGATTTCAGCTGCAGAGAATAATATGTAGGTTTAGAATCTTCTACAGCACACACGCTGATTGAGCTCAAGAATTTTAAAAGGTATGGCAAGATGGTAATAAAAATGTCAAAGATTATATCTCTATCAATGATTAAAATGTGAAGCGAAGTCTCACATCGGCTAGGTATGAAAGTAATGTGTTGTATATAAGCGTGAGGGCTCCCTCACGTCTTAAGCTAGCTTTTGGGGTTGAGTTCTACCCAAGACTGTGTAACATAAAATGTATAGCAGATGAGTCTTTAGACAGCACAATTGAATGAAAGTGTGAAACAAATAGGATTCACATACGCACTGAGAGAGAGAAAGAGGAGTTGAAAACATAATGTGTAATCAGTTTGCCATAATGAAAGCAACTGATGAGTAACAACAACTTGACTCCTCTTAGTGGTCTTAGAAATCAGAAAGAGCAATCAGTACTTCCATTCTTATAATATTCATCTAAAGTGCATATTTCATGAATTGAAAATGTAGAAATTATAAATATGTTGTGAAGCTATACCTGCAGGTCTGTCTACTTTGTTTAGAAGAAGAATGGGGCGCAGCCCATATTTTAAGGCCTTTGCAAGAACAAATTTTGTCTGTGCAAGTGGACCTTCACCAGCATCTACAACTAAAATTGCTCCCTCAACCATGCCAACAACCAGCTCAACCTATGAATCCATCCAAAATAATTATAGAAACATCATCGAAATGATTTAACAACATAAAAATATATAAAAAATATATTAAAAAAAATGCGAACTAGTTTTCTATTAAAAAAAGAGTGCGCAGAAGATGCCACGAAGAACCTTCAGGCAATACACAATAGCTATGCCTCAATCTTGAGCATTAAAAGCTCTCTCTTGGAGACTCACTTGATGTCTAAGGCATACAACTCACACATTAACCACTTTGACCCCTAGAACTAAGACTTCCAAATTATACCAATCTCTGTTCGATTCTATTTAAGACTCTCCAACTTGTTTTGGGCCTATCTCCTTCAATATCTATCCAAATTCAGTCATTCAAAAGCCAAAACGACCAGGACTTGATCCTCTATGTTTCTAGAAGGGTTTGAGCTCAAAAATCATTGACCAAAGTCAACGGGTTGGGTTAAAAAACCAGCTGGTTAGCCGTTATGAGCCATTTTAGCTCAAATTAGATTTTGAAAAATCACTAACCAATTAGCTTTAAATCCAAAATGTCACTTCATGAAACGTGTTTAGAAAATCATTTTGAAAACATTTTAAGGTTTTGAAAACATTAATTTTGGAAAAATGGATTGACCATGGTCAAATTAGGTCAAAACCCTAGGGATGGTCAATTACTTTTTTTCTTGGCAGCAGTATACCTTCTTGTGGTCTTGCCTCCTAGCTAAGGGGGTTAAATCATTTCTCTAACACACACACACACATATATAACCGATATAGAACCAATCCTATAAGGATGTCCTTACGTTCTTATCGTAAGGACGTCCTTACGTTATTAACGTCCTTACGTTCTTATCGTACGAACACTTATACTGGAAGAGGTATTTTTGAAAAATCGACCGTTGGATTAGATAATCTTTATATGTATGTCAAGTTAGCCAAAAATCAGAGTGATCCAACGGTTGGTTTTTATAACACAGACATTTAAATAACTTTGAAAGCATCCAACGATAAATACTGTCAAAGCGTTTCACGGACTGTATTTTGAAAACCGATTATCGGATCACTATGATTTTTGGCAAACATGACATTCATAAGAAAATTATCTAATCCAACGGTCGGTTTTTCAAAATATCATTCCTATGGTTTCCAGAAGGGATGTCCTTATGATAAGGAGCATAAGGACATCCAAACAGGATCGCTTCTGTGTGTGTGTGTGTGTGTGTGTGTGTACACAAAGGTGCTATTGTCAGGTGCACATGATGCATCTTGCATCAAGTGCCCTCTTGTAGAGCCACTTGCACTGTAAATTTTGGAAAACTGACCGTTGGATTAGATACCCCTATAATGTATGTCATGCCTGCCAAAAATCACAGTGATCCAACGGTTGGTTTCTGAGAAAACTGACGGCTAAAAAACTATGACTTTTTGTTCTTTAACATGTTATCATTTATTCAGAGTCAGTTTTCTCATAAACCAACTGTTGGATCACTGTGATTTTGGCAGGCATGACATACATTATAGGGGTATCTAATCCAACGGTCAGTTTTCTAAAATTTGCACCACAAGTGGCTCTACAAGAGGGCACCTGATGCAAGAAGCATCAGGTGCACCTGATATTAGCACTTCTGTATATATATATATATATATATATATATATATATAAGTCGAAAGTACTAATCCAGAAGAATCTTGTACTTAAATTGTTATGCAATTGGCTTGAGCATGATATGCTTAAGTCATCGCCTCAAGAATTACACTAGAAATCATCTAGGAGTTGTACCACTAAATCTTTTGCCTATATATATAAGTCCAAAGTACAAATCCCGAAGAATCTGGTACTTAAATTGTTATGTAATTGGCTCGAGCATGATATGCTTAAGTCATCGCCTCAAGAATTACACTAGAAATCATCTAGGAGTTGTACCGCTAAATCTTTTGCCTTAACCTTTAAGGTATTCATAAAACCCTGCACCATGACTATATATATATATATATATATATATATATAAATGAAAGAGAGAAACATACTTCACCACCAAAATCTGCATGCCCTGGTGTATCAACCATGTTTAGCTCATTTTCCTTCCAAGAAATGGATGTAACCTGCAAATAGTTGATAGGGAATCAAATATAATGTTAGTGCAAGGAAATAACAACCAATAGTGATCCACACCAAACACAAAAGAAGGTTTCACGAAGTGAATGAAAACAATCATTATTCAAATGTCACCCACTTCAAATGGGTAATATCACAACACTACGATGCTTGATACAAACATAAATAGCTTGTTACCTGCACTTAAAGTGTCACATCAACTAGATTTTATAAGTTAGAATATCATATTGCATCAGCAAGATCATTCAAAATGGGTCACCTATGTACCTATTACAAAATTTTGGGCAAAGCAGTGTAAAACGCACCTCATAAGGATAAAATACCAAATATAGAACTTTTTACGGATCCTTAATCTTGATGAAATGGGATTTTAATCAATACAACTCCAGAAAAAAGTTGCTTCACCCTTTTAGTGGGCTTACGAAATGACACATACACAAAGACTGTAAATTCATCAAATCTTCACCCATTTAACTCGTAAATCATAATGTAGATGACTAACTTGAGTAGTCAAGTGAAATCTTATCAAAACACGATAGAGTGCAAGTTGCGGCACAAAGTTGTATCCTTGTCAACTTTTGTGTTATGCAATAATAGATATCAAAGTAAAACAAAGCTCTTCTAAGGCAAATACACCCAAATCAAACATAAAAATTTTCAAAGTTCAAGGTCAAGTAATTCAAGCAACCAATAAAGTACGCAAGAAATCCACTGGCTTAAATTTTGTACGATTGGGAAGCTTATACCAAAATTACATCACTTCAAGTAAGTGAGCAGTAAGCCAATACGTTGAAAGAGCTTGTATTTAGGGAGTGATCTTGCATCACCAGTTCCCCATGAAGACCAATGAAGATTTCATTTCAGGTTACCAAGGTACATGAGCAGTAACTTGATTGTTTATTCAATGTATTGACACTAAGGTAACAGATTTTCATAACTTTTCTTAAGATACTTGAATAATTTAGTTTTCCCTCTCTATTTTCCTTCTTGTCCAGATTCTAGGCAAAACAACTTACATTTAATAGCAATCAACTACTAGAATTAGTCAACCTCATAAAGAAAAAGTGAGATCTTAAGCCTCTGTTTGTTTAAATATCTGATTTTTCAAATAATAACCTCTCTAGATGAGCTAGTTTTAAGGATAAATGATGGCAGCTGACGCCTTTTCAAAGGAAATTGCTTCCAAATTATATCATGTTCTGCATCATATGAAGGATTTCGTTTAAGAAAATCAGGTGGAACACATACCAACCACTTTTGTCCAATGTGAAGAGAAGTAAATGTATCGCTGTACTTGCTAAATATTTAAAGCCCTTGTTGTACTAGATCCTATTCTAAGAAATGATATTCATTGTACAAAATGAAGCCTATAATCATAATTTCTTCATATCAGTACTTTCCTCAATTTTTGATTGCCCAATCAGGTACCAGTTACCAGTTCTTTGTCCATCCTCTTAACTTGTAAGGGCACACTTGAACATACCATGTATATTGAGTGATTCCATTGTCTTTTAGATAGAATGTTAAAATTCATCACCCAAAATGAGACCATTGATGAAATAATGGTATCCATCACCAGAATTGATGACAGGATTAATGTTTCCTTGAAACATACCTACTTCAATTTTGCATTATCACGTGCAGGACTGGTAATTTTCAATAGTAAACCCATTCACGATGAAGGAATTCTACCATCCAATGCCATGTAAAGCATGACAATTTCCACATGATGCCTAAATATGTCCCAATACACTGCATCTTTTTAAGATTTCTTACCATAATGTACCAATGTCTTCAAAGGGTTTTCACATTCCATAGAGGTTAAAGTAAAACAGAAAAAAGAAAAATATCCCGACTAATGATCATGTGATTAAAAGGAGTGTGTGAAGTGGGAATCCCATACACACCCATTGCTGCCCAAACTATAAGAAAAAATGCTTTGCTTTATAAATCTGCCACCTGAATGCAATCATGTATGATGTGGAAATGACACTCTTGAAATTCATGGTAAAACTGTTTCAGTATCATTCAATTAGGCATCAGTTTTGAATGAAATGCAACTATACACAGCAAAAAAAAAATTAAAAAAAAATAGAAAATAAGAAAGAATAGGCAACTCCTATTGAAGGCGTAAAACAGCCAAAATAAATAACTTGGGATGTAAAATGGTCCAAAACATCAAAAAAGGAGCTAACGCACTAGTGTACCATAGAAATACATTATGCTGGCATTTTGCTGATATAAAACCACAATATCTTGCAAGAGGTTTTGGTCTCATACTCCAATTTTTGTCTTGTCTGCTCATCTCATACCATCCCTAAACTATACCAATACTACTCCAATATGTATTGTTATTGACCGTATTAAGCAATACTTCAATCCATGAATGGTGGCCATTTTGTTTTGAAACGAAAAAATCCATGATGGGACACTTCATTCAAGAGGGGCAACTCGGGTCGTATTGCATTGCTCAAATTATAGTTTACACGCCATGTTATGGCCTTTTATCCACGATTACAATTCAAACAATAAAATGTGGTAAAGAATTTGGGATAATTGCAGCCAAAAGAAAACCAACCAAAAAATAAAAAATAAAAAAACGAACCAGGTAACTTCCACACCTAGCGATTCTTTTTCTCTCTCCATTTCCATCAATGTGTACAAATTTTACACCAATATCCATAACAGGTTAATATCAACAACTCATAATATTAACACTTCAAGACATAAAACCACAAAATATAACTGAGTGACATCTCTTGTATGCTCTATTTGCTGAGAAATAGTGGGAAAAGAAAATAAAAACTAGGAAGCAAACAACCGCCACTACAAGGACAATCTAAATTTTCATTTCTTTTTTTCTTACGCTTTCTCAGCAACCAAACAGACCATTTCGTCAGGGTTTCTATAAAAATTGCGAACCTTAGAAGCGATAGTGATGCCGCGCTCGCGCTCCAAGCTGATGGAGTCCATTGCACGCTCGTGCGGAATGTCTGCGCCGCACTGCCGGAGGAGCCGGTCCATGAGGGTGGTCTTGCCATGGTCGACGTGCGCGATCACCGCCACGTTCCGGATGCGGCTCGGGTCAAGAAAGCTTCCCGGCTCCGCGGCGGCAGAGGCAATCGATGGCGCCGCAGAAAAGGCGCGTGGGGATTGATAGGGTTTAAGAGGGATTTGACAGGGGTGGTGGTAATAAGAGGAGAGAGACTTGCGGGTGGTGGAGAAGAGAGAACGAAACAAAGGATTTGCCATTTCTTCACTGAGAAATGGCTGAGAAACTTTGGGAAATTGCATTCATTTCGTAGGGTTTTAAGACTTAGATTTAAGGGGTTTGGCTCCTCTATAGTCGAATATTTCTTTTAAGCTGTGTACCCCAATCTTATATTGCCACATCAGCAGTACCAAATGGAAAAATGGTTTCTTTTAAGCTTAATTATACTTTTGTACCGTGTACTTTGGGGTAGTTTTCAATTTGGTATATGTTCATTTGTTTTTTTTCAATTTCATATATATACTTTGAGATAGTTTTCAATTTGATACATATACTTTATTTTTTCAAAATTTGGAACTTGTATTCTTAAAAAATTTCAATTAATATCAAATTAGGGATGACCATTAATTTAACAAACGGAAAGATGACATGACAGTCGGATTAACCACATAGTGAAAAAGAAGGACCCCGTTCAAACGAATGCGAAACAAAATTCTCACATGATCTAGCCTATTGGAACCAAGGCATAAAAGATAGTTTCCACCGGTTAGAATCACAAAATTCCTTTTTGCCACATGGCTAACCTAACTACCACGTAAGCTTTCTGTTTGTCAGATTAATTGTCGTCCCCAATTTAGCCTTGATTGAAAATTTTTAAAAAATACGGGTATGAAATTGAGAAAAAATAAAGTACAGGTATCAAATTGAAAACTACCCTAAAGTACAAATATAAAATCGAGAAAAAATAAAGTACAAGTACCAAATTGAAAAACAGTCTAAAATACAGGATACAAAATGTAATGCAGCCTTTCTTTTATATATCATCTCAACCAATGGTTAGGTGAGTATTAGGTTGACTAAATTTAAAGAGCTTAAAATTAAATTTGAGTTTAACTCCAATCCATTGTTTTTTATTGAACTTATCATGTTGAGTGGTTATAAAATAATTAACATGTCAACCGATATGCTTTGGCGTATAAAAAATTATACGCCTAAGAGCATCTCCAATTCTAAAAGTCATTTTTTATCCTTCAAAGCCATTTTTTGGCTAGCTACAATAATAATGGCTAGAGGTTTTGTTAGAACTGCTGAAATGTTGCATCATCTGAGTAATAGTATAGCATAGCTATATTGAATATTTTTAGTTTCATGATTGTGATACACTCTATAATCCTCTATAAATCTACATGTTGTAATTAATGTTGTGCTTCTGCTGAGCTTACTATATGCTTCAATTGAACTTTATCAAAATTCTCAATGACATAAATGTATTTTGTACATCGCATATGTTTACTAAGCTTAATAATATTTTTATTTTCTTTAATTTTGCAGATATTGTGTTCGGGTTAACTTGAAGGAAATAATGGACAACTAACGCATAGTAAATTTCATTTTTTTTTATTAGTTTTGTTATAATTTTATCGACAATGTGGAATCGTTAATTATATTTATTAACTTATGGACAATGTTTGCTTTTATTTTTCTTCCTAAATTACTTATGTACATAATTTATTATTTTAATTTCAATAATATCAAATTTGTTGGACAAATTATTTATTGAGTTTGTTATTTATTTTATATATATATATATATATATATATAGTAAATTCCTAACTCCTCCCTTATTTGTCTGTGATTGCAAAATATAAGTATATAACAGTAGATTATCATGCTACTGCTTTCTTATAGCAAGATATTGCAAAGCATCAATTGCATCAATCATGACTGCCAACATTAGCCTCTATGAATTGCAGAACCCTGAAAAATTATTCACATTATTTGAATTAAAGGGTGGATATATCATTGTGCATCATCCATGACTCTCTTATGATACCC
>JAESVK010000627.1:254005-265444 GCA_017140935.1 Hamamelis virginiana
AAAAAAAAAAAAATCTCTTTCTTCCTTGATTATATGATAAATTTATCTAATGAATTTCTGTAGTTTCCACAAAAACACACACACACACACACAAAAAGGCTCCATCTGGTAGGCTTACCCAATCTTCTGTTGTTTCCACCAAAAGAAACAAAAATCCATCTATTAGCCTATTATATGGTATATTTGGTGAGTCAATTGCCATGGCTGAAGAGGTTATTCATAACCATGTAGAGCCCAAAACAATGTGATGTCAACATAGATAGAACTTTAAAAGCTTGAACTTTGTTGTTGTTGGTATTATTATATCTTGGTGGTAAAGTCTTTCCAAGATCTACAAGAGACTTGGGTTCGAACCTGTCTTCACCTAGCCTTGTGATTAACCATCTAACCTCACTGTAAAGTCTTTCCACGATCTACAAGAGACTTGGGTTCGAACCCGTCTTCACCTAGCCTTGTAATTAACCACCTAACCTCACATAACCATGTAGCGATGTTCTTTCTTTTACCAAGAAACTTTTTTTTAAAAAAGGGATTAACCATCCACCTGCTGAAGGTAGGTGTAAGAAGTTATTACAAATTAATATGAGAATAAATATTTTACCCTGCCATTAAATCATAATGTCACTGTAGCTTTATCGATATGTTTCACTTGCGTGTACAGATTACTCTGGAGAGAGCTAAAATGGTTCATAATTAACCTCACATAAATGTTTGCAACTATCTGGTTTACAATCAGAGATCATATTTATAAGATTTGATATATTTTCTGTAGAATCCATCAGAAGCATAGAAAGACAAGACATATAAGAAAGAAACCAAAAAAGAAGAAGAAAAAAAGGGATTAATGTTGCCTGACAGATTGGCATATAAAAGAAATGAAGACTTTGAAGAGGGATTGTGCTGGTAACAAGGAAGAAATGAACATGAAAATAAATTTAGGTACTGGTTGGTTAGGAGTTTGAAAGTACTTTAGTGCTTTTAAAAGCAAAAAAATCATTGCATGCAATTTTTGCTTTCAATAGCAAGAAAGTACTTCAAAATTGCTAACCATTACCGAAGTATGCCTTAGAGAAACATGCATGGCCTTGGCTTCCGTCGCCTTTTCTTTGGCCTAGGAGGCTGCAAAACAACCTTGATTGCAGCATCAAATACAGCCTTCACATTCTGAAAAATCATGACCCAAGAGAAGAAATTAGGCTAAGCACGGAAGAAAATAATTGGCAAAACTACTGCTAGATTATCATAAGTATTTGGCAACATCTTAATGCGATCGACCAAATGGAAGCACGTGTTATGTAAGCGATCCAATCATAAAAGTTTTAGAGTCTCAGAAAACAGAAAACAGCACCAAAAAAACAAAACAAAACATGTTTGAAAATGTGTTTTTGAAAACTGTTTTTGTAAAAACATTTCCCCTGAAAACAGCCTATTTTTTTTGCTCAACAAGAAAGAAACTGCAGAAAAGATACATGATCTATAGGAGAATGATCAAACATATTCACGAATAAAATGTATATTGTTTGACCATAAACATAAAGAAATTATTCAAACCTGCTGAGTCTTTGAACTGCACTCTATGTAAATAGCAGCACCAATTGTCTTCTTCAGTTCCTCCCCCTGTCCATTATTCTCTCACCATGAAATTCAAGCAATTTATATGTATTGTCTCATTCATTTGTGTGTTTTTGGCATTAGGTGACTTGCCTGAGCAGCTGTGATTGGAGTCGCGCCAGGGTGATTAATCAAGTACTGCTTGTCTTCCCGTAAATCTGACATTAATTACACCCAAACTTACATCAAAATCAGTAAGTACTGATTAAAAAAAAAATTATCAAGTTTATTTCCATCCAAAGAGATGATCATACCAAGTTTGGTTCCCACAAGCACAATCGGCACATTAGGTGCATAATGCCTTAACTCAGGGATCCACTAGTGGCCAATAAATCAGATAGTGTCAGATTTTCATGAGAGGAAAACAAAATGCATCAATGAAAAAAAGGAAGAAAAGACTACAGAATCAGATGAGGATTTTTTGGGTTTTGAAAAATTACCTTCTTCGCGATATTTTCATAGCTTGCTTTGCTGATAAGAGAGAAAGCCAACAAGAACACATCTGCACCCCTGTAACTAAGAGGCCTCAGCCTGTTATAATCCTCCTGTCCTGCATATACCAATGAACAGAATAACTTAAGAATATGGATTATTTCACAGTTCCTTGTTCTGTGTATTCATATAAAAGGTATAGTCCTAGTCTCCTAGAGGGTGTTTTGTGGCAACAAAACACTAAAAAAGCGTTCTTGGACAGAATTGCACTACAACCAAGTAGAAAGTGTAAAGGGCTAGAAGGAGTTTTGTGGTAACAAATCACTAACAAAGCCTTCTTGAACAGAATTGCAGCAGCAACCAAGTAGAATGAGAATAGGCCTAGAGGGTGTTTTGTGGCAACAAAAATACAAAGAAAGCCTCCCGGAATAGAATTGCAGCAGCAACCAAGTAGAGAAGAGTATAGGCCTAGAGGGTGTGTTTTGGCAACAAAGTAAGAAGAGTATAGGCCTAAACAGTGTTTTGTGGCAACAAAACAAAAACAAAGCCTTCTTGAACAGAATTGCAGCGGAATCAAGTAACCCCCATAAGCCAAGTACTCACCAGCAGTATCCCATAGTCCAAGGTTAACTGTACTCCCATCTACCACCACATTAGCACTGAAATTATCGAACACCGTCGGCACATAATCCTATCCAAAAGGGGGAAAAAAAAGGTGAAATAAAACATCATAATTACCACGCGAACTTTCATAATTATACTAATGATCATTGCATGTACATATGCACATATATATAAAAAAGCAGCATAATTCAAGCTAGTAATCATGAAACATCGATCATAAACCATACGGTGGGGAAGGTATTGCTAGTGTAAGAGATTAGCATGCATGTTTTTCCAACAGCTCCATCGCCGACGGTGACACACTTGATAAATCTTGCTGTGCTCATTTTCACACTCTGATCCTCTTCTTTTTCTTTCAATCTCTATCACTTAGCAAAGCCACCTCTCTCTCTTAATTTCCCCCTCCATCAATACAAGTCTAGTTCCTTAACTCTCTATAGTACTTTTAAATAATTTTGAAAGATAGAAACTGGAATATGGTAGGGAAGAAAGAAGAGGGTGATATTTTCAAGTGGGAGATGAGTTTGAATTTTAAAAAGAAATGGAGGGGTGAAGGTGGCATTTAATAACCCTTTTGCACCTATTACACACTTTAGCTGTGCCTCTTTTTTTCCTTTACAATGATTGCTCATTGCTTTCTGTTACTTTAAGGGGAAGGCCAGAGCCCAAGACCAACAAAGGAATTGTTTGGTGTTGGTGTTGGTGTTGGTGTTAGTTGGTTAAGTGTTGGACAAGGGAGAGATTGAATGATGCATATTGAGAAAAACAGAACATTGCTTAATTAACCAAAACACTATGATGAATTTAAGAGCAAGAGCAAGTGGAGAGTTAAAAAATTTAAAAGGAAGTTTCAAAAGATGTACAGAGGCATAAAACCTTCATGCTACTCATGTCATATGGCGACACATATCAGTGGAACTCTTCTAAGTTCTAATTTTAAGCTAATTTTGTCTGTCTATAATAATAAGGTAATATATTAATGGCTATTCTTCCAAAAGTGGGTTCATTCATGCTTGGTAGGTGCCAGCATTTTACTGCAACTGCATGGAAAAACCATGCATTTTTGGGTCAACATATCAAAACTCAAAGGTAAAATTAACTTTTTGTGGGTGTCACCATAATTAATGAAGGAAGGATTTATAAGGGAGTGGACATGGGCTGGTCTTGGTTGAGCTGAGGTTAGTCTGTTGGGGGCCCACTAGCATGTTAACAAAGCTCACTTTTGAGTACAATATAAATGTGCTAACCACGATCAATCATGTCTAGTGTCTAGTGGATGGTAATAAAAATATATGATCAACAACCTAAGGAGAAAAAAAGGAGTGAGGCCGCCCTCATTTTTCTTGACATGAGCTTTTCAATATTTATATTTTTTGAGAAATAGTAATTTAAGACGCGTCTCATGATATCATATTTATCACATTAAATCTGTTTCATTAATATAAATTTAGCTAAAATATGATAAGATTTATGAATATCTAGAAGTCAAAATAGACCGGAAACAGTATTCATGCAATATGGTTCCAATCTTGTCAGTACGTCCTTACGCTCGTTATCGTAAGGACGTCCATTCTGGAAGCCCTAGGAATGATATTTTGAAAAATCAACCGTTGGATTAGATAATCTTCTTATAAATGTCATGTCTGCCAAAAATCACAGTGATCCGATAATCGGTTTTCAAAATACAGTCCGTATAACGCTTTGATAGTATTTACCGTTGGATGCTGTCAAAGTTGTTTAAATGACTGAATTTTAAAAACCAACCGTTGGATCGCTGTGATTTTTGGGAGACATGTCATACATATAAACATTATCTAATCTAACGGTAGATTTATCAAAAATACATCTCCCAATAAAGACGTCCTTACAATAAGAGAGTAAGGACATCCTTACAGGATCGGAATCGTCATGCAATATCCGTAAAAATAGGAGGGAGCCCGTTGATACTCGGATGAGGACTCCATCATCATAGCTTTTCTCAGAAGGAGTACCACTTATGGGATGGTTGTCGTGGCAAGTTACAGTTTAATTGTTGGTGTAGGAAATATAATTGGATGGGTCCAGGTAATTGAATTCTAAAGAGGAAATTAAAAACAGCAGGATTTTGAGTAACTTCTAACATGGGTACTTTCTAATTTCCTACATACTGGCAATACTTTATACTGGTTAATGCAACCTATATATATATATATATATGTTCTGGTCAGCAAAACCTGATTTTAGCTTAAAGTCAGCAAAGAATACAAGCCCTTGAATTAGAATCTTGAGATGAATCATCCATTAAGTAAATGGAAATCAAAGGACTTGTGTTCTTTGATGACTTTAGTTAAAGTCAGCGTTTGTTGACTAGAACACTTATATATATATATATATTAGTATTGACCCGCGCGATGCGCAGCCTGTGTGATGCGCGGCAACCACAAATAAAATTATGAACAGTAAATTAATTAGCACAGTAAAAAAATGAAAAGAAAATAATATTTACTCTTTGTCAAAGTACTGTACATAAAAATCAAATTCATTTTAGTGGAAAAACTTATGAAATTAATAAAGATTCATTAAATATTAACATAAGGAAGGAATTCTATGAAATAAAGCACAACTAATTCAACTCTTCTTCAATTGCTTGCTCGCAATATTTGCCATATATATGTAAAAAAAAAAAATTACAATTTTTAAATAAGTCATACATAATGATAAGGTGGAATAAATTTATTTATATTTATTTCATTGTATATTAAGAATCAATTACCTTGTGATTTTCATGCACATTGACATGTACTTTTTTTTATGCTCGTGTTTACAACGCCTATAGAACTGCATATGAGAGCTTCAACAGTGGCTTACCAAGTGGGTTTCACGTCGGCGAGTAGCTTCCCTGTTGAACCTTAGTGGCTGTTGGGGGTCAAATTCAGTGGCTACAGAGAATTAATGGTTGAGAAATCCGAACATAAAGGAAATTTTAAAGCCAAAAAAAAAATAGAACTAAAAATCCGAAAATAAAGGAAAGTTGACAGCAAAAAAAAAGAAAAAAAAAAGAAAAAGAAAAAAAAAAAAAAAAAACATAGAAAATAAAACACTAAGAATACCGTTAATGGTAACAATTTAAAAAAAAAAAAAATTAAATGATGATTGGTGAGAAACATATACTCTATCTATGTGGAATAGATTTATTCACACAAATTTATATTTGTATATTTATTTTAACTTAATACTTCATTGGCTGATATTCTGGTAAAATGGAAAACCACACACACAGACACGAGATTCATATCAAATGTCACCATTGGAATCAATGTTTCAAACAAAACAAAAATTTAGCCAAAGAGATCAGATAAAAGGAATGAGAGCTTCAACGGTGGCTTACCAAGTGGGTTTCACACCGGCGAGAAGCTTCCTTGTTGAACCTTCGTGGCCGTTGGGGGTCAGATTCCATGGCTGTTTCAACAATAGAGAGACAGAGAATCAATGGAGAGGCAGAGAGCCGGAATGAGAGAGATGAGAAAAGAGAGAGAGAATAGTTCCACTTATATTGGGTGTTTCCAAATAGACACCATGCAAAGGATATGGATGATGTATCATATAAGAATTATCAGTTTGAAGTGAATTCTCTTATCTTAGTTTGAAATGAAATTATCTTATCAGTTTGAAGTGGAGTCTCTTATCTTAGTTTGAAATGAAATTATCTATTAAGAATTATCTATGTATCAGTTTGGTATTGAGATTTTTATAAAATTAAATAAAATAAAATCAACCAATGAGAATGAAGAAAGAGAGAGAATTAATGAGAGAATAGAATGAAGGAGGAAAGCAATTCTAGAGCCGCCACATCAGCGTAGAAAACTGCTCTATATATAATAAGATATATATATAATCTAACTTTAAAGACAAGTGACAAGAAATAAAAAGTGCAATTAGAAATCCTAATCAAACATTAAGATTTGTTTGGAAATGTAAATATAGATCCACTATTTGTTCGAGTCCAATATTGCTTAACGAATTTTAAATGTTTGTCTTTCACTCTAAACAAGCTAGTTCTGGAAAAGAATGAGAAAAGCATTAAAAGGAAAAATATTTTAGAAAGTTTCAAGAACAAAAGAAAGTTGTTTTAACGTACATATATAACTGTTTTCTACGTTTGAAAAACAGAAACTATTTTCGAAATTCACTGCAAAATGCGATAATTTCTACAAATTAGATCTTTTGTACCCTTTTTAGTCCATTAATGATTTTAATTGCTTTGAAAAATCAAAAGGTTCTCGCTTTCTTAAGGAATCACTTTGACAGTGATGTTTGAACAAATTCTACTCCATAAAATAGTCACGTGATCATTTTTATTTTATTTTTATTTTTATTTTTTCTAAGTTCATGGCCCTATATTTCCAATTTCTAATCATCATATTTTTTACCTTGATTACATTTTAGGGAATTTTTTTAACTAAGTGTACACTTAATTAAAATCAATTTTATTTAATGCATTTTAACTAAAATCAGTTAAGAACACAAGCTTTTGGATTCCTATTCACTTAATACATGATTCATTTTAATATTTTAATCCAATGACTCAAAGGATCTTAACTGATTTTAGTTAAACTGACCTATCGCTCGTAAGAATATTTTTCAATATCGATTCCATACAAGCTCATTCAAGTGCGTGCGGAGGACAGGTCAACAGCCAAATGCTTGCCTAGAAAATCATGAGGCAAGGCCCCTTTTTAAAAATAAGGATTTCAAAAGATGTCAGAAATGTCAGCTCCACTCCTTTGATGGAATAATTTCTTTCAAAATGCTGCATCATGTAGAATGGCGGGTCCATCGTCTATCCCCAAGGTTTTTGAGATCCGGAATGAAAAAAAGCGTACCTTCAAAGCCATGATTGCTGCCATCAGGAGCTGCCTAACATCATGTGGTACAATATGAGATCTCTGCTCTAAAGACGAGAATGCCATTAGACTATAAGGTTATTGATTGGAAACTAACAACCTGAAAATAATGTTTTATTTATTTATTTATTTTTTAATTTATTTAAACCTTATGGGATTTTGAATAGCTTACCCTAATCACGAGCCACACACATATATAATATGAGATAAAAAATATATCTAACAATTTTAACTCCCCACCTCATCTTGAGGTGCACGTACCTCATGCATTTTGTATTAGGTGTTCTCTTGTAAAGCTATTTGTTGTGCAAATGTTGTAAAATTGACCGTTGGATTAGATACCCCTATAATGTATGTCATGTTTGTCAAAAATCACAGTGATCCAACGATTGGTTTTTGAAAAAATTGACTGTTAAAATATGATAATATTTTTAAAAACAAAAAAGTTATAGTTTTTTAAAGTTATACATTTTTCAAAAACCAACCATTGGATTACTATGATTTTTGGCAGACATGACATATATTATAGGAGTATCTAATCCAACGGTCAATTTTTCAAAATTTTTATTGCAAGTTACTTTACAAGAAAATACCTAAAGCATCATGTGCACATGATATTAAAAGTTATATATATATATATATATAAGAAGTGCTAATATAAGGTGCACCTTATGCTTCTTGCATCAGGTGCGCTCTTGAAGAGCCACCTGCGGTGCAAATTTTAGAAAACTGACCGCTGGATTAGATACTCCAATCATGTATGTCATGCCTGCCAAAAATCATAGTGATCCAACGGTTGGTTTTTGAAATATATAACTCTAAAAAACTGTAACTTTTTTGTTGTTTAAAATTTTATCATTTTTTCACAGTCAGTTTTCTCATAAACCAACCGTTGGATCACTGTGATTTTTTTCAGGCATGACATACAAAATTGGGGTATCTAATCCAACGGTCAGTTTTAAAAAATCTGCACCACAAGTGGCTCTACAAGAGGGCACTTGATGCAAGAAGCATCAGGTACACCTTATATTAGCGCATATATATACACACGCATGCGCACACATATATAGATGCCCAGAAGGGCCCGTGATACAAATGAACTTTTATGCAAGACAATTCATCATTTTGGAAAGAGCAATCATGTTCCATGTATAGTAACTTGTCGCAATTGGTGTCTGGGAGCATTGTAATTTTATGACACTTGGTAAACGCAGTAGGCCCGGAAACAGCTAACAAACACACTGTTTATCATCAAAATGAGTTGTTGTAGCAAATTAAATGGGTAGATTAGCAAGCCCATGATCATCCATACATGTATAGACTACAGACCAATTGACACGGTGCCATTGCTTCATTCAATGATGTTTATAGAAATCATTAAAGCTTAACTAACATGTCCCCTCTCTAGTTATTGTCCCACATGATTACATACTCAGCTTTATGTAATTTTATGGATGAGGCAATATCACATCACTGAAATATGTGGAGGTGAATCTCTAAACTTTTATACTCTGATTAAACGGTATTAGTATCGATTTCGAAGTCATCAGAGAAAAGACCGAGAGGATTTAGAGAAAAGACCGAGAGGATTTATCCTCGCATCCAAAAAAAAAAAAGAATCTCTAAACTTCACATTTAAACTCTTTTTTTTTTTAATTATTATAGAAAATTATATTTTGTCCTCCTAAACTGTTGGCTATTTTCATTTTGTCTTCCTATGATTTCGATTACATTAATGTGGCCTTTGAACTATTATATTGTATCATATTACTCACTTCTTTCAATTAGACATTTGTTTTTTTTTTTTGCTGAAAAATGATGTTAGGCTTGTTATTATTATTATTATTATTTTACAGTATTTATCCTAAACTACTAATGTGTATATGAGTAAATCGGTGAAGTGTCATGATTTTTCTCAATATCTTTTAAATTTTATGAATTATTTTCTCCATAAAGTATATAAAATTCATAATAAATAAAATATATTGAGAAAAATAATGAAATTTCACCAATATGGCTGTAGACCCATTAGCAATTCAGGATAAATACTACATAAAAAAAATAGCAAGCCAAATACCATTTTTCAATTAAAATAAATAAAAGGCTAACCGATAGAATGTGATAATTTGAAAACGGCCAATAGTTCAAGGGACACATTGATGCAATTGAAATCACATTGGGGCAACGTGAAAACGACCAATAGTTCATGGAGGCAAAGTGGATTTCCCCCCCCCCCCCCACCCTAATTTTTTTATTAAATAAGACATAAGAATATCAATTACAATGAATATATTTACAAAATGCTAGCATGGAGTTTAAAAAATATCAACTATATCAAATCCCACCCCTCGCACCATCTGGGCTAGCTCCAATTGGTGGAGCTTGGCATTGGTATTCTCACCAACACATTTAAACTCTTGGCGTCGGTATTGGCGTTGGTGTTCTCACTATCACTTTTATTGTCTTTCATTAATCATTCAGTGTGATAACGCGATATATTACATTTAAACTCTTGGTGTTGGTGTTTTCCACGTCACTTCTACTCTTTCATTAATTGTTTGGTTTGATGGATGACTAATATATAATGACATCTCAACAATAATGAAACAACTCATATATATTAATTAAGGCTATTCAAGTCTAATCCCGATCCGCCTTAAATGAGTTCGCTCACAAACCTTAAATTAGTTTGTTCATGAACACTAATATATAACGAGCCTACCTGAATCTGTTTGAACTTGACTTATTTATTAAAAAGAACGTAACTTTAAACTTAGATTAAGCTTGAACGAGCCGTTACTAACCTTGTTCATTAGCTGTTTACATGATGGATTGATGGTGATCACGGATCGAATTCGACCAATGTTCTACCACAAGTTAATTACCAAGACAAAGTGTGTAAACTGTGAAGTAAAAATTCCTAATTGAATTTGAATGAGTGGGTAATTAGAAACCAATAGCAGTCTTTCACGTATCAAACTGCACCACGTACTATGGAAACCCATCGACCACACCCAATTTGTTGACTTTTCAATCACCTCTAGCGTCTGAAAAAACCTGGGAGATCGAATAGCAATTTGTTTTCCATTTTGCCAATTGCCCGGTTCTTAGCCACAGCCAAAACCCAATCCCACGAGCAGTAGAGGGCGTGACGTACAACCAAGAAGCACCATGTGAAAAAATTAGTGTATTCTTTAGTTATAAGTCCTTTGAAGAAGAGATTTAGATTAATAGGTCCAAGAAAAAAAAATATTAATCCAATGGGTCTGAGGATTATTTTTCGTTTTTTGTCGAAGAGTCACTTGAGATAATAGAGGCTTCGCCCGAAATTTCGTGGCTGACATATAGTTTTCATCATATTCTACCCAAAAAGGTAACTTTTTTTAAACAAAAAATACATATTTTTGTGTTGTGACATATAAATAAAGAACATAGAGGTACATATGCAATAGTAAATCAAGATGATATTCATTTGGGTTCGGGGTGGTTTTAGCTTTTCATCGTGTTCTCAAAAAGGGTAAATTTTTTTTTCCTTAATTATATATATATATATATATATATATAAATAACACATATTAATTATTGTGTTGTGACATATAAATATAGAACATAAACATATGCAATGGTGAATCAAGATGACATTCATTTGGCTTTGGAGTGGTTTTAGCTTTATATTCGTCTTCATATATAGTAAATGCCTGATTTTTTATTTTTTATTTTACATGTTTTATTTTCATAAAACCCATTTGTCCTTGGATTCTAGCCAGGCATCCCAATTTGTGCGTGTAATTTTTGGATTAGACTTGGTTGAAGAAGAATATACTTTTTATATATCATTTAACATATATATATATACAATAATTCTATGGTAAGGCCGGCCGTAAGAAAA
>JAESVK010000627.1:265844-280944 GCA_017140935.1 Hamamelis virginiana
TTTTCTTACGGCCGGCCTTACCATAGAATTATTGTATATATATATATATATTTTTTTTTCAGTGAATGCATGTGTTGACATTGTGATCATATTGTATATGTCTTAGCAAAGGAGTGATCTTTTGATAAGAGTTTGGTATGTTGTTTGGGTTTCTTGGGTCTTAAAATGTAGTAAAGGAATGATTTTTTGCATTCCAGTTTTTTATTCTTTGAATTCCAGTTTTTTTTAAAGTCATTTTTCTCATAAACCAACCGTCAGATCATTGTGATTTTTTGCAAGCATGACAAGCACTGCATGAATAGGAAATCCAACGGTCAAAATGTGAAACTGTGACGTGCATCTCCCCCTAAATGGGGGTGACCGGATGCAACAAAAAAAGGGCCGGCCTGACTTTATCATTTCTTTATATATATATATATGGGACAGGTTACCCTTACACCCTATTTCGACACCTATGTTTAAACCTTGTTTTCAAATACCATTGTAAATAAAAAAATTTGAGAAACCGACCGTTAGATTAGATACTTATCTTATGTTTGTCATGTATGAAAAAAAATTGGAGTGATCCAACGGTTAGTTTTTAAAAAATATCATTTTGAAGAACTATTATTTCTTTTATTAATTAAAAACATAACCATTTTTTATAGTGACATTTCTTAAAATTTAACCGTTGGATCCCTATGATTTTTGAAATAAATGATATGCATAAGAAAGGTATTGAATCCAACGGTCAGTTCGTCAAAATATCTATCATAGATAGTGTTTTGAAAATGAGGTGTAAATATAGGTGTCAAAATAGGGTGTAAGGGGAACTTGACCCTTGCAATACGATTATAATAGTTATATTACATGGATATGATGAAGCAGAAGCCATCTTGTACGTTCTTCCTGTGAGCCACCTACACCCTAATTAACCTATCACAACACCCATTGTCGCCATCTTTTCATGCCTGCTTTCTCCAATTTTTATATAAACATTCCCTTTTCATTCTCATGAAAACAAAGTGTACATACAAAAGGGTATATTGTCCTTCATCTTATATCCATTCTTCATGCATAAATATAGTGTTTCCTAAGAAATAAACAAGTTGGGTATTAAATCTTTCTTCCTTTCCTTTTTGATTGATTTTTTAGTCGGTTAAGCCAGTTTTAAGATGCAGAAAAATAATGGCACGATGGGTGCATGTGCAGCATGCAAACACCAAAGGAAAAAATGCGACGACAAGTGCATATTGGCTCCATTTTTTCCCGCAGAAAAAAGCCGAGAATTTCAAGCTGTTCATAAGGTTTTTGGTGTGAGTAAAGTGCAAAAGATAATGAAGAATTTAGTGGAGGAGGATCGAAAGAGAGCCGCGGATTCGCTTGTTTGGGAAGCATTTTGTAGGCAAAAAGATCCTGTTTTGGGTCCTTTCGGAGAATATAGAAAAGTTTGTGATGAGCTTAAGTTGTATAAAATCCAATGCCAACAACAAATGCAACAAGGTGGTATTGTGCATAAATCTGCTTCGGGTGTGTTTGGATGGAATGGAATTAATAATGGGATGACTAATAAGGGAATGAGTTTTGGTGGGGGAGTTAATAATAATAATAATAATAATAATAATCATAATCATAATGTATTGAATTATGTTCATAATAATGGGAATATTCCCATTGTTGATTCCAGTTCTTATACTACTTATACTTCACATCATGGGCAAGGGCAAGGGCAAGGGCAAGGGCAAGGGCAAGGGCAAGGTACTCAAGAGAAGTTATTTAGGCAAGATCAAGGAGACATTGATTCTGTTGTTATTCCACTGCAACAACATTCCACCAATGGTTTCAACCAACAGTTCTATCTTTCAGGTAAATTTCATCTCCATTAATCTTAATTATATATCTTTTTCTTTGCTTATATATAAAAAGAAAAAAAAATACTAAATCTATATCGAACCTCCACTTAAACCATATTTTTAAAATGAGCTACTTTGAAAGCATATGCTTATATATGTATTTCGGCATGTGAAGAATTGAGTTGTATCTTGGATGAGTCGTGTATGACTACTAGAATTCTCTAGGATATGTGTTTAATTCTTTTCTATTTCTCTATTTAATTATCTTATTTTAATTATGTTCATCATATAAAGTTTATAATATACCTAATTAACTATGATATTATTTTTTATTATTAAATAAATTTAATCATATTCTATAATTTTAAGTTAGTTCACAAATTGTCCCAACAAGTTCATCTAGCACAACTCTAAAAGGAATTAGCTAGACTCTTTGGTGTTGTGGATTGTAGGGGTGTGCAAAAACCCATCCAACCCGCCGGACCCGACCCCACCCACCCCGACCCCATCTGCAATCCGCGGTTACAATGGTTAGGCGGGTTGGATTGGGTGGATTTGATGAATTTTTGGCTGGTGGGGTCGGTTGGCGGGTATAGAGGTGACAACCCGTCCTAAACCCGCCTCCACCCGTCAAATAATTATATATAAATAAATAATATATTTATATAAAATAAATTTCATTACTACATTATATTTTCCCTTAGTTGGATATGCTTGCAAGTTAGTGTTTTTTATTTCTTTAGAAATGTTTATTATGATAGTTTGAATATGCATTTATTTGATTTGATATTCTTTCAATTTCGAATGTGAAACCATATGTTAGTTTGTAAAAAATTTTAATAATAATAAACCTTTATTATTATGTATCTAACTAGTTAGTAGCTTCTATTGTTGTAGGGCAATTTATTTTGGCACTTTAGTTTATTACTATTGGAAGAATTGTTTGGATTATAGTTTAATTACTAAATAACACAATATTGCATTATTAACGAATTTGAAGTGTTTTTGCTTGTTAAAAAGATTTAATGAACTTTAGGTGTTTATAAAAAAAAATAAAAAAAAAATAGTAATGCTTCACCCGCTCAATCCGCCCAACCCGCCGGTTGAAACCCGCCATATATTTAACCAATCCGCCGGTTATTGAGGTAACCGGCGGTTTTATCCTCCACCCGTCCTCACCCGACCCGCGCACACCCCTAGTGGATTGGACTGCTAGATCTTAGAATAAATGGGCCCTAGGTTGGCCTTTGGGCTTTTGAGGTCAGCTCTTGTAAAGCCCAGGTTGCTTGTGGCCTATCTTTAGGTCATACGCCCCAACCCATGTTGCCACATGTCGTGCTTTCATCAACATTGGTCCTTATAGTTTTTATTTTTGGCACTTTTTACACTTTCATGAGTCAATTATTTGATTCTTTGACAAAAAAATGGTCGCGTACATGCAAGTGAATCATACTTAAAATAAAATGTATATTTTCATTGTTGGAATCATTCCATATGACCACTTCATTATCCATTGATCCATAAATACATTTTTTTGTTAAAATTTTTAGAAAGTTATACAAGAGTGTAAAGATTTTTGAGATTAGGGATTATGGAAAAGATAAAAATGTGGGAAGAATAAAGTGGGTGAGAAAAGTAATATGATTTATTTTAATTTATTTTATTTATCTAATATTATCTTTAATAGTAAATTTACATGTGGGTACAATAATAATAAAAAAATTTATTAATTGGTGGGTGCCACTAGCGATATGAGTGGGTGGCAATAGAATCACCCTTTTATTTTTTCTTTATTTTATAAAAACCTAGAATATACGGTTCGGAAATCTAACTTATTTTTTTGTATTTATCTATATGAAAATGCTATTCGATCATCCATTTTAACTACCCTTTATTTTTTTACCTTGACATGTTTCCTAGTGAAAAATAAAAAGTGATTAAAATAGACGGTTGAATAGTATTTTTGTTGTTTATACTTCATGTTTGTAGGTCAATTTAGTCCAATCGACGGCAAGACAATGGAAGATACAATATGGGAGGCCAGATCGTGACTTGAAATTCTTCTTTTTTTTTTTTTTTTTCTTTTTATCGATCTCTTTCCTTTTTCTTTTGTTCTAGATTTATGAATTTAAAATAATACAATGTATTGATTATTTTTCACAATTGGGAATTCAGAATAGGGTGCTACCAGATTTCCTGTGTTCAAAAGATGAAACATTTACAATGTGATACAAAGTGAGAATGTGATATTGGTGAGGATTCGATCCCCTTAACCCCTTTAACAATCTAATTACCTTGTTAGATTGTTCATTGGAAAGGTACCTCCAAATCGATTTACAATTTGCTATTGCAAATCTCTTTCAAATGGGAATGTGCATAGTCCGTTTCGCAGTATATGAGACCCTCTCTATGTGGGGGCGGAGCCAAGGTGGGGCAGTGGGGGCAAGTGTCTCCCACACATCTTTGGAATAAAAAAAAAATGAATTTTTATATATATTTAGTATATATTTGGTAGAAAATGTAAGAGTGTCCCCTCTTCAAATTTTATTTTCATCCTTTTAAGCTCTTATTTTATAAATTTTAGCCACCAAATTTATAATTGTACTACTCCAAATAGTCATTAAATCATTGGTCATTCTATTTGAGGTCTGAACTTAAAATTTGGCCTTTAATTAGTGGTTTTAGAAAAGTATTTATCATTCTATCGGTCTCTAATTTAATATCCAATTTATAGAAAGTGTAATCAATTTATTTTAAGCTATGTAATTAAAATTGGAGTTTAAATCCCTGCAAGGCTACAATAAAACTAAATTTACGAAATTTAATAAGTTGTCTATGTTCAAAGAGGAGAATAATATATAATGTCAAATCTAGAGCGCGTATCAATTCAAAATTCATATAAAAGTGTGTATATATATATATATAGGGACAGGTTTCCTTGACAAATATTTTTATTCCTAATTTGACACGCGGTTTGCAAAACCCAACGTGGGATGAGTATTTTGAGAAACTGACCGTTAGATTATATATTCTGCTCATATACATTACGTATGCCAAAAATCACATTGATCAAACGGTTGGTTTTTCAAAAAACTAAACGTGACAGTTTCAGATAGTTTTTTACAGTTTATTTTAAAACTGTGATATTTTTTAAAAAATAGCCGTTGTATCAATGTGATTTTTTGTATATATGATGTATATAAGAATGATATCTAATCCAACGGTCAGTTTCTTAAAATATTCATCCCACACTGGGTTTTTTCAAACCACGTGTCAAATTAGAAGTAAAAATATGTGTTAAAGACTAAAGTGTTCGCATAATAAGGTATTTTTTTGTGATTTGTGCTTACAGACTAAAGTGTTCGCATAGCCTAATTGCTAATACTTCTTGCACGGGTTTCATGTTTATAAATAGAGAAATCAATTAGCTATTAATGACTTATTGATTTAAAGTGACTATTATTTTTTTTTTTAATTTTAAATCCTGAAATTTTTTTTTTATCTAAATTAATTTCAACAAAAAAAATACTTTTCTTTTTTTTCTAAATAGAGAAATCTAAGCATATAAAAGTACATACATTTTAATAGTATTTAAAGTGATTTGGACATCCTTAAGGAAGATAGAGTATTACCAAACATAAATCAGTATGGCTTATACTATTCTAATCATGGCATTTAGTGATATTTTAGTTCAATAACCTGAATTTAAAAGGCCTAATTAATATGGAAATGGTCTCAAAAAACATTGGTATCATAATTGCTTGGGAAATCTTATTATAAATAAAACTAATGAAATGTAAAAATAAAACAACTTCATTAGTTTTTTCTACCATCATTACACCAAAAACTGATGAGTTGTAAAAATAAAGATAATATTCTCAGAGAGCATTCATTTTTTTTAAATAAAAAAATACAACAAATATAAAATACTAATGAGTTTATGTTTTTTTTAAAAACTCGAATCAAACAAAAACACTAATGAGATTATTCATATTTTTATAACTCATAAAATAAAATCCATTAGTTTATGATGATTAACAGACTTTGAGTTTATAAATACCAAAAACAGGCATTTGTAAAGAAAATTATACAATTTTCTAACTCTTCATTCGCATCAAAGTAAAAAATAAAATAAAATAAAATTATAAACCTATAAGTTCATTGATCGATTAGACTATAAATATAAAAAGAAGAAAATAAAAGGAATGCATATATCCTTCTCCATCTTTAAGTCAGCTAAACAAAGAACTCTTCAATCTATTTATAAGGAGATGCACAAAAGATATCAAAATAAAAAATTCTAAAAAGATATGAACTCATAAAAAAATAAAATAAAACATAATAAAATCCAAACAAAAAATGAAATGTTGGATGTTATTTTTGAAAGCAAAAATTTAACCAGCCCTTACCACCTACCCTTGCCAGATCCTATCTTGCCACCGAACCAATGAAAAGTCCAAATCATAATAATCTAATAGGAGATTGGAGAAGCATCCAACCAAGAGTGGCTCGGAAGGGAAAAGGGGGGAATCATATTTTCAAAACATAAAATAGGAATGATTACCATATTTATTGGATTGCATTTGATTTAAACTTAAAATTTGAAAATTAAATAAGTTGTGAGATATTTAAGGAATAAAAAAAAAAACACTAGCAGCAATAAATCACAAGGTATTTGATTCTTAATAAACAATGAAATAATTATATTTTACCTCATTATTATGTATGACTTATTTAAAAAATTGTATTTTTTTTTAACAAATTTATGGCAAATAATTAGAGAAGAGTTTAATTAGTCGTGCTTTATTTCATAGGATTCATTCTTCACATAAATATTTAATGAATCTTTTTAAATTTCAAAAATTTTTACGCTAAAATAAATTTAATTTTTATGTACCGTACTTCGATAAAGAGTAAATATTATTTTCTTTTCATTTTATTGCCGTGCTAATAAATTTATGTTCATAATTCTATTTGTAGTTGCTGCGCATCGCGCGGGTTAATACTAGTATATATATATATATATATATGCCTCTGGGAGAGTTGCCCCAAACCGCCACACATTTGTTAGTTAATCAAAATAGTGCCCCTCTAAAGCAAATTCCTGGCTCCACCCCTATATGTGGGAGAAGTAGTGAACCATCGAGCATTCAAAATAATATTACTAAATAGATATCTTAATAGTGGAAAGAGCTTGGCTTTTTGCCCTAGCCTAATAAAATTACATTCGAGCTTAAGTTTTCATTTCAATCACTTACCTAGCTAGCCAAGCTGGAGTACTTGTTTATTCAATCTATGGTTCAGTCAAACCAAGCATTGAACATTTTTGTAAAGAGAGCAATAATGCAAATGATGTTTTTTTAGCTAAACATGCAATAGAAATGAAGGAGATGCAAGTGTGAAATTTAAAAGTAAATGCAAGTGTGAAATTGTTCCATGCTTAATCTCTACAAAACCCAATTGTTAGGTTTTGAAAAGAATCCAATTCAAGATATTCATCGTCCTGTCGTATGCAAAAAAAAAAAGATAGTCCCAAAAGTGTATTCCAAAAGATGTGGTAGATGATTAAGCTGTTATCTATCTTTTTTTTTTTGCAAGTTTTCTCCTCCATAATAAATTAAGGACTTTGATTCATTTAGAATACTGTATGGGATTTTTTGAGATATATAGCATTTGTTGAAATTTTAAGGACAATAATGATATATATCTAAAAAATATTGTCCTGAAAAAGTATCCCAAATAAATCCTGATCATTATTTATTAGCAAAAGGAGAATTTGTTAAAGAAGATAAGAACGGTTACATCATTTGGAATATATTTTTGGAATAATTTTATGTAATACATAGCATTTTCAAGAGAAATGATAGCATTGCGGTGAAATTGAATAAAGTAATACTATATATTTCAAAATATTCTCTCGAAAAAGTATCCCAAAAAAATCCAAGCTTTCATTTATTGTCATAAGAAAATTTGCTGAAAAAGAGAAGGGTCATACACTTTGGGGCTGAAAAGAGAAAATTCATCACATCATTTGGATACACTTTTGGATATATATATATATACACGATGGCAAACCCGCGCATTGCGCGGGACTTATCAATAAAATTTTATCTAATTAATTATAATTGTCTAAATTATATTTTGAACATATGATCTTGACTAGGGGTGGCAAAATTAGCCCAAACCCATTTAGTTAAATGGGTATGGGTTGGTACATTTTAATAAATGGGTCATAATTGGGCCACCCAATTAAACCCATTTATAATTGGGTTGGATATGGGTAATCCATGGGTACCCAACTAATTAAACCCATATATATGATTTTTGTTCTTAGGTTTGTGACATGTACTCATTTAACTAGTACCATGTCATGACCCATGAACCCATATATCATGGGTCGACCCTCCTTTTTTTTTTTGATAAATCCTGAAAAAAAAAAATGCATATACACGCCAACAAAAAAACTTAAAGTAAAATAAAATTGCCGCATTTAACAACACAATTTAACATGTCATATTTATCTTCTATATTTTCATAATGACATTTTTCAAAAACCAACTATCGGATCACTGTGAGTTTTTGCAGGCATGACATACAGAAGAAAGGCATCTAATCCAACGATCAGTTTTACGAACTGTCATGCCTGCAAAAACTCATAGTGATGCCCCTTTTCTGTATGTCATGCATGCAAAACTCACAGTGATCCGACGGTTGATTTTTGAAAAAATTGATTGCAAAATTGTGATATTTTGAATAACTGTAAGAACGTAGTTTTTGTTGAAAATTTAAATATGACATGTATTTTTGTTGTTAAATATAAAAATTTTATTTTATTTTGTTGGCGTGTTTTTTTTTTTATAAAAAGGGAGGGGGGTCGATTCATTATATATGGGTTGGTGGGTTGGCTCGACACATGAAGAGAGATCACGAACGAAATTTATATAAATATGACATGTTAAATTTTGTTGTTAAATGCGGCAATTTTATTTCATTTTAAGTTTTTTTGTTGGCACAATGTATATGCTTTAAAAAAATTTAAAATTAATTTTTTTAAAAAAAAAGGGACGACTCATGATATATGGGTTCGTGGGTCAGGTTGGGTAGACCCATGATAAATGGGTCAAGACATGGTTACTAGTTAAATAGGTCATAAATGGATCATGTATATTTTGTGTCCCAACCTATTTAGAATCAACCCAAACCCACCCATTTGCCACCCCTAATCTTGACCATTTGATCATAATTAAATTTATAGGATTACAATATATATCTTAATACATAAGAATGATTAAAAATTTAAAGAAATTGAAGAAAATTAATTTAGATGTATTATTAAAAAAAAAAATTTAAAATAACACAAAGAAAGTAAAAAGTAAACTAGAATTAATTTTTTAAATAAAAATAAAAAATAGTTAAGAAGAGAGAGGAGAGAAGTAGATGAGATTCACAATAAATAAATAAATAAAAATTAATTATAGAAAAAGAAAAAAAACTTAAATGAGACCTACATTAATAAAAAATTTTAAAAATCTAAATTTCAATTAGTTAGTTGGAACAATGATATAATATCATATCATTTTAAAGTAAGTTCAAAACCAATAGAGATGAAGAAGACCAGTGAATAAAGAAGAGAATGGAATAAATAAGAAAATAAATTCTTAGACCCTCACATCAGGTACTGCTCTTTATTTATATAATAACGGTAAGATTTATATATTTCTAGACACGTAGCATTTTCTAATTACTTATGTTGAGGTTGTGCCTGATCCTGACATATCAGCATTTAGGATGTGGGGTCCAGCTGATGTGGCAAGACAGGGTGTACCGGGTTTTCCCAAGTAATTGGAAAGGATTTGCATACGAGTATACAACTGAATCACTGATCTCATCGCCCAGAAGAGCAAAGACTTCCATGGAGAGAAGTCTTCTCAGTCCGAACCTGATTCCTCTCCTTTCTGCCTGTTTTCTCATCGCCTATTCCTCCGCCCCTGTTCTGTCTACTCCTGCTCTCCTCGGAATTCACCCACTAGGTATTCTCTCTCTCTAAGATATTATGGATTTTAATTGTTTGAAACCTAAACTAGGTGATGAATACCTTGAAGTGGGTTCTTTTCAAAACCTAACAATCGGGTCTTGATGAAATCTAAACTAGGCGATGAATACCTTGAAGTGGGTTCTTTTCAAAGCCTAAAAATTGGGTTTTGTTGAAATCTAAACTAGGCGATGAATATCTTGAAGTGGGTTCTTTTCAAAGCCTAAAAATTGGGTTTTGTAGAGATAACAGAGCTTGGAAAAATCTCAGACTTTCATTTTACTGTTAAATTTCGTGTAATTATATGGAATTAAAGTGGATTTTATGGTTTCAGACGAGAAATACTTTGCTTCAGAGGTGATCAAATGCAAGGATGGATCGAAATCCTTCACCAGAGACCGTATTAACGACAATTTCTGCGACTGCGTTGATGGAACTGACGAGCCTGGTAATTTACAAGCCCTAACTCTATTGCTTAATGTAAATTGTTGCAACTGATGTAGAATCTTGAGCTTATAGATATGAATCATGTTTACTTTTGTTGAACTAATAATTCTGATTTCAAGTTAGTACTCGGGTTGCATAATACATTTTCTTAGGTTCTTATGCAATGCCTGCTTGAGTAAAAAAGGGTTGGTCTAGATAGTTGATGGGTCCTGATTAATGTATCAATTGTGCTAAAAATTAGCACGGTTTGATGATTTTTAACTATTTAATTTTTACATTAGTTTCTCAAAATATTCTTTGAATTTTTCTAGTGTTGATGGAATTGGGTAAAGTTCGAACTTGATTCAATTGCTAAAATCATCAAATTACTTGTACGCTTGATTTCCTCAATGAGATCCATCAGATAATGGGTTTTAATCTTTTTCTTCATGATAGCATGGCAAATTTTTTTTTGGAACCTTACTACTCTTAATTGTAAGATAACTTATGAAGCATTGTGTTAATTGGAATCTTATTCATGGAGAAAGATATCAACTATCTGGAGTTTCTTTTTATACAATCTGATCCACAAGCACAATGGGCAATGTATTAGAAATTACCCCCATTTTTTTAAACCAGGGAGGTATTAAGTCATTATTTTTTACTTGAAAGGACTTTATATAATTTTGCACATGAAGGTTTACTTTTTCTTTCTTTCTATGTGGTTTTGCACTCTTTGAGGTGAGGTTCAAAAATTGTGAGATTAATTTGATTCATCATCATGTTGAGAGAAAACTTGTCTAACATGAACACTCATTTCATAATATTTTCTTTGCCATTTTACATGAGGCATTATCTGGCATTCTTCCTCAGAATGATAATGTTTCCATTGCTGTATTATCGTGTAGAAGCCCTTTATTTTTTTCCCCTTCCTGTATTATCATGCACAAGCCACTTAAGTTTACTGAAATCAAGGATTATGTTCATGTTGGATTATTTGTAGTAGTTATATTGTATTATGTCTCAGTGAGTCATTTGCCCTTCTTTGTTATATTTGTAGGAACTTCGGCCTGTCCAACTGGAAAATTTTATTGTAGGAATGTTGGAAGTGCACCTCAGTTTTTATTTTCTTCTCGCATAAATGATCGAATTTGTGGTAAGTGTATTGGTCACTTAACTTCCTATTCCTTCTCTTTCTTCAGGAAAACTAGTCAAGGCTCCTTTATGACCTTTTCTGTAGATACATGGTTGATGTGGGCAGCAACCTGAGTGTCTAGGAATATATTGCTCATTTTTTTTTAATGGATTGCCCTGTGAGCTACCTCATGGTAGGCATGATTGTGACAACTGACAAGATTTATATTAGTTGATGCAATGATGCCATTTTCTCTTTTAAGGGTTTAAATGATGATTTTGCAGTGAACAGTACCGTTGAGCTAGTTTGTCACTCCTAGGATAGCATGTGCTTCCTATTATCACATGCATCATTCTTTTCACACCAATGAAGGAGCAATCTAGAGCTGGAAATTGAATGAAACAGTTTTGCAAACGTTTATATATTGCATGGTCTTGTTACTTCCTACTTGATTTGAGGGCCTGGGCCATCTAATTGTCCTCTTGTTGCTGCAACAAAAGTACCACAAACTTGTCTGGCAATTTAAGCCAATAAATCAATATCCCTCCTGTCCTGTTTTGTATACAAATTTCTGTGATCAGTAAAATTTAAGCTTGTTTTTGTCTATTACATTTTGAATTCTAGTAGCCAATCAATTATTCTTGTAGATTGCTGTGATGGAAGTGATGAGTATGACAGCAGCGCCAATTGTCCCAATACATGTGTCATGGGTGGGAATGTTGTGTACGAGATGGAAACTCATAGCTCAACAATCAGTGCTCTGGATTCTGTTGATAACAAAGAAACGAAAAGTAGGATTAGTTTGGAGGACTTGATTCAGAAACTTAAAGGTATTCTTTTTGTTTATGACAGTTTTGGTGCAACTGAGAATATCTATAATGCTAACTTTGGATTTGGTGGTTCCAGGATTGAAGATAGTAATAATCCTACAGGTGGTTCTCATCAGTTTTTTGGTAGCTCTCCGGCTCTTCCGTCGGCGTGTCAGGTCTAAAAGAAGACGTTATCATTGAGGACATCCACATTGAGCACCCTATCCTGATTTCTGTAATTTTCAAATACTTCTCCTGTTTTGCGTTTCACTCTTCGGCCTAATGATCAGAATTTCCGCATCATGTTCGTCCTATCCAAATCAGGATCCTTTATCATTATATCGGCTAATGGATTCCTTCAGATACACATGACTGACATGAATCGGCATTCAAGTCCTACATATGGATTAACTACAGTTTTGAGGAATATATTACCTTTGTCATGGGAATTCTTGTCTTCCAGATACAGCTATCCTAATTTTCCTAGAAGTTGATTGCATCATGTCTGCAAACGGTTCATTTTGTATACAATGTCAGGCAAGAACAGAATCAATGTATAAATAGTCATCCGATGCAATGTTGTTTCTGTTAAGGTATGAGACACATATTTCCTCATAACAAATTTTGTATTCTATAGACAATACCCTTATTGGGGTCAATGTTTGTTGAAGGTGTAGTTCAATTGGATGAATTTGTTCAAAGTACCTCTCACCCCAATGAAGATACTGGACTTGGATCTTTCATTGTTCCCTGATAAATGTATATATTCTGGGTTCGGCATTATCATGAGTACTTTCCAGGTTGGGACTCTAGCAAAATATGCTTATTTGTGGCATTGGTCACATACTTCATACTCATGTCTAACTGTTTTCTTTGTTCAACTTGATAATTCATTAGAATGCATGCTCGACTTGCCTCATTTTTTTTTTTTTAATTTTTTCCGGCTCACTTGGACATTGCCCAGGATTTACACTGATTTTTTATACCATATACCGGATCCACAAGATGGTGGAACCAAATGCAGTGCTCTAGGGGACTGGGGCTAAATTTGGGCTTCATTTTCTATTATATACATGACCCATAAGAGCATCTTCAATGCATTCATGCCATTTGATGTGTCAATGACAAAATTTAGCACTTTAGATGGCATCAATGCCAAATTTTGCACATGTGCTTTAATGTATTAATGCTATATTTTGGTATTTTTCACTTTTTGAAGGGAAAGTATGATATGCTACATATGACATTTGTCATTTGAGGTGCCAAATTTGGTAATTTTATGTGCCATTGTCAAAATTTGGCACTCCAAATGACATACCACTAGAGCAATCTATTTGGATGTCAATGCCCAATTTCAACGATGATATCTCAAATAGTATATCATTGGAGATGCTCTAACCAACAAAAACGTTGCGACGTTAAGGAACAATGACTTAGTGATTGAAAATGAATTGATCTCTACACTTTTTCTCCATTGGATGAGAATTTAGGATTACTATTGTTATCTTGGGAAAATTACAGTTTGGCCCCTTGAACTATAGGCCGTTTTTAGATTGCCCCCTGTGGTATCGATTGAAGCAATGTACTTCATGAACTATTTATCGTCTTCAAATTACCCTATACTCGTAGTTAGCCATTTGTGTTTCTGGACTGAAAAATTATGTTAGACTTGTTATTTTTTTATGTAGTATTTATCCTAAATTGTTAATGAGTTTACAGACATATCAGTGAAGTTTCATAATTTTTCTCAATATATTCTATTTATTATGAATTTTATTTACTGTATAGAGAAAAAAATTCATAAAAATTAGGGTCATCTAAACTTTAGTACCTTAAACTTTGAGAGTAATTTCAATCCATGATCTAAACTTTTAATTTGATCAGTTTAGGACAAATTTTTAAAATCTTGTTTCAATGTAGGACAAAATTAAAATATTAACATTTTATAAGGCATATTAACGTAACAGTGTTTGAATACTCTCAACTTTGGGAGTAATTTCAATCCATGATCTAAACTTTTAATTTGATCAGTTTAGGACAAATTTTTAAAATCTTGTTTCAATGTAGGACAAAATTAGAATATTAACGTTTTATAAGGCAGATTAACGCAACAGTGTTTGAATACTCTCAATTGCTTCTTCCTCATCCACGTAAATATTAAAATTTCAAGTACTATTGCATTAATTTGCCATAGAAAATATTACGGAGTAAAATTTGTTCTAATCCATTAGTTTTAACCCCCAAATTGAAATCTTTATTTAGTCACGTGAGGGTTGTGTGAATTGTTTGTGCGGGAAATAAGTCTCTCTGGCTAGGTAGGATATATGTAAGCTCTAACTAGGATGCTACATGAGGCGTAGATAGAGTCTTCGTTACTTAAGCAGACGGCGTTCTAGTTTTGTCCTATATTGAAACAAGTTTTTAAAAATTTGTCCTAAATTGATCAAATTAAAAGTTTAGGTCATGGATTGAAATTATTTCCAAAGTTTGAGGTACTAAAGTGTAGATAACCCTAAATGTTAAAATATACTGTGAAAAATCATGAAATTTCACCGATATTTTTATAGACACATTAACAGTTTTTGATAAATATTGCACAAAAAAATAACAAGTCTAACATAATTTTTAACAAACAAAAGAGGGCAATTTGTTATATTAAAATACTTTAAGGGCACATTGCTTCAATCGGTACCACAGGGGTAATTTAAAAATGGCCTATAAGCCCGGAGGACAAATTGTAATTATCTTTTCATCATTGATATATATATATATATATCTATACAGTTATTCTATTATGAGGCCCACCTTACGCAAGGTTGCGTAAGGTCCCCTCCATATGGCCAATTTTATATGACAGTTCGTAAAA
>JAESVK010000627.1:281344-305298 GCA_017140935.1 Hamamelis virginiana
TATATATATATATATATATATATATATATATATATATATATTTGGAAGAGATAAGAATACAATCCAAACTATTTTACAACATCCTAGTAAAGACGCTCGAACACAAGACCTACGACCTATAACCTAAACCTTCCCGCCAACTGAAGTGGTGATCACTGGTTTTAAATTTATAGTAATACAGAAATCGCATAGGAATTTTGTCAAGCAGGTCATGCACAGCACATTAGATAAAATAGCTCCATCAAGATGGGTTCACTGCAGACACCAGTCTCAGTCTGTAATCCTCTCCCACAAACGTTACCCACCTCCTTCTGTCCTCTGCATGTCCTCACTGCAGACACCGGTCTCAGTCTGTCTCTAGCATCCCAATGGGGATGCAATCAACTGGGTATCGCCCTGATTGTGGCACTTGCAATTACATTATTTCTTCGCTCTGTTCTGTTGTTAATCAATTGGAGGAGGCGGTTATTGTATTGAAGGGCATGGGTGGTGCAGGATGTGCCCCTGATTTGGAGAGCTGTTGAGATGATTGAGTTGGAGAGAGAGGGTTTTGATGTTGGGTTTGAGACTTGTGAGTTGGTGAGTTTGTTTTGGCAGGAAAGGTTGTGATGAAAATGACTCTGAGAGTTTTTATACCATATATCAGGATGAGGCAGAAGATTATTGAGGGATTGGCTGGTGTTGGTGAATGTGAGCTTGCTTGTGGTGTGAGGCAAAGGTTTGCAGAGTTCTTAAATTCTTGAATTTCATTTGGGTGTGAAAGGTGCTGGCTATCCTGTTGGTAAAGTTTTTAGGTGGTTGTATAAGAGATTTAGGACTGAATCCCGCCTTCATTAGGGTCGGGGGCCCTAACAAAAGGGAGGAGGGGTACCCCTAATGTGTAGCTGATAAGCCCAATTGGGCTTCCCCAAGGAACAAAAAGAATTTCATTTGGGGATGGGTGAATTGGATTTTTATATAGGGAACTGATTAAGTATGGACTGCCCTGGCTTGGAGAAGTAGATATCCTTATTTAGTTTGAATGATTTGGTAAATGAAATTTGGGTACAATGCCCTTTTGGCAGCTGCAATAGTAGTCTTGGACATTTGTTGACTGTTCAATGGCACTATGAAACAATGATCAAGAGGGAGTGGGGGTCAAAATCCATTTCCAGGTGCTAATTTAAGCTTGACATGTTTGTGTTTTTCAAAGTTATCATATATTATGTGGAACATAATGTCGAATTGACTGGAGAAAATCATAACAGATTTGCATTATGCTACACATATGTAAGCTGAACTTTGGTGGAACTGAAACTGTCAATCCATGGCTCCTGTTTGGTTTTCCAATTGCTGTCTGCTTTATATTTTAGCACAGTGATCAATGCAGTGCTCGTCTGGTTTCCCATGGATTTTCCAATTATGGATTTCTTTAAGCTTCAGCAGTACTCGAACTTGGTAAAGCCTTATCCCAATTACCTGTGCTTGTTTAATTCACTTGTACTAATACTTATTATAATTTCTTTTATTTTCCTTTCTTTTTCTTTCATTTTCTTAATTTTGTTCTTTTAGCTACTCTGTCAGGACTCAGGAATGTTTCTTTCTCACGTAAATTAACTGATCAAATAGTTTCTGTGATTAACTACTCATTTCGTAATTGGTGGCTGGACTTTATGCATGCACCTCCACATTTACAAAATAATCTCCACATTTACAAAATAATAAAAACTTTGTAATTACATTGTTTATTTATATTTCAATTTATTTGAATGGGGCATGATCAAGCAGAGTAAAAGTTTACTGCCCATTGGTATTTGACCTGTTTCAGGTGGGAATGGAACCTTTCACCTGACTTCGATGTGGTGCTAAGATGAACTTTAACATCTGAAAGAGTTTTATCATTAGTAATATATTTCCTGCAATAAAAGAGATAGGATGCACTGGTTTCTCCAAGGCATTTTCTGGTATGAATTTTCGTTTACTTTTCATTTATTAGATCACCTATGTGCTGCACTGAAATGTCTCCCAGAATCCAAAAATTCAAAACCACCACTTACAACATCCTGATCTTCATACCTTCTCAGATGAACATTTTTACTTTTATATTTATCCAATGCATCTCTAATGCCATTGAAATCACCTATTTCCTGATCATTATTTCTCTGAATTACTATAAATACCCTAGCTTTCAATCCAATCGATAAAAATGTGTACCCAGATACTGGTTACAGAAATTGCAATCTTGAATAAATGCCATTCTCCTGGGTTGATATGATTTATTCATTGAAAGAAAAAAATGTATGACCATGGGTAATTGGGTATCTGTTGTCTCCTTTGAACTTTATGTCAAATACTTAGTCTGAATCAACACAAACTTCCTGGTGTTCCTCCACATTTTCATTACAGAAGAAGTTGCCGTCTTGCCATCTGCGATCAATTCTTGGATACTGTTAAAGATTTAATAGTGTAAATTGTGCAGATCATATTTTGACTGGCACATGCTTATGTGGATGAGTGACCTTTTTATTTTTTATTTTTTTATTAGCCCAACTGAATTATCTCTTAGTTTAATATCTATTGCATTTAAACCAATCATATGAAGATTATGGGATCTCATTGAAGTATCTCTTGTAACGATAGGGAATTTCAATGTAGGGTTCATGAGCTTCTTCTACATTTTCCTCCCATCTTTGCAGCAGTTAAACAGAACATAAATGAAAAATCAGTCAGCTCTCAACCATCTAAAATGGAAGTCATGCTTCTGTAGTATATTACAGTTATGCTAGCATTTTTATCCTTAGTTGTATGAAAGATTTGAAGATGGTTGTATAATAAATATTTATTAAGACTTTTTTTTTTAATGTTTGCGCAGCAGGAAATGTTGATCATCTTTAGGTTATAGTATGCTGAGAAATAACTCTTTATCCTTTGATAAGCCAAATATCTCATAAATTTACTGATTTTATTATCTTTCCACTCTATCATTTTTGCTAGTCTGCTTTATTTAGTTTCATATATTATTTAATGCAACTCCTCAATTACATCTTCTACTTGAATTTTACATAAAGTAACTATCTGAAGGAATTTATTAAGCTAACATCCATCATCGCTTGGAAAGGTCAATTCCCCAGCATGATTCTTCAAGCTTTTACTGGGTAACTGGCCTCCATGAGGATGCCACAAATACCTTTCTCATCACTGGAATCACGTGTCATCCTTATATAACCAGATTCACCCCAGCCAGTTCCCCATGAATTTTTCGTAAGCCAGTACTTTTTCCCATGATCTTCTCCATAGCCAACCACTGTTACTGCATGATTTAGTTGTTCCCCACAGAACCCAGTAAAAACCCCCTCAGAGTAGAGCTGAAATCCATAACCACTGGCATCTATTGCAGCAGATACAGGTTGCTTGGCGACTGCAGCTTGTAGGCTCTTGTCTTTATTGGAAGGTACCATTTCATGGCCACTTATTGTCACTAAGTGATTTGCAGTTTTAGTGCTGTTGCAATTGCCACCTTTTCCGGTGTAAGGATAATCTTTTTCACTGCTGAGGCCACCATTCTTTTTTATGAAGTCAAATGCCTTCTCCATGTATCCACCATTGCAGCCATTATTCCCATCTTCAATATCGCAGTCCACGAGCTCTTGTTCCGATAGAGACACCAATTTTCGTGTTTTAATCATGTTGATTCCTTCCACAGCTGCCACTGCAGAGAATGCCCAACAGCTTCCTGCAAGGAAAGGCAGGTAGTGTTGGATCCCACTCAAGCATGTAACCTTTGCATTAAGACTGACAGTTTTTTCAGGGAGATTCAAGTATTTCTTGTTAACGCAACTCTTGATCATTACTGAAATATCAATGATTTTGTTCAGGTTTGGGTTTCGGATTCCGGATTGTCAATTAAAAAGTGTTGAATGTAGACAACATGGGAGAATGACTTCTAATGAGCCCCATAATTATTCTAATGGCCTATTTCAGATTTTCTTAAGCAAAGAGCTTGGGAATGTTCTTCCAAATCTAGAGTACTCCTTTTCCCCCAAGAAACAGGTATTGGATCCATGTTCTAGGAAGTAATGGGTTTAAATTTTGGAAGGTGGAACTGATTTAGAAAGCTAAACAGACATCCAGTTTAGGAAAATAAAAATAAAAATGTAGTTAGTGGTCATTCTTCCGAAGAGTTCTTTAACATATGCTTGAAGTGCAAACATGTCGAGTTAAAAAAGATGACGAGTTTATACCACATTGTCCTTGATCCTTGATTGGAGTTACGCCACCTTTCTCTCTCCAATCCACTCTACTCGGCAAATCCTTGTTGCTGTCGTATCTGAAGCTCTGATTCTTCGTTGAATCCCCATTAGTCCTTAGCCCTAGGTAGATAGATTGGAACTCCTCATTTGACATGTCCGCAAATTTGTTGTCAATGAGTGTGTATGAAAGGTTTTGAGAATTTACATAGTCAATAAACTGAACATTGGATTGGTATATCCCAAAGCGCTGTTCCCATTCGTCTCTATCGTTGTATTTCCGGTCGTGCTGTGCCAGCCAATTTTCGTACCTCTCCTCCATGGGTTTCAAGTCATACTTTGGAGGCTTGTCTGCAGTTGAACAGGCACCTGAAGGTAGCCATAGAATCAATGAAATGAGAAGAATCAAGCAAATATTCCTAAAGAAAATAGAGGCCTCCATGGCTATAGCTTGGGATGTAGATGGAGAATGAAAACTTCTCTTTGAAATGCTTAATAATAAAGACTTTTAAGAGTGTGAGACTGTGCACGTAAAGTTATGTTTGGATCCGCCACGTCTTGCAGTTTAACATTCAGGATTATTAATGTAATCTTTTAGGTATCTCAGTTCTGGTTCCTATTGTTTGTTCATGTCTTTTGTGCTTGTGTGTTTCATTAAAGCAAGTTTTTCACGTCTTGTTTTGTTTACTCCTTTTGCAGTTTTGGATCACCTGGGATGGCAATAAGCATGTCCAGGTTTGGTCATGAGTGGTTCGATTACCCTGGTCTCTGCTCGATAGCTGACCCAAACCCACCAAAAAGAGTGGCGGGTTAGCCTGGTTGAGCAGGGTTAGCCAGGATTGGTGGTTCTGTTGGGGCTTCAACTTTAATGCTGGTATGTAGGCACAAGGATTTCATGTTCATGTAGCATTTTTATTAGAAATTTGCATGTAAGTAGGCATTCATAAGAAGGAAGTTAATTGTGCATGAAATGAGTTTTAAAACCCAAAAATGCAGCATGCATGCTGCATGCCTGTTGGATTTGGCTTCTCTCCAATATGTTGCTACCTAATACTGTCTTTCTATATATAACAATTATGCCATTTAAGCAGCAAATAGGTTTACCAAGCAGTATTTAGGGGGGAAAAAGAAAACCATTATTAGAATCAATAAGATCATATTACATCAACTAATAGTCATTTTTATCTTATTTTATTAAAATATTTATAAAATATAGTCAAACAATCAACTAAATTTAAAAGAGTAATAAAATAGATCCATTTCTTTTTTATCGCTTAATGTTGAATTTAACTAAGCTTAGAAGAGCAACTAAGAATAATTAAAGAATATAATCATAGTTAATACAATTAAAAATTGATTACTTCAATTTTACATCTAGTGGAGGGATGGAAAAACAGCCCAAAGGCTTAGTCATTCAAAATCTCAATATGTATTCTTAATTTATTTTCTTGAAATATTATTAATTCCTATTTTAATCTCATATAAAAAATGGCTAGTAGAAGGTAGAAGAGTAGATACAATCATCTGGTTCATAAATTTAATTATACAAAATCCCAACAGATTATAAATTTAAGGGGAAATTACGGTTTGGCTCCTACCAGAGTTATACTTTGTACTCCTATAGTTTTAATTGCAATACATTGACCCGCTTATAATTTTGGTTTGAAGTACTTTGTACTCTTATGTCAATTAGTTATTTGTTTCTTTAACTAAAAAATGTTGTTAAGACTTGTTATTATTATTGCTATTTTTTTATACAGGATTTATCTTAGATTGCTAATGTAACTATAGGCATATCAGTGAGATTTTTCTTAATATATTTTAATTTTTATGATTTATTTTCTCTTTGCAGTAAATAAAATTCATAATAAATAAATATATTGAGAAAAATCACAAAATTTCACTAATATGCTTATAGATACATTAGCAATCTAGGATAAATAATGCATGTAAAAATAATAAGCTTAAAACTAGTTTTCAGTCAAAGAAACAAATGGCTAACTGATAGAAGAGTGCAGAGTGTCACAAATCAAAACTATAGACGGTCAATGTGCTGTAATTAAAACTACATGGGTGCAAAGTGTAAGTTGGTAACAGTTGAGGGAGGGTCAAACTGTATTTTTCCTATTTTTTTTTTTTTTAAAGGAGAAAAAAATTTAGTCCCAAATTTTACAAAATTTAAATTTAAAAAAAAAAAAAAAAAAAAAAGACCTTGGTGGTGGTGGTGGTGACAATTATTGCACCTTGAGTTAGCTTGCTAGCATTACAACTAATAGTATTTGGGGATTTTTCTTTAATATTTCCATAGTTTGTAAAAATTCCTTACATGAGTCCATGTTTTCAGAATTTACCAAAATTTTTTTTTGGACCATAATGCCCTTCACATAACATAAGGGAATTTTATGTTAATTTGGGGATTATGATTTAATATGGGAATTGGGAATCATGAATTAATTTGGGGATTATGTATGATTTAGGGTATTCAACACTTTTTTTGGATTTGATGGGACATGTAACGTTATGATTTAATGTAAAAAAGTAAGCAACAATTTGGGGGATTGTTAGCGAAGTTGGAGATTGTTCAACAAAATGGGCATTGGGGATTGTTATCAAAATTGAGGATTATTCATTATTTTGGGAATTATGTCTTATTTGGGGGATAATTCATTATTTGAGGGATTGGAGATTACTCAGTAAATTGGAAATTGTATATAATATTGGGGATTGTATGTAAAAATTTAGCATATTTCCTATAAAATTTGACTGTTCATGAGGGCAAAAATATCCAATTAAGTCAAAACATGGATTTATGTAGGGAATTTTTGAAAACTATGGAAATATTGAGGAAAAATTCCCAAAGTTTTTTAATACATGAATAATACAGAACACGTTAAATAAACGAATTATACGTCTGCAACTAAAAACAACAAGAACATGCTAAATATTCGAATTATATGTCTGCTACTAAAAACAACAATCTTTGTTCTTCATTATTTTTGAACTTTGTACATCAAACGGGAGTGTGCAATTTTACATAATGGTGGATTTTTTTTTTTGGGTATGACGGTAAGAGATATCTTAGGCCAACTTGCTCGCACCACACTAATTTTTCATTGTATTGAAAATTTTATCATTGTGTATTTGTGTTGCAGTTTTCATAAATTTTCTAGCATTTAATTGAAACAAAACACAACTAATTTTGGTACTCTGAGTTGTGCTCCAATCCGTGAAAACCAAAATGGATACCAAAATCAACTTGACAATTTGGGTATGTTAAACTGAATTCAAATGTAAGCTTTATGGGATCCATAAAATAGTTGGTCTTCATGTCTATATCTATACTTTAAAAGTGAAAGGTTTCAAGTTCGACATTTCTCTCATGGGGTCAACCATCAGTTTGATTTTTTTAAGCATTAACTGATGCGAAGAGGGTTGTGGCTTTACTTGTGTTTTGAGAATAATTTAAGCAAAAAATTCGGATACCTTTTATATATATATATAGATATATATATGGAAGAGGAAAAGAAAAAGGAACGGGTCAAATCGGGAATCGGTTCAATCCAATCAATTTAGATTGGATCAGAATCGGTCCGAATTGAATTTGGATCAGTCCTTGGATTTGACCTTTTGGAAACCAGTCTATTCCGTAATCCGAATTTAATCTACTGTTTATGTATATCATGTATGTCAATAATCACAGTGATCCAATTGTCAGTTTTTGAAAATTGTCATTGTAAAAAATTATTATACTATGATATTTTAAGAAATATTATAATTTTTAATAGTGAAATGTTTTAAAATCTGACCGATGGATTAATTTGATTTTTGGTACGTATGACTTACATAAGTAGGTACTTAATTTCTTATTAGTATTTCAAATTTTTTATATATAAATATATAGTAATTATTATTGTTTTTTTTTTTTTTTTTGTATTAAAAGATTTTCTCCTTTTGGATGTTTATTTTGGATTATTGGACTAAATTATTTTATTTTATTTTATTTATTATTACTTTACATACTGGTTAATATTTAATTGTTATTTTGTTCAATTATTTTATTACGTGGAAGTATGAATTTTACATTGTTACTTGTTATAATAGAAAAAAAATCAAGTGCTTATGTAATTATAATTGAATTGAATATTAGGAAATTTTTTTAATTTATTTTTCTTTTAATGAAGAACTGTGGTCCAATCTGGTTCAAACCAGAACTGGTCCGAATTCAATTAGAATTGGTCTTAAATTTTTTTTTTTTTGGTCTTAGTTGTTGAAAGCCTAATCCGAATTAGTTCGGATTGGTCTTGTTCGGATCGGACCTAATTGAAAAGTCACATTCTTCTAAGAAATTATATTAAATGCATTCACACGGATCAACTATATATATATTTTTTTAATTACTATTCCATGCAATTTTGGTTTAAATTTATGAAAGTTTAAATTTATTTTGTTTATCTTTTTAACATGTGATTTGTAATATGAAAAATGGTACTGTGAGAAATAAAATGAAAGTTATTTCCATTTTATTTATTTATTTATTTTTTATGTCAATGATTGAAACCTACACCTACTCCAATCCCTAATTCTAAGAAATGGGTATTAAAGCACACTCTAAACACTGAGCTAACAAGTCATCGGCAATAGAACTTATTCATTGGCTCTCAATAGTGGACAAAAAGGAAAACTCCATTCGACCTTCTTTTCTATCCTCGTTCGTGCATATGACCGACTTGGAATAAGTATTTTGAGAAACTGATCGTGTCCATTTGTACTTATCATAAATGCAAAAAATTACATTGCTCCAATCGTCGTTTTTTACAATTTTGAAAAAAATTATAAAAAATAATGAAAAATTATGAAAAACTGTTATAGTTTATTATTTGAAAAACCAACCGTTGGATCAATGTGATTTTTTTTTGCATTTTTGATACATATAATTGGAGCATTAAATTCAACGGTCGGTTTTTTAAAATAATTGTTCTAAGTTGGTCAGATGCATGAGAGAGGATAAAAAAGGAGGATAAAAAGGGAAGACGAATAGAATTGTTAGGACAAAAAAAAAAAAAAAATGAAAAGAACTATTTTTGCGCGGAAGTAAGAATTTTATAAATTTGGAAGGAAAGAAAGCAGAGCCGGCCCTGAGGGTAGGCCCAACAGGCAATCGCCTTGGGCATTAGTTTTTTAGGAAAATTTAGGGGCATTAAATTTGATTTTAGTAGTGATATACTACATAGACAACCAATTTTTATTTAAGGGCAGCCCAAAGGGTCAAATCCCAATATACTACACATGTTATACTATTTAGCCTCTATTTTTTGTTGTTGCATTTTTCTTTAGAATATATTTTTGGTTAATTTCTTGGTATCATTGTTCTATGTATGTTTGACACATTTATGGAAAATATAGTTGAATTATATTCATTTTAATGAAATTATATTCAAAAGTTGTAATCAAATCTTGTTTATTAGTTTGATATATTTGTAATGATGATAGAAGGTTTCGGGTGAGCCTATTGAAAACTCTCATTGTAAATTGATTGTTTATTTGTTTGATATACTTGTGAGGAAAATTTCATTCGTCCTCCCTTTATCTTTCATTGTGCATCTGACCAACTTGGAACAGTTATTACGAAAAATCGACCGTTGGATTTGATATTTCACTTATACTTATCATGAATGCAAAAAAATCACATTGATCCAATGTTCGGTTTTTGCAATTTTGAAAAAAATTGTAAAATATAATGAAAAAATTGTGAAAAGTTATCACATTCTATTTTTTGAAATATCAATTGTTGGATCAATGTAATTTTTTGTATTCTTGATACGAAAAAGTGAAGTATCAAATCCAATAGTCGGTTTTTCAAAATAAATGTTTCAACTCTCAAGTTTGTCAAATGCACAAGGGAGGATGAAAAAGAGATGACAAAAAGGGTGGGCGAAAAGAATTGTTGTATTTGTAATGATGAAATGAGGTTTGGAATGAGCCTATTGAAAACCCTCCTTGCGAATTGATTGTTGTAGGTCTTTTTTATTAGTTTAATTATATTTGTAATTATAATAGGAGGTTCAGGGTGAGCCTGTAGAAAACCCTTTTTCTGATTTGATTGTTATAGATTTTAGCTTCTTCTTTATATATATATATATATATATATATATATATATATATATATATATATATATATAATGGTGATTCGGTGATAGGAAGTTCGAGGTGAGCTTATTGAGAACCTACTTTGGGAATTGATTGTTGTACATTTAGCGCATGAGAAATTAAGGGTAAACAACTAAAATTTTACATGCTTTTTTTTTGGTCAATATATAGTAGGGGCAACATTTTAGGAGCCCGCCTAGGGCATCCAAAATCTTAGGGGCGGCCATGAAAGAAAGTATTTACAAATTGGAATACTTGACTCAGTATTCTGGAAATGTGAAAAGGAATCTCAAGATCCAAAATCTGGTGGCTAAGATCGGATAAAATGGGATAAATGAACTATGAATACATTTAACCTCAATTAATAGACAAGCTCACTTCTTCCGTCAAACTCCTTGAATTAGGTTTATGAAAGCTATAAATTAAGTTTGGCAACTCGGCATCTTAATTCTTAAGCAGGGTAAGAATCTTATTGAAATGAATTAACAAAAGCTGTTTCGGTTGCTTTTATGATTTTGACATGAAAAAACTTATTATAGTACACTTTTAAATAGTATCAAAAGCAACCAAATATCTATGACAGTATGGCTGTCTTATTTAAATATTGTAGTTGTGCTTCGCCCTCACCCCTTTATCTCTTGCAATTACTTTTTCACCTAGAGCACCATAAAGGAGTCACCTAATAACACCATTTTGATCACTTCCAGTACTATGAAAAAGCTATAGCATGCTTTCATGAAAACAGACATGCTTTGATGAGGGTGATTTCTTATTTATTTATTTTGATGAATATTGTAGGTGCTTTCATTCATTTATTGATAAAATTCATTTTTTTTTTGTTTAAAAAGATATTTTAATTTAAAGAAAGTGACATGAAGTACAAAATACATGTCTTATCATTGGGTAAAGAATCTTATAAGAGAGTTCTGCGTATAACATTTTAGGGTTATCTACATTTTATTACATCTTTCTTTGGGAGTAATTTCAATCCAGAATCTAAACTTTTAATTTGATCAGTTTATGACAAATTTTTAAAAACTTGTTTGGAATCTTAATATTTTTTAGGGCAGATTAACGCAACGGTGCATCGATACTCTAAATTGTTTCTTTTCTAAACATAAATATTAAGATTTCAAGTACTGCTGCATTAATATGTCCTAAAAAATTATTAAGATTCGTTTTAATCTATTAGCTTTAATCCCCAAATTGAAACCCTTATTTAGTCACGTGAGGGTTATGTGAATGATTTGAGCAGGAAATAAGTTTCTCAGGTAAGGTAGGCTCCACTTAGGCTCTAACTAAGATTCCACGTGAGACATAGATGGAGTCTTTGTTACTTAGGGTTCCAATTTTATCCTACATTGAAATAAGTTTTTAAAAATTTGCCATAAATTGATTAAATTAAAAGTTTAGGTCTTGAATTGAAATTACCTCTAAAGTTTGAGATACTAAAATGTAGAGAACCCAAAATTTTATTATAAAATACTGCATAGTTTGATTGTATGCATTGATGAAGAATTTGGTGTTCTCTCTCATTCAAAAGTATGTATTTGGCGGAAAGTTTTTGTATGTCAACTTGTACTTCTGCATATGAATCTGTTTTAACATATTTTTAGTTAAATTTATCCTGATGAGATAGAGTCGACGTGAGTAGAATAATGTCATGTGTGTCTTAATTCCATACTCTAAATAATTTTAAAAAAGTGAGAACTTGTATTAAGAAGAAGGAAAATGCTACTCTACCCACCTATTTCACCCACCTTTTCCAATTCACATCACGTGGATCAATTGTTTATGATCTCGAAACAATTACTTTTATTTATGTAAACTACACATTAAATGTCAACTAAGGTGGATAAAAAAAGGTGGGTGAAATAGCATTGCTCTTAAGAAGAATAAGGGTGCCCTCATCATATAAAGGGAATCTTTTGAAACATACTTCATTGCCAAGCACTTCCTTAAAATGGAAGGGGGCAGCCAATATTATATTCCAATCCTTTTCTCTAATCATGATTAATGCCCCCCAAACACTTCAATTAATAAACAACATAAATTCCAATTTGAGGAGATGGAAGATACCAAGAAACAGAGATAGAGATAGAGATAGAAAAGGGACACATACCCTACATGTGGGTATGGTTTGGGAACAAAGCAAAGAAAGCTAAGCTTATAGCGTGCAAACAATTCACATGGCATGACATGATCCTTACAAGCTCCCTTTTTTTCACAGCTCATCTCTCCATTGTGCCCCAACTCCCACTCTCTCTTTATTTTACTAATAAAATTATACATATATGTACATACGATTTTGTATAGATGCGGATCAGTCTGTATGATCCATCACAGCTGTCAGTAACGTACATACATTGATTAGATCAAAATATTAGTTAGATGGTAATAACTTCTTGTTGATCCGTGTGGTTTTTTATGCTCGATGGGCATTGATCAAGATAAATAGATCGATCGGACGGTCATGGGTGGGAGGTGCACAGTTTGGGTATGTGGAGGGGGGATACATGGGAATGTTTCTTGTATGTAAATTACAGGACTATTATAAGACCATATCCCCTAAAGAGATGGTCACAAGGGCACGTGGTCACTGATTCCCTCCGGTTATTAAACTACTGCGACTTTCCAGTAATACCGTGGAGTCACAACCTCCTCCCAGCTGTACATAGCTGTCCCAATCTCCCATGTGACCCCACTGATATGAGAGAGAGAGAGAGAGATTTAATGGGATATTGAAGGCAGAAAGCTAGAGAGCTATGATGATGTTGCTGTGGCTTTCTTTGGTTCTCTAACATTCCAAGTGGTGCTCGGAGTATAAGAAGCTGCGCTATAGGTTGGCTAATTGGTTTATTTAGTTCTCTCTCTCTCTTATTTAGTTCTCTCTCTCTCTGTGTGTGTTTAAGTTGTTATTCGGACATTAACGCAAAATGGCACAATTACCTCCTAAAATCCCAAACATGTCACAAAATTGGCCTGATTTTTCTCACCAAAGAAAACATTCCATGGGCAATACTTTGGCAAACAATACTACCACCAGTACCGCCACCCATCACAACCCTTCGTGGGTCGATGAATTCCTCGACTTCTCGTCAGTAAAGCGGGGAACCCACCGGAGATCCGTTAGCGACTCCATTGCCTTCATAGAGGCTCCAATGGTCGGAGAATGTCGAAATTCAGGTGCATCAAAACACGTAGCTAATAATGAATTTGATCGATTTGACGACGAGCAATTCATGTCTATGTTTACTGACGAGATATCAACGGCTGTCACCCCTACCGCATCATACTCGAATCCATCGACACCATCGGATCATAATAGCATTAATGAGGAAAAACAAGCACCAACTGATCAGCAGCAGCAGCAGCCACCGCAGCCAAAGAATGAATCAGAGGAAGTGCAAAGTTCATGCAAGTTGGAGTCACAAGTAAAGGCTCATGCGGCTACAAACACTTCCAATGATCGGATCATTGATCCAAAGAGGGTCAAGAGGTAACCATGCAATTTCATTTTGTTCACTTTGGTCATGTTTAATTATATGCCACAATAACAAATATATCTATTCTTCTTTTGCTCTACATAATTCAAGGGGACTGTATTGTTCGTATTTTCTTACTGTTAAAAGCGAAATTTGCATTGAATTTCTCTTTTAAAAGCAAAAAAAAATTACTTCAAAATGCTAAACAAATAATACCCAAGAAGCCACATAATTCAAGCTACTTACCGCCTACTAGTTAATATTTTGACTTTTTAAAGTGAAATTTGCAAAATTAAAGGTTTAGTATTTTGAAAGTACTTTTCTCTATCTTTTAAAGCATAGTTTGCATTGAATTTCAATTCCCTTTTAAAAGCAATAAAAGCACTTCAAAATGCTAAACGAATAATATACCCAGGAAACCACATAATTCAAGGTAATATTTTTTTAGGCACTGTTTGGATTTGTTTTTTATAAGTACTTATTTGCTTTTTAAAAATTTTTCTAAGAAATTATATATTGCAAATTTTTAAAAAAGCAAATAAGTACTTATCAAAAACAAATCCAAACGGTGCCATAGTATTTTGAAAGTACTTTAACCAAAAAAGAAAAGAAAAAATAAAAAAATAAAAGACTTTTTAAAATGAGACTCCTAATTCACTTTTGCAAGTAAAAAAGGAATTTCAAAATGCTAACCAAACCAAATAATATCCAAGAAACTACAGCACGTTTGGAAAAGCCTCTACATTTTTTTTTTAAGTAAAAAGAATGAAATTTTTGAGCGCGAAAAATTTGGTAGTTAATTACTAAAAAAAATGGAGGTGGCAAGAAATTCTTGCTTGTTCAACTTTTAAAAGTAACTACCAAAATTTTACACTATAGAAAATATAAAAAACATTTTTTTTTTTTTTAACTTTTAAAAGTAGAAAAACAAAAAGTAGAAGCTTATCCAAATGCGCCCTACATAATCCCTACTCTAATTGATTAATCAATAGGACCAATGCTATATATATATATATATATATATATAGGGAGGTGCTATGGTCATGATGCTTCTTGCATCAGGTGCCATCTTGTAGAGCCATTTGCGGTACAAAATTTGGAAAACTGACCGTTGGATTAGGTACCCTTATCATGTATGTCATGTTTGCCAAAAATCACAGTGATCCAACGGTTGCTTTATGAAAAAACTGACTGTGAAAAAATGATAATATTTTAAAGAACAAAAAGCCACAGTTTTTCAAAGTTACATTTTTCAAAAACTAACCGTTGGATCACTGTGATTTTTGGCAGACATAACATATATAATAGGAGTATCTAATCCAACGGTCAGTTTTTTCAAAATTTTGATCATAAATAGCTCTACAAGAGGGCACCTGATGCAAGAAGCATCATGTGCACCCAATATTAGAAGTTCTCTCTCTCTCTGTATATACACACACACTAATGTTTGTCACATTATATTGAACTAAGAAATAAATAGTTTGGACTTATTTTAATTACATTTGTTTGAATATATTTGCATTAGAATCTTGGCAAACAGACAATCCGCACAAAGATCACGGGTGAGAAAGTTACAATACATTTCTGAGCTCGAACGCAGCGTTACCTCATTACAAGTACGTAATTTAATTAATTAATATCTAAAAATTCTATTAAAAATAAAATAAAATTTTTATAAACCAAGTTTTGTGAATAATTGTCTTTAATATTGCATGGATTATAATTTTATTTAATTTAAATTTTTTTTTTCTCTTCTTATTACTGGTTTAATGAAGACTGAAGTTTCGGTATTGTCACCGAGGGTTTCATTTCTGGACCATCAACGCTTGCTTCTAAACGTGGACAACAGTGCACTTAAACAAAGAATTGCTGCTCTCGCGCAAGACAAGATCTTCAAAGACGGTTAGTACTAATTAATTACCCAAATTAAACTAAACAAGATTATACTTTGGAATTTAAAGTTTTGAACTATAAATGGAGTCATATATATGTCACTTTCGCGGGCCATGTGAATGTCTCTTCAATGATTGCTTTGGTTGAATCATTAATTCATCATGACTTTGGCTCCTATATGATATGGTATAAGGATCAATAAAATCTTACCATGTCATGTCAGCATCAAAATCAAAATAAAGATTGAATGGTCAAGCCGAAAATTTCATGATTTTGCCCAAATTAAGAACTATGTGCATGTGTATTTGTATAATAAGCATGTATTTATAAATTATGGTAAATGTATTTTAGTACTATCAACTTTTGGATTAGTTTCAATGTGGGCCACCAACTTTTCATTGACTCAATTTAGTACCATCAACTTTTGGGTAAATTTCAATGCGGGCCACGAATTTTACATTGACTCAATTTAGTACAAAATTAAAAAGTTTGGCATAACGCGGTACATAAAAACTAACGGAACCCTCACATAATGTCCTACATGGCACGGACCAAGTATGACATGGCATTACGTGGCAAATGAGTCATATTTTCCCTCCAAAATGACAACATTGAAACTGACCTAAAAGTTGATGGTACTAAATTGAATCAATGTAAAGTTGGTAACCCACATTGAAACTGACCCAAAAGTTGATGGTACTAAAATGCATTTAACCCTATAAATTAACTAAATGAACTTAATAACATTATGGTTTGCAAAATTGCAGCTCATCAAGAGGCTTTGAAGAGAGAAATAGAGAGATTACGACAAGTGTATTATCAACAGAACACTAAGAAGAAGGAAAATACTACACCACCACTACCACAGCCACCCTCTGACACCAACAGCATTCCAGAGAAGGAAGAGCAAGCACTCAACATTTGAAATCTCCTATTCGGTAAAGTTCATCTAATATGGTCAAGTGATTGATAAAATCTCATTGTGTCGTAAAATAAAAAAAAAAAAAAAAAATGTATATCTTTTTTTTACTAGTAAGTACAAATTAATAATCAACTTAATTTAATGGTTTCAATCACAATAATAATTTTTAAAACATTTATGAAGTGAGAGAGATATATTTGAATCTTTAAACTCTTTTAAACAAGCTGATTTTGTAATTTACTTATAATTAAATGAGGTGGACCTTAAGCTATACACAAATTCACTGTATAGGCTATGGTGGTCTGTGCTGCTAACCTGCGCATTCACGTGATATGTTCCCTCCCCTCTTAGGTGGGGTGCACTCAAGATTACATGATTGGTGGAGAGGGGAAAAGGGGCACGTGCACCTGTGAGTTTTAAAGTGAAAATTAGAGATGGGAGTGAAATGAAGATTCCTTTAACTATTTTATTATTAATTAATGATTAATTTTTATATTAAAATTTTCAACTTTGTTTTTTAATTTGCAAAAAGAAAATGAAGTCGGAAAGCAAATGATAGTGGGTTTGTGTTGGGATGTATGAAAGGAGGGGTTGTTTGACACTTTAATGTCAGATTGTTTGTACCTTTTTCACTGTTTTTCTTGCTTGTAATAATGTTTATTTTGTCAGATTCTCCTTAAAAAAAGTGTACATATGTTTATGTATGAGGATGTATCTAATGAAAATTTATTAGAATTGAGTTTATTCATGTTTGTACATTGACTTCTCAATTTTCATTTTCTTTCTTTGCTTATGGGTTAAAAAATTTGAATACAATCATTTTAATTTCTTTTCATATCGAAATATTTTTCTTATATATGACATACATACTAAAAGTTATAGTAAATATAATGGTTAGTTTTCAAAATATAAACTGTAAAACAACTGTGACAATATCTAATTAATAATAAATAATGTCAAAGTGTTTCTCAATTTGTATTTTGAAGCCAATGATTGGATCATTGTGATTTTTGACATACGTGACATGTATAAGAAGATCACTTAACTTAATTATTAATTTTTCAAAATACATATCTCACAGTTCCCACGGAAAAGAGTTGACAGCTCAAAATGTCATGACATCTTCATCTAATCAATTCTATTGTGATAGATGTATATACATATAAAATTGAAATTTTAATGATCCTTTTAATGAAAAATATATTTTAACAGTATTCACATACTGTTATCGAAGTCTACCACAATGTAATAAGAAATATCTTTTAATTACAATGGCTTGTAATCCTCGCTCGAGACATCAATTAGTATTATATTCAATAACCATTATAAATCACTACAAAAAAAAAAGTAGCAATTGCAACGGTAATTTCCGTTGCTAGTAGTGCCTTTTCCCGTCGCTAAGGCCTTTTTTGCGACGGGAATTACCGTTGCAATTGCTATTGTCGCAACAAAAACATACGTTGCGACAGCTTTTTCCGTTGCAATAAAATGTAGCAATGGCCAACCCCGTCGCAAAGAAAAAGCTTTATATTATTAGATTCATGTTCCCAATCCCACATTGAGAGGGTTGCTAGGCTATATCAATAAAATTCACATCTTACCTTGCAAGACACATTCTAAAGCTCAAATTCTGTAATTAAACATGTTCCAATGAGAGTAGTACCAAGATGGATGACCTGCATCAAAATCCGCACGCTTGTTACTTAAATCGGATAGTATCTTACATGTGTGAAGGAGTAGCATTAAAGTTTCGGACGTAACATCTCTCATTAAGGTGACTTGAACTAATGATGCAAACGTTTCCAAATCAATCCCAACATCTCCAAACACCGTATAAATATCCATCATCGACTATGTAATCTCATCCCACAATAAATTTATCTCTCTATAAATTCCTAATACAAAATAAAAGAGAGGTGAGATCGATCGATTAGAAACAGATTACATATCGATAAAGCATGGCGTGGCTCGACAAATTCTCCATCATGGCTATCCTGATCCTAGCCATGGGTGCACCCTTGATGACACTGGGGTCTGCAACCATTGAACCATATGGTCAAGAAGGGGTTTTAGCACCCACCAAGTCCCCGTATCAATTTAATCTAGATGATTTTATTCGTCCATTAGAACCAAAACCAGGATATTACAAGTACTATGAGAAACCACCCTGACGTGTCTTGCTTTGATTGGTGAGGTTCCTCCTTTCGAACTGATTCTATTTTTTACACACACCACTCAAAGTGATTGCCTTGCAATCATGCACTTTCCAATGTGATTATGCAGTCTAATTTACTGTTTTAAGTTGCATGTTAATAGCTTTTATTTGTAGTTTTTCTTATGTTCAATGTTTTCAATTATTGTAGGAATTTTGTGTAAAATGGAGTGAAAGAGATGATGTATTAACTTTGAAGGCTAGGTGCATCTCAAAGAATACGGAAGCTGGCAATAGAGGGAACGAATTGAATAAAAAGAAGCTTGGAAGCAAGTTGAAGGAGGACTCAATAAAAAACCAGGAGCAGAAGGTACTCATTACCGATAATGACAAGATGCATTATCGGTAATGCAAGCAAGCCAAAGCCAGCAAAGTCTCTCAGGAAAACTAGCATCTCACCATTACTAATAATGGTGATATGCATTATCGGTAATGGTTGAAAGGAAATTAGCAGCAAGAAGCCGAGCAGTCCCACTATCGATAATGTGATTTTTGACTATCGGTAATGCAAACCAGCAAGATTAGCTCCCTTGAGCCAGAAGAACACCATTACCGATAATGGTGCTAAGCATTATTGGTAATTGAAGAAATCCTTCGCCATGAAGAAAGATATTCAAGGCCAGCAGCATTATCGGTAATGGTAGCCGACATTGAGCCAAAAGAAGATTTTTGAAGAAGATTTTGAAGGGTATAATGGTCTTTTCTCCAAGAGGACTATATAAACATGTTTCATAGGATCAGATAAAAAACAGACTTCACTCTTGTAGCTTAGCTTAGACTTAGTTTTTCTGTTTTCTTGTTCTTCTCTCATCCTACTCATCTTTCTTATCTTTCAAGTAGATTAAGTTGTTTAAGCTATTTTCTTGTTAAATCTTATTTCTCGTTGTAGTTTATTGTTAGATCTATTGTTGTATTCGAACAGATCTGTAGCTCATTAAGTTTATGCAAGTTATTTTCAAAGTTTCAAGTTTCATTTCAATGTTTCCAGTTTCATTTTCATTAGGTCTATTTATTTCTGAATCCATGAGTAGCTAAGCTTTCAAAAGCTGAGATTTATGGGGGATTCTTATTCCATATCCAAGGTATATGATTTCTCACATTATTTCTATGCTTAAAAGATTTGGATATTGATGTTAAACACTAGATTTGTTTAGATCCACAATGATTGGCTAACTTTGACCATATGTAGACAGGGTTTCTTGGCATAGATGGTGCTTAGTTCTAAAAGCATTCCAAGTGTATGCTTAAATGTTTTGAAAAAGTGTTTAGCATAAATATCATATAATCTTAAAGCAAGACAGATTTTATTGTTAAATCTTCCGCACAGATCATTCTTCAATGTAATCCGAGCATGTAATATTATTGGGTTTTATTGCTAAATATTCCAGTTGGATCATTTTTCAATGTTCTCTGGATGAGTAAAGTGTGTGAGAAATTAGAACAAAGGATATGAACAAGATGAACCCTAAATCTCAGCTCATTTCTTTTATTGTTCAAATATTCAAAATAATTTTTGTGCATTGAGCACAAACAACTCTCAAATCAACACCCATTGGATTTTTTTTCCTCATTTTTGAACAAAATCAAAAGGATTGCGAGTCTTTGTCAAATTTCTATCTTTGAGGACAATGACCATGGGATTCCCATGTACTGTACTTGGCAACCATCCTACGCTTGGGATAAATATATAGCATCAGAAATCTGGCAGTTAAGCATTTATGGCGGGGATATGTAACTGGTAAAAGATAGCAAATCTAGAAGAAGCGAGAGGTAACTTGCAATTTCATTGCAAATCAAGTAAGTTTCTTCGTTTTGAAAGTAGTTCAATCTTTGTACATAACCATTAAGAGTAGTATTGCTAGCTAGTATATGTCAATTTGGAATCGTGACGAATTCAATAGACTTGTAGGAGCTAGATAAGAAGATTTGTTAGTTAGGAATTTAAATTTTTCAGAGACCACATCAAAGATTTCATCATCATCAATTGAAACACCATCCATGGAGTTTCCTCACTTTGAGGATCCCCATTTTGACTTTGAAAGAGATCTAGAACCACAGACCGCAAAGGGGAGTGGGATTTGTAATGTCACTGGCATTAACAATAGTCAAAACAACTGAAATAGCAATGGGAAAAATATTCATGTCCCACCACCAGGAATTGGTCGGGTAGTAAATGTCCAATACCCATAATACCAAGTTTAACATAAGCCATAACCACCACAGAGATGAACTCTTAGAGACACCTTACATCCACAGAGGTAATCTTTTCCTAATTGTATCGTGTTACCACCAGATACTGTAAAATTTTCTATTAAACCAGATATGGTGAGACTTTTACCCCATTTTCATGGGATGGGATTCGATGATCTATATGTGTACATGAGAGATTTTGAAGAAGTGTGTGGCACAATGCAATATACTGGAGCATCACATGATATAATATCTCTTAGAATGTTTTCATTTTCTCTAAGAGAACTAGCAAAAGGATGGCTTATGTATTTGAAAGAAAACTCTATATATTCTTGGGTTCAATTGCAGCAACAATTTTTTGATAAATTCCTTCCACCAGAAAGGACTAATGCTTTAATTAAGGCTATCCAATGTTTTTCTCAAAAGCTTAATGAATCTGTTAACAAGGCATGGGAATGATTTAAAAGTTTAACTTATGCAATCCCGCACCATGGCATGGATATTAGCTAGCTCATAAATCATTTTCATCAAGGTCTTACATCCGATAACAAAATATTTATACAAATGATGAGTAATGGCTTATTTTTCGAAAAAAGTCCTGACGAAGCGTGGGATCATTTAGATTTTATTGTTGCTAGAGCACGTGACTGGGAGGTAAATACTATCTCTAACACTGCTAGAATACTAAGTAGTGGAGGAAAATTTGTGGTAAAGGACCATGATGATATGTAGGCTAGACTTACTCAATTGACCAAGAAAATAGAAGCCTTGGAAATGAAAAAAATTAATGAAATCACACCTGTTCCTGTTTCCAAAGGGACAGATTTTTGTAGTCTGTGCGATATATAAGGGCATTCTCTTGATGAGTGTTCCTCTTGTCCCACATTCAAAGAATCTTGTGCAGACCAAGCCAGCATTAATGCCATAAATCAAGCACCACAACAAAAAGCTCAAAATTTTCCATATGGTGAAACTTACAATTCAAATTGGAAAAATCATTCCAATTTTAAATGGAAAAATGATAGCAATGCAGGCCCTTCTCAAGGAGCCTCACATTCTTTTCCTCCCCCACAACAACATGGATTCTATCCTCATGGGCAACCCTCAAATTTTCAAGGAAATGTTCTAACGTACCAAACTCCTCCAGCACAAGGGTTTCAACAGAACCCTAATGCTAATTTTGTGCCACAACAGAGTCAGTTCAATCAGGCTCCATATCAACCTCCACATAAGAGGAACATGAAAGGCATGTTCAATCAATTCATACAGAGTCAGAGCATAACAAACACTGAACTTCGTAATATTTCACAGCAACATACACAATCTTTGAATGAATTGCGAGTTCAAATTTCTAAATTGAATTCTTCTATAGGTGCTTTGCAACAGGAAAAAGGTAAATTTCCAGCCCAATCTTATCAAGCACCACTTGGACAAATCAGTATTGATGTCACTGAAACTAGTGATGGCAATTGTGAGCAGACTAAGGCAATCACTACTTTGAGAAGTGGAAAAATTGTTGATAAAACCATCCACCGTAAAAATTTTCAAAAAGAAATTGTTGTAGATTTACATCAACAATCAACGGGAGATGTAGAAAGTAGTGATAAACTTGAAGCTGTGCTTAACAGTTCAAAGGGAAATGAGAAATAACTTGAGCTTAAAAAAGAAACTGAAAAAACTTATACTCCTCTAGCACCTTTTCCACACAGGCTTAAATAGCCAAAGAAAGTGACTGATAACTTTGAAATTCTTGAATTGTTCAAGCAGGTGATGATCAATTTCCTTTTGTTGGAAGCAATTAAGCGAGTGCTATCCTATGCTAAATTTTTGAAGGACTTGTGCACTTAGAAGAGAAAGACAAATATTCCTAAAGATGCATTTATGATTGAGTTGGTCAATTCCATTCTTAAGGCTAATACTCCACCCAAGCTCAAAGATCTAGGGTGTCCCACAATCCCCATTGTCATGAGAGACCATAGAATTGAACATGCATTAATTGATTTTGGGGTCAGTGTTAATTTAGTCCTTTATTATGTATATCAACAGCTAGGTCTAGTTGAACTGCAACCTACTTCTATCACTCTCCAACTAGCTGACCGTAGTGTTAAACGACCTAGAGGTAATTATGAACAAAATTGGTAATTGTATAAAAATTGGGGATCGGTGATCATTAATAAATTTGGAAGTTTCTTTTCAAAATGGTGATTATGTGTTCTTAAAGGGCATTTTCGTCGGAAAAATATATTTATGTAAATATTTCAAATGTGAGCTTCATTTCTGTAATTGATGGAAACCCAGCAATATTGAGGTAAAATGCCCTTATATTTATGTTTTTGCTTTTGTTAATGAGAAAATAAGGAACCAAACACTCCTAGGAATTAAAATCTTATTAGTGAATGGTGTGTGTATATATATATATATATATACAGACATGATAATATAAGGCCGGCCTTATGCAATATTGTGTAATGTAGGCTCCATATGGCTAATTTTAGATCACAGTTCGTAAAACTGACTGTTGGATTAGATGCCCCTCCTCTGTATGTCATGCCTGCAAAAAATCACAGTGATCTGACGGTTTGTTTTTGAAATATATCATTGTGAAAATATGTAAGTTATTTGTTCTTCAAAATATCACCATTTTTTTAACGGCAGTTATTTCAAAAACCAACCGTCAAATCACTGTAATTTTTTGCAGGCATGACATACAGAGGAGGAACATCTAATCCAACGGTCAGCTTTACGAACTGTGATCTAAAATTAGCCATATGGAGCCGACCTTACACAATTTTGCGTAAGGCCGACCTTATATTATCATGTCTATATATATATATATATATATATATATATATATAAAGAAAAATGTTCTAGTGAGCATT
>JAESVK010000627.1:315346-341645 GCA_017140935.1 Hamamelis virginiana
TTTGTCCCCATAAATTATTGAATTAATTGTGACAAATAACCCCCTCTGTGATATATATATATTTTTTATACAATATGTTTTATGGAAAATCGATCATTCAATCACTGTGATTTTTGACGTGCCTGACATAGATAGACAAATTATCCAATCCAACAGTCGGCTTTGAAAATATAGATCGTTAGATTAAAAATACAAATCGTTAGATTAAAAAATAAACTATGAAAATACAGACGTTTTTGAAATTGTATTTTAAAAAATAGGCCGTTAGATTAGATAAGCTACATGTTCATGTTAGGCACGCCAAAAATCACTGTGATCCAACGATTGGTTTGCCATAAAATAGACTGTAAAAAATCATGAAGGAGGTTATTTGTCATAATTCAATAATTTAGGTGGGGTAAAGTGTTGCAATCAATAGTTGAGTGGGGTAAAATGTCACAAGGTGATAGTTGAGGGGAGTTTTCTGCATTTTCCTTTTCTTTATATATATATATGAGTCTAAACACAAGGTTATTCATTAGCTTGCTAATGAGCCTATTAATGAGCCTGCACGTTCACAAGCCTACTAACAAGCTGGTTTACAAACACAAATGAGTCAAACTTAGGTTTGCTTGAACTTGACTTATTTACTGAACGAACAAATCCAAACAAGCCTTTATCTAACATATTTACGAGTAGCTCACGAACAACTTGATTCACTTAAAATCCTAGTTCAGATCCTTGGTCTTGAATTGATATTTGGACAATTTGAAGGGAAAAAAAAAAAAAAAAACAACTAATATTTGGATAAAAAAAACTTTCCAACACAATGAATAAAGAAATACTATACCAAATATTTTCAAATGATTTCAAGTAAATTCTCTTCATAAAATCCTTACATAACTAAAATTCATACAAAAGACATACAAATAAATTAATTTCATTCGAAATTATTTTCTCATCCAAATCCTTTTATTATAAAATATTATGAAGGATGATCCATTCTTTCTAATATTAAGGATATAATTTTTCTATTAACAAAAAACAAAAAAACAAACAAAAATGTTAACACTTATTATAGCATCTCCAATGGTATTTTGGTTGAGTTGCCGTTGCCAAAATTTGGCATTTACACTCAAATAAGTTGCTTCAATGAATTGTCATTTGGGATTCCAAATTTTGAAATTGGAATTATGGATTTCCAAATTTGATGCTTCAAATGGTAAATTCTATTTATGAAACATCATACATTTCCTCTAAAAAGGTGAGAAATGCTAAAATATAACGCTACAATATAACACTTAGATGTCAAAATTTGATATTGGTGTCATTTGGTGACACTTAAGGTGCCATATTTTGATATCGGTGACTTATATGACATGAATGCAATGGAAATGCCCTCATTCAAAAAATAAAGACACTTATTTAAGATAATTCAAAATAGTCACAAAAAAAGTAACGTTCTAGCAATTTTAGTTGAAAATTATTTCATAAAATACACTATAAACTATTTTTTGTGATTTCAAGCTGTTAATCCATTTTTTAACCGGGCCATTCGATGGCCAATAAATTGGTTTTAATTAAATTCTTTAATTCTAGCCAAAGATAAATTGGATAGAATTGGATTGGTTTTCAAGGAGTTCGAAGCCAGTCAGGAATGCATGTTTTAAAGAGTTTGTTGCCATCCAAACTCTTCACTCTTGGAGGATGATTATCAAGCCAAAGAAGGAGTTTTATCCAGATGAAGATGATCCAGCTTGAGTAGTTAAAGATGATCCAGCTTGTAGATGATGATCCAACTTGAAGATGAAGATGATCCAACAACTAGTTGAAGCCAATTACGAGACTACCATTTAGAAGTCTATAAATAAATGGCTGAAGACCAACATAGTCTCTCTCTCAACACACATCAACTCAACCGATGAATTAGAGAGCACCCATCTCTTTTACCCTAACTTGGGATACGGAGGATTCCTTTTAATTTGCCTTTGATGCTGCTTGGTCGCTGTGGCTCCACATCGAATGCTCCTTGATTTGAAGCACTTGTAGTTCAAAGAGGTAGTTCGAAGCCGTTCTTGGAGGAAAGTATTAGTTTTGTTTCAAAGGGCTCAAGGGTAGTTCAAGCCGTACCGACGAACTATTTTATTGAGTGGTGGTTAGTAATTATAAAGTTCATTTTATTTTTCTTTCCATCTCCGCATTCTTCTTCTTCTCATTCTCTATTTTATTTTATTTTTATGCTCGAAGTTTGCTCATAAGTTGTTAGGATTAATTGATTTGGCCTGTCTCCCTAAAAAGTCCTCTTAATTGAGGCATTCGAACTCTATCACTTGATTTGAATTTTGATATTTGATTCAAACCTCATCAATTCGATTCGAATTCCTAAAAGCGAAAAAAGTGATCAACACAAGCATAAATTTATATGACATAAAGTTCATGTAATGATTAATCATAATTAAGATGCAATATACTCTTTTAAAAAAAAAAAAAAAAAAAACACACAAACGATGCTATATGATGTTCATCAACTTTCACAATTCCCAAGATTTTTTTTTTGAAAAATTATTGAGAGAACCTTAAATATTTTTCTTAGAGACCGAGATCGATCCAAAAGACCTTGAAAATAGATTTTATTATCACCAAACTAGTCCAAATCATAAGATGCCTTATTGAGAGATCACTTTTGGTTGAAATTAAAGTCAACTAATCAAGGACGTAGCGAGGATTTGTAGTTAGGGTGGGCGAAACTCTAAAAAAATGAAATTTAAGGTTTCTTCTTTTAAAAGTAACATGAAAAGTATCTATTAAAATTAATAAATTATGTATATTTAATGCACAAAAGCACAAAAGCACAAAAGCACTAGTAAATGAAACATAAATCATCAAAAAATAATTCATATTAATTAAATATTCACTAATCGATTACAATTGTCCCATTTGAGTCTTCATTTTTTGAAAGTGTTGTATGATAACCTCATTATCAATGCCATCAAGTATGTATTTCTCAATATATCCAATCAAGCTATCATTCATCAATTGATCGTCCATTCGTTTGCGAAATCAACTCTTCACAGTTTTCATTGCAGAAAATGCTCTCTCTACAGTGGCAATCGCAACTGGGAGGGTAAGTGTCAATCTCAAAATCAAGTAAACTAATAGATACACTATGTTTCTTTTTGTTTCAACCATTTTTTAAGCTAAAGCACCAACCCCTTTCAATTGTGAAAAGTCACTAGAAGAGCGCATATCAACAACATAATTCTCAAGTTGATTGTCAAGCAAGATCGAATGTAGAAAAATCTGTTGGATAAAGTGTAGCTAAGCGAATCAATTGTTGATTTTTAAAAGTAGAAAAAGAATTATCTGGCCTCAAGCATGCCACACTAAGAAGCAATTCAGTGTTTGCCTCAGTGAAACAACTATTAAGCTCAAGAAGTTGCACATCAATGACAGAATAAAATAGCTCAACATAATAGTGATATAGTTTTTTTTTTTTTTTTTTTCAAAATGTCAGGGTGGGTAGTTGCCCACCCTCGCCCTATGCTGGCTACGTCCATGCAACTAACACCATGAAAGTGAGAAATATATCATTTCCATATTTTCAGCTAGTATTTAAATATATTATCAATTTCAGATTTGATGTCCATAATTTTATGAAGATATTTTATATAATTTATATCTTAAACGGATTTTAATATGGAATGTTTTTGAATTTGAAATACTCTCATCAGATATGATATATTCTACTATCAAACAATTTTTATATTTTACTTTTAAACGATTTATCATATTAGAGTTACATGAGAAGAAGAAAAAAACTCAAAAAATAAAAGAATATTCACCCATGTATGACTTGGTCTAAAGAGAAACCTGCCCCTAGAGATACATAACTCATGCAAACAAAAAACCAAAATATTTTAGTTTTTAGAATTTCCATATTTCCTTGACAAAGGCTATCCATAAAGTTCTGAATTATCTTCAAATGACTTATTTTCAAAAGTATCAAACTTTTTCCAATGTGGTATAGGCCCTATGAGATGGTTATCAGAGACTTTAAAGAATGTAAGAAATGTTAGCCCTACTAGCTTTGCGGAGGGATCACTCTTGAGAGTATGTTTTGAGAAAGATCCAATATAATGATTCCAACTATGTGAGGTTCGCTAAGCATGGTGGGATAGGACTAGTGAGAATGTTGTTGGGGAGGTTGAGCAATTGAATCCCTTTTAGATTCCTAATGGATTCTAGAATATATCCTTCAAATTTATTGCTTGAGAGATCAATGGCTGCGAGCTAGAAGTTCATGAATCCTTTCTTATATTGTTTCCACGCCTTTGTTAGGTATTTCCATTGAGTAATCATAATAGCTTTTCTCCACTAAATAGTTTTGTTAGCCCTATGGCTTCAATCAAATATTGGTAAATGATTTATCCTACCTTTATCCTACCCTATTGTATGATTTTGATGATAACAAACATTGCATTATGATTATGCATATGAATACTTGGTTGAACATTCTGATATATGTCAAACCTTTTTATGAACTTTTGGCCATCTATATTGAATGGATATATTGGCTAACTTTGTTGAACACTTGTTTATACTATGTTTCTTGCATATTCTTCATATTACATTCATGCTTATAAGAAACATGATTTGAGCCTTTCAACAAAGATGAACATTCAACATTGCTTGAAGCAACCATGAAGCTCATGCTCTCCAAGTGTGCTCCCATGTGAATATGGATAGTAATATATTCACCAAGGACCATGAAGAGAACCATTCAAAGATGAAGTTTTTCTCAAGCCAATCAAGCCAATCATGAAGCCTAGCACAAGCCAAACTCAAGTCTTTGAAGATCTCAAGTGTGAAGACTTTGTTTGTATCTTGTGTGAGTGTTTAGGCATTATATTTGTGAATATCTCTATTTAAGATTGGATTACATTGGTTCAGTTTAGAATGACTTAAAGACCATAGGAAATTTCTTTTTGGTCTCAAATTGGTTTAAGTTCATAGTGAACTATATGGACCCAAAAGTCAAAATGTTTTTATACCTCTTGTCTTTGCTTAAACATCGTTTGGAAAACATTTTGAACTTGCCAAGACTTGTGTGAACAAGTGGTTTTGATGAGCAAAAATTGGAATTATTTTAAAAGATTGTTTTTGAGTATTTTTACTCAAACAGTCGACTGTTTGGTCGACTGTTTGAGACAGTGGCTTTGTTTTACGAACCCAAAATCACTAGTCGACTAACCACCCTTTCCTAGTCGACTAACCGAGCCCTGAACTCAATAACGGCTAGTTTTTGACAAACCTAAACGGCTCTATTTTACACCCAAACGGCCATATCTTTTGGAGGATCTATATATACTCATTTTATGAGTCTTAAACAAGCTAATGATCATACACAAACTCAAGCCTATCTAGTATTCATCATTCGTATGTGATTTAATCAATTTGATTCATCATTCTCTCTTGAGCCATACATTAGTTCTTAATCTTTGAGAGATATTAGTGAGAGCTTCATCATTGTACATCTTCTGCTCATTAAGGAGTTTCTTTATTGTACACATTCTTAATTTCATCTTGTAACTTGTGAGATTTAAGGGTTGAGTGAAACCCTTGTAGGTGAGAATTTACCATCTTGAAAGTAGGTTGTGGGTGAATGTCTTCCACCTTTTAAAGAAGACAAAGTGTAAAGGTTTCTCCACCTTGAAGGAGTTATCCATAGTGGATTGTGGAATCCTTAAGACGGGAGCTCTTGAGGCGTGGACGTAAGCAGAGCCGAACCACGTTAACTCCTTGTGTTTGAATCTCTCTAACTCTACTCTTGCATTTCAATTCATATACTTGCTATATTAATTGTTATTCAATTTATACTTGTTGTATCATTTGATATATTGTGATTCAAACTTTGTCTTCCGCTGAATTTAATTGAACCATAATTTTTATTTGGTAATTGTTTTTAAAGTTTGCATAACCTGTATTCACCTCCCCTCTAGAGGAGTATATTTGGGCCAACAAGTTTGATATAGCAAAACTCTTGTTTGCTTGCATGTATGTTGTGGCTTGCATCAACAATTTTCATTGCATTTCAATTGTGAATGTACTCGTATGGAAATTAAAGTTGTCACTAGATAAATCAAAAGTATAAAGAGAATGTAGATTGCAGATCAATGGTGAATTTTCTCCTGTCAATAAGTTATTTGAGACATAATAAAATAAGGTGGATGGTTGTGGAATCGAGTATAATCCTTGATCGGGACATAAACATGTACTTAAAATTTTCTTTATAAATTTTTATTTCAAATAACTTCTAAGATTAGAAATAATATTTTGACAAGGATATATATATATATATATATGTGACAGTAATTTCATATCTTTGTTACAGAAATAGAATCTAGCTAGCTCACATGAGCCACGTTGATTGAATTTAGCTTAGTAGAGAAGTCATTGTAACGACATATATGACAACACTCATACCGATTTGGGTATAATATATAGGAGGTCATAAAATAAACCACCAAGTTTGTTTCCCTGTATACATACTCCATGCCACCTAGCTATGAACATTCAAATGACTGCAATCAGAGTTCAATAATCTCTCGAGTTAATTAAGTCTTTATACCGGGTTTCTATTATAAGGTACGTGCACCTTGATCGTGCCAAACAAGGGAGGTTATTCCTTGTTTAATCGAGATTTAAATTTATAAAAGACTCGTGCTGTAACCTTAATTCAGTTGAAAAAGTGATTTAAGCATGGGTATCAATCCACAAAGACTAAAGGCTGAGTTATGAGAAATCAAGCAACTTCAATTCTAGTTAAACGAACAATCTTTAATTGATGAATGGTTGGTTGTTTAAGCTAATGAATGTATAAAACGATTAAAAGAAGAAATCAATAAAAGGAAGCCTTGGGTATTTCGAATCCACTTAATAAAAATCATAAAAAATATCATAAAAAATATAATCCTTCATTTACCGTATGGTTGATTCGAATTAGGGTTTACATTCGTTTATGATAGTGATGATTTAAACTACAAGAATAAACCATAAAAAATATCATGCAAGTGCGAACTCAGTACGATTCATCCAAATGAGGCATAACTTGTCAAGCAAGGCATGCACAACCTATCCAAGCAAGGCATGAATGAACTGACTTCACACAGGCATGTTCGAATAGAACCATTACACAACTTATGTAATTGAAATCATATAAAACAATTGGATAGGATGAATATTACATTAATAAAATGGATTGCATAATAAACAATCTCCCAAAAGTTGTACAATCATCACAAACTATGTAAATATCCTAATAAAAATCAAACCAAACAATAAACTACGGAAAAAGCTTCATCTAATACGCAAGTATGGAGTCTAGCTGCTCATGTTCGGAGTAGAATCGCCAAAGTTCTTTAGTCCTTCCATGTGCATCCAAAATCCAATGAGAATGAGGAGAGAGAAGAGAGAGAATCCAAGAGTGTATTCCCTTAGGTCTAGCCAACCCTAATCAACTCTAAAAGAATGAACATATACCATACAAAGACACCCTCAAATAAAACTCTCCAAAATTATACCAAAAATAGCTTAAAAACACGTGGGCATGCTTTTATAGGCAAGCCCTATCGATAGGCTTCGCCACCCTATCGATAGGGCTGCTTGCAGCTTTATAGAAATTTCATCCCGAGAAGGAATCCTATCGATAGGGTTCACAACCCTATCGATAGGGGTGACATCTTATCGATAGGAACAACTTGCAGTTGCCAAACTTCTGCAGATTTCACATCCGAGGAGTGATCCTATCGATAGGCTTGAGGCCCTATCGATAGGATTGATGCAGTTTGCACTTTTTTGATCATTTTACGCTTCCGTCTTCGCTTCTAAACCACTTTGCCTCCCATCTATCATTCGATCAACTCCAACCATTTCTTTTCTGCTGCAAAAACTCCATATTTGGGCGAAACTATCCTACAAGAGCCAAAAACACTAATAAGAACTAAACTTAACTAAATGAAAGCACTTATGATGCAAATTCCTTCGAAATCAGCCACTGAATATAGAAAAATGAAGCATGATTGTGAAGCAATCACATCTTAGGCAACTTTGCGTAAGGTGACTTCTATACAGGCCCGACCTTGAGCTAAAGTGACTAAAGCAGCTGCTTTAGACCCCTGGTTTTAAGCCCAAACAAAAGGCACCCTGTTTGGTTTTTCCTTTAAGGATGATTTAAAACAAAAGATGCCAAGGGCTCTTTTACAAAGCTTTACCCTTTTCAAAGCTTATCCTCTCTTAAACAGAAAAACTCGTCCCACAATTAGACTTGTTTTTACTTTTCCCGCTTCCCCATGACATTCGAAGCCTTTGAGTTTTGTCCCATTCTCTCTCTTCCCCCCAAAACCCCCAAACCCTATACACTCTTTTTTTTTTTTAATTTTTTTAATTTTAGCCCAAGGGCCTTAGCAGACTTACAGTTCTCCTCTTTTAGACAATCACTTACCTCACTCAGTCCGCCCTCTCTCTCTCTGACTTAGATATTTCTAATCTTTCATTTTTTTTCCTCTTTTGAATCTCTTTTATCCTATTATCATTATTATTATTGATTTATTATGAGATTAATTTTTTATTATTATTTTAGATTATCATTAGGACTTTAGAGTTGTTTTGTTTTATTGTATAAATTTAAGAGAAAATTATCTAAAAGTCCCTCACTTCCTAAGAGTATACCATTAAGGACATTAATATTTGGTTTAAGTTATTGCGGAAAGTCTTTTTATCACTTTTGGACAAAAATACCTCCAGGCTAAGCCATGTGACATCGAGAAGAAGCAAGTCTTGGACCTTCTCATTGCCTTCACCGCTGAGAATTGCAACTTGAATAGCAGCCCCATAAGCGACGGCCATATACTGAATAACTATAATTTTTATTTTTTATTTTGTAAAATTCAGGGAGGTGGATGTGATTGGCATTTTCTGTTATAAAAAAACATGGCCACTGTGCCTGGAGTTTATAAGGAGTGGTAAGATCGACGTGAAGCCTCTTATAAACCACAAGTTTGGATTCTCTAAAAAAGAAATAGAAGAAGCTTTTGAAACCAGTGCTCGTGGTGGTAATGCCATTAAGGTCATGTTTAATCTATAGACAAAGCTACATGCTCATGCTCATGCTCGGAGACGAAAGTTTCTTTCTCATTTGATTCTCGCGGTTCGGCTTCTGTTATCTCCTTTATCTCCAATTGAGGAGCCATTTGCTGCGAAAGTTGCAGATCTGGACATATATATATATATATATATATATATATATATATATATATATATTGTTGTCCCAAATATATACCCCTAGAGGAGGTGAATAGGGTTTTTGGCAAACTTTTACAAATATTACCAAATAAAAATTAGGTTCAATTAATTTCAACACAAGCAAATATATAAGCAATTAATTGAAACAAGAGTAAGGGATAGAGATATCAAACACAGAGATTTTAAGTGGTTCGGCTCGCCTACATCCACGCCTTAAGCACTCAGCCCAAGGATTCCTTAATCCACTAAGGATTACTCCTTCAAGGTGGAGAAACCTTTATACAGTCTTCTTTATCCCAAGTGGAAGACTCTCATCTAAGCTCACAAAGAACTTACTCAATGGCTCACAAAGAACCCACAAATGTGCTCACAAAGAACACCCACTAGTGCTCACAAAGAACACTTCTTCAAGCCTCACAGAGAACGCTTGGCCAATGCTCACAAAGAACAACTCTCTAATGCTCACCAAGAGCACTTCACCAATCTCACTTCCGGGTAGAGATTACACCAAGAGCACACATCTCTTCTCACAAGAATTACAACAAGATTTGATGTGTGTACAAATAGAAAACTCCTCAATGAGTAAATGAAATACAAATAAGCTCTCACTAATATCTCTCAAATAGATGAACTAGTTTGGCTTCAAGTGAGAATGATGATTTTTGACTAAATCACACAAGAATGATATGAACTATGTTGGTATATGTTTGGGTGCTATCATTAGTTGATTGAAAACTCATAAAATGAGTATAAATAGGCTTATAAAAGAATATAGCTGTTTAGAGACAAAATATAGCCGTTAAAAACTAGCCGTTATGAACTGTCAAGTCACTTAGTCGACTAGGCACAAATGTTAGTTGACTAGAAGGTTTAAAATACCTTTGAAAAAGTTTTCAGGCACGGTTAGTCGACTAAACAAAGAGGATTAGTCGATTAGGAAGGTGATTAGTCGACTAGGATATAGTGTTAGTCGACTAGGAGCTTATTTTCCAAAACATAGCTATTGACCTGCGATTAGTAGACTAGACATGGTGATTAGTATACTAATCTCCAATTTTTACTTGAGCTGAAAGTTACATATTCAAAAACTAGACTTCTCAAGCTTTCCGTCTATATAAAGATCATCAAAATCGGAGTCCGGATGAGGGAGATATGACCATTTTAAGTTGGAAGTTTTCGTCAGCAAAAAAAAAAAAAAAAACAGCATCTCAAAAACAATAAGTGTAAACATTTTGTCTTTTGAGTCCATATAGCCCACTATGAGTTTGAATCAATTTTTGACCAAAATTTAATTTTCCAAAGTTAAAACCTATGGTCTTTAAGTCATAGTCAATTGAGTCAATGTAGTTCATCGTAAAGAGAAATTTACAAAATAGATTCTTATGCACTCTCACACAAGAATAAAAACAAGATTTTCATAAATGAATCTTCAAGTCTTGTGCTTGGCTTCATTAATGGATTGCATCAATGCAATGGCTTTCTTCATGGTCCTTAGTGAATATACAACATATCCATATTCACATAAGGTACGATGTAGTGCATGAGCTTCATGATAGTTGAGCCTTCATTAATTGACAACTTAAATCCTGATCTTATAAGCATATATATACTATAATGGATATATAAGAACTATAGGATAATGTCAATGAATTAATAAGATTAGCCAAATAATCACTCTATAAAGTTTGACAATTATAAAGAGTATATAACAATGTATTCATATGCATAATTGAATATACATAGAACAAATAAATCAAACAATAGTTTGTGGCTCCCCTAACAATATGCATATAAAGATACTAAAGATTATCATTTAAACCATATGCATATTTTAGGTAAAATAAATCCATGATGCAAGAATAAGTCCATGATACAAAGATACAAACATCATGATGAATTTTACCACAATTCATGCTTGCAAATTTATACAATATGCAAATTAAATAAAATCACAATACATTATATATATATATATATATATATATATATATATATATATATATATATATATATATATAGAGAGAGAGAGAGAGAGAGATAGAGAGAGAGATTGTTTGGAATCAGAGAAGTTGAGGCGGCTTTAAAATGGCGGCTACGCCGACACGAGCTTGCATCGATTACGATTACCTCATCAAGCTTCTTCTGATTGGTGATAGCGGCAAGTTTCATTCTCCTTTGTAGATACTTCTTCATCAAATCTGGGTAATTTCCAACATTTTCTTGATTTGGTTGCTTCTTTCTTATTGTTCTGCCATAGAATATAGATTTCAGATTTGTACTGCTGCTCTTTTGTGAGATTACAAATCTGCATTACTGTTCTTGCTAAAAAAAACCCAAAAAAAAAAAAAAATTAAAAACCCAAAATGGAAAGGGAAAACCCCAAAAAAAAAAGACAGTGAAAACACAAACAAGACAATAAAAACCCGAAAAAAGCCCAATGAAAACACAAAAAGATAGTGAAAACCTGAAAAAGCCTAGTAAAAACACTCAAAATGCTTTGAAAATTAAAAAAATAAAACCAAAAAAAGACAGTGAAAACACCAAAAAAGATAGTGGAAACCCAAAAGAAGACAGTGAAAGCCCCAAAAAAGCCCAGTGAAAGCACAAAAAGATAGTGAATGCCCGAAAAGCCCAGTGAAAACACTCAAAATGCTTTGAAAACTAAAAAAAGACCAAAAAAAAAAAAAAACCATTAAAAACACCAAAAAACACAGTAAAAACCTCCAAAAAAAAACCCAGTAAAAACTTGAAAAAGCCGTGAACACACTCAAAATGCTTTGAAAATTAAAAAAAAAAAAGAAAATAGTGAAAACACATCCAAAATGTTGGGTATTTTCACTGTGGTGAGTGTTTTCACTATGTGAGGTATTTTCACTGTGTGAAGTGTTTTCATTGTGTTTGGGGCATTTTCATCTTTTTTGACAAAATTTTTTCATTGTGGACCTCTCGGTATACTTGAGAGATTTGAAGGACTTCTTGGTATTCACCCCTAAATTTACTATGGTCACTTATTGTGAGAATTATATTTTTGATTTTAAGGCTATTGGCTTACTTAATGATAGTATGAATTTATTATTGTCATTAACTTCTTGTGATATTAGGATTTTTTATTTAGGTTTTCACTTTAGGGTTTTAGGTGTTTTATATGTATCTCAATATAAATTTATTGTTGTTGTTAGTTAATTGATTTTAATTTTTCTTATTTTAGGGTTGATCATATAATTATGTCTCATATAAACTTTGTTTGTACTAGAAAATAAAAGAATAATAATTATCAATTAAATATTTTATACAAAAAATTTGTGTCATTATGAAGTAGGGGCCCTTCTTTAGGAGCTCGCTTAGGGCCCCCAAAATCTCAGAGCAGATCCTTTCTATAGAGCTAAATGCAAAACATATTTTGAAAAACTGACCATTGGATTGGATGAATTGCTTATGAATTTCATGTTCGCCAAAAATCATAGTGATCCAATGGTTAATTTTTTAAAAATGTCACAATGAGAAATTGTGATTTTTTTTCTTCTTTAAAATGTCACAAGTTTTTCCTAGTTAGTTTTTTCAGAAATTGACAATTGGATCATTGTGATTTTTGGCGAACATGAGATTCATAAGCAGTTCATCTAATCTAACGGTCAGTTTTTCAAAATATCATCTCCATTTGGCCTTAATTATAGAAATCACCTTTCGCAAAATTGTGTAAGGTGCATCTTATAATAGAAGCCATCAATCTCTATATATATTATCAAATAAAATGACAAGGGGAGAACGATACCACCATTTATTACAAGCATTATGAGCTAGCTTCACATCCAATACTGTAATATAAACCAATCAAACACCCTAACCCATGCAATCTCTCTACGTAAACAAAATACAAAAAATAAAATATAAAAGTGAAGGGAAATAAAAAAAAAAACCTCTCACCCCAACCCGAATATTTGAAGGACACGTACACTATGACTACTCAAGTTTTATTTCTGCATTCCCTTTTCTTCTCCTTTTGCTTATTTAATTTGTGGTCTCCTTCTAAAAGTTTCGACAAACCATTTGTATTTTCTTGTGGTGAAGGTGTGGCCAATAAACAACCCAACTACCAAGCCGCTTCCATATCCCATCGCAATGAAAATCCAATAGTCAAAAGCTAAAGTGTTCTAGTTTCTCATTCTCCATAACCATCTCTAAAGTTGTGTTTATGTGAGTAAGCCCACCACATTTTCCAACAAAGTGGTATCAAAGCTAGTGAGTTGTGTTGGTAGCAAAAAGAGATGGCGAATATTCCGTTTCAAGTCCCTCGACTTACCAAAGACAATTTTGGTAGTTGGAGTATCCGCATGAAGGCCCTACTTGGTTCGCAAGATGCATGGGGGGTAGTAGAGAAAGGTTATGAAGAACCACAAAATGAAGCTTTTTTATCCCAAAATCAAAATGATGCTTTTCAAGTGGCAAGAAAGAAGGACCAAAAGGCTTTTACACTCCTCAATTAAGCTCTTGAAGACAACTCGTTTGAGAAGATTGCAAATGCAACCACCGCTAAGCAGGCACGGGAGATTTTTCAAAACTCCCACAAATGCATTGACAAAGTAAAGAAGGTGTGCCTCCAAACTTTAAGAGGTGAATTTGAAGCTTTGCGAATGAAAGAGTCCGAGTCAATTTCAGATTACTTTTCAAGAGTCTTGACCATTGTGAATGAAATGAGAAGATATAGTGAAGATGTGAATGATACACGGGTGATTGAAAAAATCCCTCGATCATTGGATGAAAAATTTAACTATATTGCCGTAGCCATTGAAGAATCCAAAGACTTGAATACATTGATCGTTGATCAACTCATGGGTTTTCTACAAGCTCATGAAGAAATGTTTCACAAGAAGAAACAAGAGTCGATGGAGCAAATTCTTCAAACAAAGCTTTCTTTGAAAGAAAATGAAGATGGCAACGAAATAAGCCAAAGAGGCAAAGGACGCGGATTTGCCAACACCCTAATCCAACAAGGGGAGATCAAAGAAGGTCCAACTACAAAGAAAGTAGCCAACACCCTAATCCAACAAGGGGTCGTGGAAGAAGAAACTACTTAAGGCCATATGGAAGAAGGTATAACAATTCCCAAGTGCAATGTTACAATTGTCAAAAGTTTGGCCATTTTTTTTGGGAGTGTAGAAACGGCACTACTAATGTTGAAGGGAAAGCCAATTATTCTCAAGATCAAGATCAAGATCATCATGTGGAGCCTACTTTATAATTGGTTTGCAAAGGAGAAAAATGTGAAGAGGCAAATACATGGTATCTTGACACCGGTATAAGTAATCACATGTGTGGAAGAAAAAACATGTTCGTGAAGTTAGATGAATCGGTAAGCGGCAATGTTACTTTTGGTGACTCATCCAAAGTTCTGGTCAAGGGGAAAGATAAAATATTGATTCTCTTAAAAGATGGAAAACACCAATTTATTTCCAATGTCTACTATGTGCCGAATATGAAGAACAACATCATGAGTTTGGGACAACTTTTGGAGAAGGGCTATCTTATTTCCATGCAAGATTGTAGTCTTTCAATAAGAGATCGTTAGAACAACTTGATTGCAAAAGTTCCAATGACAAGAAATCGAATGCTTTTGCTCAACAACTAAAATGATGTGCGAAATGCTTGAAGTCTTGTTTTAAAGATTCTTTTTGGCTTTGCATATACGATTTGAGTACTTGAACTTTGGAGGACTAAAATTGTTGGCGAAAAAAAAGAATGGTGAAAGGATTGCTTTCTATTGATCGTCCCGAAGAATTGTGTGAGGGATGTCTTTTTGGCAAACAATCAAGAAAAAGTTTTCCAAGAGAAGCTAGTACAAGAGCAAGTGAGCCACTACAGCTTGTTCATACCGATGTATGTGGACCCATCAAGCCAAGTTCTTTTAGTAAAAACAGTTATTTTCTTCTCTTCATTGATGACTTTAGTAAAAAAACTTGAGTCTATTTTTTGAAAGCAAAATCGGAGGTGTTTGAGGCCTTTCAGAAATTTAAGGCACTTATTGAAAAAGAAAGTAGCTATGTGATAAAGGCATTGAGATTCAATAGAGGAGGCGAATTCGTCGTCCTTTAACGGTTCCAAGAACTCCATAGCAAAACGGAGTTGCCGAAAGAAAGAATAAAACCATTCTCAACATGGCTCGAAGTATATTGAAGAGCAAAAGAATGCCTGAAGAATTCTGGGCTGAAGTCGCGGAATGTGCCGTCTACTTGTCCAATAGAAGCCCCACTAGAAGTGTTTGAAGCAAGACACCTCAACAAGCATGGAGAGGAAGAAAACCAAGTCTGTCTCATTTAAAGGTGTTTGAGAAATTTGTAGAGATGTTGAATTTGATAAAGAGGCATAATGGGATTGGAATGTCCAAGAAAATGAAGAGTATGACTCTTTCCATTTTTTAAAGAATGTCAAGAAGATGAAGTGCCACAAGAGCCCACTACTCGACCTCCATCACCAACACCTTTTAACCATGAAGATCCATCATCGAGAGAAAGTTCTAGTGAAAGACCATAACGAACAAGTAGTCTCTGAGAACTGTATGAGGTAGCAGAAAGATTAAAAGATCTTACTCTTTTTTGTCTCTTTGATAGTGAACCTATAAGCTTTGAGGAAGCAATTCAAGACAAGAAGTGGATGAATGCCATGGATGAAGAGATTAAAGCTATTAAGAAGAATGATACATGGGAACTTGTCTCACTTCCCAAGGAGCACAAAACAATTGGAGTCAAATGGGTGTACAAGGCAAAGAAGAATGCGAAAGGAGAAGTGGAGAGGTACAAAGCAAGATTAATTGCCAAAGGTTACAAGTAATGCCCCGGCATTGACTATGATGAGGTATTTGCACCCGTTGCTCGTTTGGAAACCATAAGATTGATAATTTCTTTAGCGGTGCAAAATAAGTGGATGATTTTCCAAATGGAGGTCAAATCAGCTTTCTTGAATGGATTTCTTGAAGAGGAAGTATATGTAAAACAACCCTTGGGCTACGTTGTAAAAGGCCACGAAGACAAAGCTCTAAGATTGAAGAAGGCTTTATATGGCTTAAAGCAAGCTCCAAGAGCTTGGAATAATAGAATTGACAAGTACTTCCAAGAGAATAATTTTAAGACGTGTCCTTATGAGCATGCCTTGTGCACAAAGGTGAATGAAAATGAAGATATGTTACTTTTTTGCTTGTATGTGGATGATTTGATTTTCACGAGAAATAATCTAAGAATGTTTGAAGAATTCAAAGGAGCAATGGCAAGAGAATTTGAGATGACGGACATCGGGCTTATGTCTTACTACCTTGGGATTGAGGTGAAACAAATGGAAGAAAATATTTTTATTTCTTAAGAAGGATATGCCAAAGAAGTTTTAAAAAAGTTCAAGATGAATGATTGCAATTTGGTTAATACCCCCATCGAATGTGGAGTCAAGTTGTTAAAGCATGAAGAAGGTGAAAGGGTGGATCCTACTGTTTTCAAAAGCCTAGTTGGAAGTTTGCGTTACTTGACATGTACAAGACTGGATATTCTCTTTAGTGTTGGACTTGTTAGTCACTACATGGAAACACCAAGTTTGATACACATGAAGATTGCCAAAAGGATTCCCCGCTACATCAAAGGTACTCTTGATTTTGGTTTATTTTATTCATCCTCTAGTGATTTCAAGCTTGTGAGATATAGTGATAGTGATTGGGGTGGAGATTTGGATGATCGAAAAAGTACTACAGGATTTGTTTTCTACATGGGTGATACCGCTTTCACATGGACTTCAAAGAAGCAACCTATTGTGACGCTATCTACTTGTGAGGCAGAATATGTCGTAGCTATCTCATGTGTTTGTCATGCTATTTGGCTTAGAAACTTGTTGAAAGAGCTCGAAATTATGGAAGAAGAACCAACGGAGATTTTTGTGGACAACAAATCAACATTATCTTTAGCAAAGAATCCAGTGTTCCACGATCGAAACAAGCACATCGATACAAGGTATCATTTAATTCGAGAATGCGTAACCAAGAAGGAGATACTACTCAAGTATGTGAAGTCACAAGATCAATTGCGGATATCTTCACCAAACCACTCAAGTTTAACATCTTTAACAAATTGCGAGCTTTACTTGGAGTTTCTAAAAGTTATGTTTTAGGGGGGATGTTGGAAGTTTAAACATACTTTTTAGAAGATTATGGATATGCCTAGAGTAGTCTAGATAATTCCTATTCATGTATCTATGTGAAGGGACATTCATGTATGTAGAGTATTTAATATGTTCATGTATTTAGAGGTACATTGTACCATGGGATACATTAGATTAGAATGTGGGTCATTAATGTACTAGTCTAGGAAGTCTAAATTTGAGTCCTATAAATACCTATGTTACCAAGCATTTGGAATCAAGTTGAACACAAAAACTAAAGTTCTAGTTTCTCCTCCTCCATAACCATCTCTAAAGTTGTGTTTGTGTGAGTAAGCCCACCACATTTCCAACAGCAACTTGCTGAATTTAAACATGGTTTTTGGACTCTATTGCACCGCGGAATTCATTAGATCGCAAAATAAGAATCCTCAACTCTGGATGAGTTCCCAACCAAGGGGGAAAGGTATCATTGATAGTATTTCCAAGATCAAGGATCTCAAGCTTTTTACAATTTGCCTAATGATTTTGACACCTGACCTTGTAGCTGATTTTGACTCAAATCAAGCATCTTCAATTCGCTTCCACCAGTGTATGTTTAAGCAGGAATGGTGCCACAAAAGTTATTGTTCCTTAGATTTAGTACCAATAGAGAATCCATAAACTTGCCTAATCATTGAGGAAGCATACCACTAAATCTGTTATTAGATAAACCAGGGTAATGAAGAGAACTCAGATTGTAGATCAATATTGGTAAAATTTCTCTGGTCAATAAGTTATTTGAGATTGAATAAAAAGAGGTGGACAGTGATGGAATGGAGAGTGATCCTTGGAGATAGAATGTAAGATTCAAGGTTTAAAATGCGTAGATTAGTCCAAGGAAAAACAATTCGAGGCTGGTCAAAACCTGTTAGAAAATTGTCACAAAGTATTATGTACAATAGTGTTTCTTTACCAATGTCCCAAAGCCATTTTGGTATTTGGCCATGAATTTTTTTATCACAAAGGTTTAAAATCTCTAGTTTGTTTTGGTGTGGAAGAAGATCGGGGAACTGACTTAAGTTGCATCAAAGTGATCAAACCAGTCCCAAAAACTTGAACTTTCGAACAGTAGCATTGATATTGGCACTACAAGAAAAATTGCCTTGAGCAAGGGTTGACAATCCTTACTAAAACCCAATTTTGGGTTGCTAAACCTTTAGTTAGGATCGGCCGACCCTTACTAGGCGTTACTAAAGTATACCGTGGCTAAAACCTTTAGTAACGACCATGACCCTCAACCAACATGCCTTTAGTGAGGATCAACGGCCCTTACTAAAATTTTTGGCTAAAAATAAAATTAAAAAATCAGATAATTGGTGTAAAGTCTTATTTTATACTTTCTTATTTGATAAAGTCCCCTCATACTTTTTTTATTTTATTTTGAAAAGTCCTAATTTAAAGTGTTTTACTGCCTAAGGTCCTTTTTAAAAAAATTTATTTATTTTACGGACTAAAATGCCCTTGGAGCTCGCTGAACCAGAAAATGGAGCTCGTTGGATCTCTGCAAAATCCATGGCGGTCTCTCCTCCCTCTCCCTTCCTCTTCATTTCTTTCTCTTATTTCTGTGCCAGCAGTGAGTTTTTTGGAATAGGATGATAATCGGAACGCTGGCATCACCCCTCCTCCATTTGATTTTTCCGACGAGCTCCATCTCTGGCTCAGATCGGACCCTCGTCAACAATTGAAGACTCCACTGATTAGTAGCCAGCATCAGACATCTCCATCCGAGATCATCTTATCCGACATCAGACATCTCCACTTGGCATTTCTGGTAACCAAGTTTGACGTATTTCAATTTCACAGATTGCTTGAAATCAGGAAGCTTATGGCATGATAATGGCGGAATCAAGGTTGTGCTTCTAACACTTTGGTGAGAATTCAAAGAGATGGGTGGTTGGATTGAAACATATCAAAATCAATGAAACACATTCTGAAATATATATATATATATATATATATATATATATATATATATATATATATATATATATATATAGAGAGAGAGAGAGAGAGAGAGAGCTACCTTGATGGTGAAAGGCGTTGGAGAGGGAAGAAGAAGAAGAGAAGAATAAAAGAGAGAAGTCTGTGCGGCGTTTGGGTGCTGGGCTACTGGGAATACTTGGGTATGTTATCAATTTGTTGCGCTTTCTCTCTCTTCTTCCTCTTGTATGGTGTTTTCTTCGCCATTGTTGAGAATTGAAGGAGATGACGTCCGAGGGAGAATGAAAGAGAGGAGATAGGAACCCTAGAGAAGAAAAAGAGGGTATTGCGTTTTTTGATCAGGGAGAGATGGTGGAATCAGGCATTGACACCGTGAAAATTTGGGTTGGGATGAGCCACGTTTGCTCTCTCTCTGATACTGTGGTGGATTGAAAAAAAAATTTTGGGTTATGGCTTCTCTCGCAAGGAGGAGCAATAAGAAGAAGAAGCAGTAGCAGAACTGTGGTGTGGTGGATTGGAAAAAAGTTTTTTTAATTAATTGGATTGTAAGAAAAATAAAATTTTTTTAATTAATTTTTTGTTTGGTTGATTGGAAAATATAAGAAAAAGAAAGATTTTTTTTTTTTTTGGGCGTAGTGAATTGCATTTTCCAGCATAGTGATTTGCGTTTCCAGCATAGTGACCTGCATTTTCCGGCGTAGTGACTTGCGTTGCCGTAGTAACCTACATTTCCGGCGTAGGGAACTAATGCAGGTCACTACGGGGTGTGACGTAGTGAATCTAGGGGTTGGGGGTGTAGGTAGCGTTGAAAGTTGTTAGAAAGGAGGGGTATTTTTGTCTGATTCATGCCAAAAGGACTTTTGGAAAGAAAAATATATTGAGAGGACTTTTGGCATGAAAATCTTCTAAATGAGGACTTTTAGCCAAATTCTCCTTAAAAATTAGTAAAATAAAATAATTGGAAAAATTTTGAAAGACATAATTTTAAATGATTCTCAACCATACAAAAATGGAAACCTTTATTCACAATTTTAAATGGTTCTTTGACATACATTTTTAAAGACTCAACAATTGAACAACATTTACAAAAAAACAAAAAAAACAAAAAAAAAAAAGTTCCAATGTACAAGAAAGCCAATGTTTCTACCACACCAAGGTCTTCTTGATTTAGTGTTGAATCCAACTCGTCTAGTAAAATCTTCAGCAGCTCTCTTCGTCAAGAGAAGTGGATGATCGCATATATTTTTCAAAATCTGCTTCAAAGCAAACAATATTTGATTATTAACTTGATGAAGGGAAAAATCAATTTAAACATAAAAAACAAGAACATGTTAAATGCACAACAGGATATGAACTAGTCCAAATCCATAGCAACCTAATGCAAATAACAAAAATAAAATAAATAAAAAAAAAAAAGAAAAAAAAAAAAATATTTTTTTTTATAAAATTTAAAAATTCAAAACCCCCAACAAAAAAAAAAAAAAAAAAAAAAAAACCGTCTGTTAGCCAAAATATGAATTTCTCCAATCTTTTAACCCCTCTAGCATTTATAAGGTAATCTCGAGTTCATTTTTTTTCTGTAGTATTCAGCAACCCTTGTCCATTGATTTGCAAATGAAAACCTGCTGTAATATAAGGGATATTTTGTTACCTAATGATGAAACATAAAATGAACATACCTGAATCATGGATTATGATAGAGTGGATGAGGACCGAGATAAGTACGTACAGAACGGAAAATGAATGTATTCATGATTAAACTGATCGAGGCAGCACCAATTGGGGATAAGATAGGAAAAAACCAGTTGAGATGGTCTGACCATTCATGGGCATCAAAGATCAGTAACTACACTAAAAACAGACCGATATGATCCAGGTTTCAAGTGCTGCAGAGACAAATTAAGGAATGAAGAGAAAATATACATAATACGTCTTGAGGTAATGAAGGAAGTTACATTGGCCTGTGATTTTACAAAAAGTATTGCCTTGCATGGTGTAGAAATAAGATTTGTGCAGCTGACAACAAATGACTGGAATGAGACTCTTTTCACTAGTGTTATGACACTATCCAATCTAGGATTCTGTCAATCTAAGATTAGATACTCGGTAATTTTTACACGTAGCCTATAGCTTGCTCAATCATCAACTCACAATCATCGGATTAATTAATTACAAGACGTCTAAGCATCAAACTAAGGCTGAAAAACCTAGAGGATAAGTTTTGTTGTGAACAAGTATAAAATCTGATCAGGCAAAGTGCACTTTGGATATTTGGATAACCAGAGGTGATAGCTCCAATTAAGAGATTTGTAAAACTGTCACTAACCAAAAGTATAACTATGTAAAACAAATAACTTCAATGCCCATAAAATGCCACAATTATAAAACTGCATAAAGAATTTACACACAAATGGTGATTTATTCCAACTGATTGGATCCATTTGTGTTTATTCCGGCCAATGATGATGACCAATTAACCTTGTCTTATTCCAAACATTTAGGATTAGTAATGGATATCCTATTTTACTAATCAAAAGTCTTAGAGATATGTTCTTATTAACTCTATCCTATCCTTTTGGCCTTCCCATTCACCTTTCTCACATGCACCGTTTGTTCTGTGCCATCCTCCTAAACATTCCGTATTCCCCTAGCTTTTCCCCCTTGCATACGTACCCAGAGTATAAGCAGAATTTTACACCAGCTACTAAACTGGAGCAACCCTTTCCAGCAACCTATCATATGGATTGCAGGTACATAATTCTGGATCTTCTAAATCAAATTTGAGCTTGAGCATGGAAAGGAGATGGTTGCTGGCCCATGACACTAGTTGAACGAAAAATGAGTAGGAAAAACAATAGTATGAAACCTTCATAGAAACTTTCAAATAAATTGGAGATGGTTTAAAAATGAAAATTCATAATATAAATAAATTAGCACAGAAAGGAAAACATTCATAAGATAATAAAATTAATTTCACCTCGTAAAATTTGAAACAAATTCTAAATGATTGAGAAGCTGTACGTTCCCAATGAAATTTGACAGCCATGCTTGGTACAAATAATACATATCCATAGAAAACCATGTGAGTGGTCACTGATAGAATAAAAATAATAATGACAGAGAAGAAACAGAAATCCAAAAATGGGACAGAGGGGCTATCGAGCAAACAATGGGATAGATTAAGATTAATACTACCATGGATCAACTAGCAAACATGCATTAATGGTCATTCTATCTCAGAACAATTGGTGACATTTTGAATAACAAAAAAACCATAACTTTTCACAATGCCATTTTTCATAAACCGACATTTGAATCACCATGATTTCTGGTAAGCATGATTATTATAAGAATTGTACGTATATAATCTAACGGTCAGTTTTTTATAATCAATTTTGCAATATAATTAGCCCTACATATATCACCTTATGAAACTTTTTGTCTGGTGAATCCTATAATAGATTTCCCACATAAGTTTTTAAATTAATTGGGAGAATTGGATCTATAATGATTTTTTTTTTTTTAAATAATTGTATAAATCTAATTATAAGTTATAATTTAAAAAGATTGGTCTTCAGTGTTTCGCAACAACATTTAATTTCTTTCCTGCGCATGCTCTATATATGATTCAATTTCAAAAAAAAAAAAAAAAATACCAACCGCATTGCAATACGAGTGTTCTACACATTCATAGTGAATTAGATTTATTAACTTCAGCGTAAATTCAACTGAAATTAGGGTAAAAATCTCTCTTCTGGACAACAAATAATAAAAATAATAAAACTTCTAGTCGATCATTTTTCAAATTGGAATTAAAACCCATGCATGTTTAGTTTTTATCTATTGTCTTTGTGAAAATTTATAATGATTTTAAACATTTTGTTTTGTTATATCATAAAGTAAACTGGAGAGAATTAATTAATTATCTCAAATCTTTGAGAATTTTTTTTATTTAATTAAGCACTATAGCTTCTGGAGAGAATTAATTAATTATCTCAAATCTTTGAGGATTTTTTTTTTTAATTAAGCACTATAGTTTCTTCCTTTAAGCACAGCTATTATAGTGTGTCCATTGTTGTTGTTGTTTTTTTTCTTTTTTTTGAAAAAGAAAACTCTTTGCAGACACCAAAAATTTGTTGAAGAACGAATCGCCATTTGACTAGTCAACAATAAGAGATCTTACTTTGACCCGACAACAATTGAAGTTTAAGATTGGATTGGAGCTCACAAGCATGGACAACTTATCAAAGTTAATGTGGGTACAGGACACCACATCATCACATAATAAGATAAGTCTTTCATTTATCTTTAAATTTAAGGGAAAATTGGATAAATGTCCTATTTTAGAAGCTTTTCAAGCTTAAAGTCCTCCCAAAAGATTTTTTATGTCAAAAGTCCTTTTGGCATGAATTGGACAAAAATACCCCCTTCCCAACAACCTTCAACGTCACCTCCACCCCCAACCTGAATTTCACTACGCCGGATACCGGATTTCACTACAACGGTATATATATATATATATATATAGCCATAATTTAGGAACGTTTAAAAGAAGCTTAGTAAAGCTGGTATATATATTACTGTTAATCAGGGCTTGCTTGTTTAGTTGTTTCATACTGTTGAGCAAAAATTTAACTTTTTACAAAACATAATTTCACCTATATACTAAGAGTATATAAGCTTTTATTAGTGTGAGTAGGACCCATTCAAGATAATGAACATCTATTAATTACAATATCTTGTTACAAGAGAACACCCTTTGATTCCAACCATGATTAATATCAATTACATGAAAATTTATATTTATTTATGATTGTGGCTGCACTTAAGTGCAAGTCCTAAGTTACCTACGTACCCCTTGTAGGGATCGAGCCAACCGTAGTTCAATTAATTGAAATAAATTAATTAATGGGTATATGACCCACTGTTTAAATATTTAATTTTAGCGATTGATAATTTTAATAGTTAATTGAATTATTAAAATTAATTTGATTTGTTTTGGATAAATTTAGGAATTTATCGGGATTGTGACTGCATCCAGTGTAGCTGCTGGACTATCTACGTATCCCAAAGTGGAATCAAGTCGATTGTAGTTCGGAAAATTTGAAATGATAAAAAGCCCAAGATTAATTTAAAGTTAGACTTTATTAGCCAATATAGTGGATTCAAGATCCGCTCAATTATTGAACTAATAAGTCAAAATAATAGACTTTCATGAATTTAATTATTTAAGGAAAAATTCATTTATAAGTTCAAAATAAAATTGAACTAATTAGATAATGGGTTAACAAAACCCAATTATAAAAAATGAACTAATTTGAATTAAAGATCCTTTTAAAGTCAAATCATTTAGGAAACTCATTATTGGAATGCCAAATCAAAATTTAAAATTAATTGGACTTAAATGAGATCTAATGATTTGATCTTATATTAGCTTACTGGATATATGGATAATTTTAATTGGATATTTATTAATCTAATATGGACTAATTCATTATTTTACCATAATCATTTGACATAAATTTATATGGGTTCCAATAGTCCAATAAGATGAAATTCCAATTTAATAAAATAATTATAATTCTATTTCCATATGAAATAAGAATTAAATTATTTGTCCAAATTTTCAAGTGAACTTTATAATTTGGATTTTATAACTTTGCTACGGCATTGATGAACCAAATTAACCTTTCAATTAAGAATTTGTAAATATAATTAAATTTAAATTTAAGTATATTTGTGTCAATTGGACTTTCAATTTTATGCCGAAATTTTCAATTAAATTTTAATTGTGACAAATTGTATTTGCCAAAAATTTTAATTTGATTAAAATTTTTAATTCCTTTGTATATACCAATTTCGCAAATATTGATTTCTCATGTGTCAATTTAATTACACATGCCGAAATTGCATATATTTGGAATTGCACAATTTGAATGCGCTAATCGGTAATTGAAATTGCATATAAAAATCATGTAAACCCAAATTATATTAATTTATTTGAACTTCACATGTGGAAATTACATATACTTTACAATTTAATTGAAAACCTTTTGAATTCAGTTATATCCACCGACTTCAATTATACCGAATTTAAAATGTCTCAAATCGCTTTATGCAATTTAAATGTGCCGAACACTAATTTTAGATTTTTCTTGAATTTTGCTTTTATACAATTGAATTGGCATTTAATCATTTGTATCACACACAAATTGAGCAATTGAAATCCACTAACTATTGAAGGCTTAGTGGGACGGTGCCGTGAATTAGTGGGATAAATTAACCAAATTTAAATTTATTTTATTGGAAGTTAATCCAACAAATATAAATTTTGAATTTAAGAAAAGGATAAAATCCTCTTATTAAAAAACTAATTAAGGATTTTTTTTATTCAAAAAACATTTATTTATTTCTTTTAAATACTTTCTGAAATTCGCTATTCAATTTAGGCTTTTAACAATTTTGTGAGTCCAACTGATAAGAACTTCCTATTTGAAATTTAAAAGAATTGATATCATGTAGAGAATATCCAATCAAATAAATGAATAATTGAATTGGATAACTTTTAAAATCAAATTAGGATTCTTCTTATTAGAAATCCTATTTAAACAACACTTTGTAAGTGTAATTTCAAGACAAACATTTTAGAGAAAAGTTTACGTAAAACAGGGACTTGAGAAAAGGTAGATTTTAATTTTATTTCCATTCTTTTTTACTTTTTTGATGATCTCGATCATCATTAATTAACTTTCACACCATTATTTTTTATTTTTAATGTTCATGAACATCACGAAATTGATGATCTTGATCATCTTTTCATAATTTTTGATGTTCAAGAACATCATGAACTTGGTTGAATACTTGAAGGAGATTAAACTTTAAGTTTAATTGAAAATAATTTTCTTGA
>JAESVK010000627.1:341745-352125 GCA_017140935.1 Hamamelis virginiana
TATATATATATATATATATATATATATATATATATATATATATAATTGAAATATTACATTTATTTTGATGTTCTTGAACATCAAAATTTTCTATAATATTCTAATACACACACACACACACACACACACATATAATTGGATAAATCAAAGAAGATAAGTATGAGATTTATCCATATCTAGGGTGTATGAACACCTTTGATGTACCTTACCTTGATTTCTTTGTCTTCTTCTCTTCTCCTTTACAAGACAGACTCATTTTCTTTTTCTTACTTTTTTCCACCGAATGCTTTCTCTAACCTTCTTCCTATCTTTTATTTATTTATTTTTTTTTTATATTCAAAAAGTAGATGGAACCAACTTATAACCGTTGGTCACTTTAACTTTGAATAATAACCCTCGGATAAAGTAACTTCTCCCATCTTGAATAATAAACATTGGATAAAAATAACTCCCTTTACCCACTAAGCAATAACCATCATAATTTGAGTTATGGGTATTAATCCATGGATATATCCAATAACTTAATGGATATTAATCCATGGATAAAACCAATAACTTAATGGATATTAACTCATGGATAAAACCAATTATTTAATGGATTTTAACCCATCAATAAAAATATCAATTTAATGGATGCTAATCCATAAATGATTAAATGCCAAATTGTCAAATTCAAAACATAGAGATTTTTTTTTTTTTAATAATAAATAAATAAGAAAACTTATTTATTTATTATTAATTTTTTTTAATAAAATTTATGGTTCAACACATACTTTCATAGCAAAGGATTATTTCTAAACTTCATTAATTAATGAGACTCTATATATATAACTCCAGGAACGATTCATACCGAATCTGTAATGGCATTTGATCTCATATCTCTCTCTCCCATTCTTACTCTCTTTCTCTTTCACTCTTTCTACAAAACGTCACACTGAAGCTGAGGTAAATTTTGGTTTTTTTTTTTAAAATTGGTGTAAAAGTTGATCCATCTTGGTGTTAAAAATGGGTTAGATAGAACTGCATTTTAGCATATGTTTTGAGCGGAAATCCATTAAGCAGTATGTCTCAGTTTTGCTTAATGAGAAACTAAGAAAGTCTACAGCAGCAAGTAAGTCAACTTCTCCTTAAATTTTCTACGAAATTTCGGTCTCAAATTTTCCACGAAATTTCGGTCCCACAATTATATCTTTGCTTTCAGTCAAGTTTTTCAAACCTCAAAGTCTTCAGACAACTGTTTTCGACGTATGGAAGAAGAAAATTCAACATACCTGCACAAAAGTCAGTCCACGGGATGGGAAAAATTAGGTACAGATTCGCCTTAGCCGGAACATGTACATATTGCTTAATGGATATCTCATCTTCAATGGGAGCAGGTGCAGCCGCAACAGTGATGGGAGAATCTGGCCGAAGGTACGGTGGTCTGCTTCTTCTGAAGATGAGCTTTCCATGATGTCCTTCAATGCCATCACTGTAAATGAAGCACAGATTGGCTTTGAGAGGAGGTGGTTTTGGGATAGTTTAGTATTAAAAAAATATATATTAATAAGTTTAGGACTTAATTCAATAAAATTTCCACAAATATGACTTATGGCAATGAAAAACCTTTAAGAGGACTTTAAGTATGATTTGCCTTTAAAATAGGAATTTTGGCCAAATTTTCCTAAAATTTTAAATTAAATTAGTTCCAAAAATTTAAAAATAAATAGTTTCTAATTGGCCAAGACCCCTTGAGGATAAATAGTAGCTTGTCTATAAATATATAGGAGGCCCTCATTCAAGGGACTTCCTTTAAGTATGATAGAGAGTCCAAGTTTTGTCAAACTCCAGACTTTCAAGCATTCATAAAAAAAAAATCTTTTTGATTTAAGATCAAGCTCTCATCGTCAAGCAGGCCATGAAAGGAGATCGAATCAGAAAACCATTTTTTATTTTTTATTTTTTATTTTTTTTGTAGAATATAAAAAATAGAGAATTGTACCCATTTTGATCAACATCAACAATAACGATCAAGCCATTATTTGGTTCAAGAACTTCGATGACCAATTTTATTCTTTTGTAGAATATAAAAAATAGAGAATTGTACCTTTTTTTTTTTTTTTTTAAATTTTATAAATCAATACAATTTACAATTTGTCCATATTTTTTTGACATTAATTTCATGTTATGAAATTTGTGTGTACAATTTTTTTTATTTTATTTTTATTTTGGGTTAACCAATATTCAAATTTTTTGTTGATTTTTTTGCCAGTTACTGAACATTAGAGTTTCCAAAAAAAAAAAAAAACTAAACATTAGAGTTCAATAACAAAAAGCTCCGTCTCAAATGTCTATACAACTTTAATCGTTATTTGTGGTAATGAATCTTTAAAATTGGGTTCATACAGGCTGGGTCTTGCCGCAACTTATTAATTTTAGTGGTAAATGTCCTCCATCATGTGCACCTTCACAACAGATTCTACTTATTAATTTAGCACGTTAAAAAATCATATGATTATGATGATTTTTCTTTTGTCAGTCTTCGAAAACTAGATGGATTCAAACGCGAAATTTGTGATGAGTCCTGTGACAGCAGTACCTTCTTTAGCAAAAATGTTTGACATGCAACCCGTGATTTGCGAAAGCTGGATGAATTCAAACGCCAAATTTGTCATGAGTCTAGTGACACGGCAGCACCTTATTTAGCATAAATGTTTGACCACTTTTTCACGCACTCTCACTCCGCCTGCCAATGACCTTCTCTCCCCACTTTTTCACACACTCTCTCTCTTGCCCCTGACTCTCTCTCCCTGACTTTTTGACAGTCTCTCCCGATTTGTATGCCATTTATATTCAACAATGGTGGTTCATCTTCAGGACACAGGAGGCATTCAATCTCCTAACATAAGGGATTTTGGGGTTTATTTGAACTGAATATCTATCTTTACATATCAATTCCTGTTAGTTCCCAAATGGGGTTTACCTTCAAATATTGCATATTTAAAATATTCAGAGGATCTTTTCATGGGATTTGTATGCCCAGTGTGCAGATTTAATATTCAGAAAACCAATTTTTTAGGGGCTTTGTAGGCCATTGCTAGTGGCTCACATGAACTCTGATAAACACAAAGGGAAAAATGAAGTCAAATCTAGAAAATGCCATCATTTTAAGGAAACCCGGTTTCATTTTATTGATAAAAGGAAGAAAAACGGCATAGGTTTGGGATAATGCCTGTTAATAGATGATGACAAGTGGGGTTTGCCTCAGGCTGCTTGCTTTGGCCTTTTTCTGATTATAACATAAAATCTTAGATCTGGTTCAATGTTTTTTAATTAGAATCTGAAGCTTTAGATTAATGGCCGGCGAAAGCTAGAGTACGGGAGAGGAGGAGTTTTCGTGTTTGCTAGAAGATAAGGGAGTGAGAGAAAGTCATGGGAGGAGAGAGATAGTAATGGGCAGGAGAGAGTGCGTGAAAAAGTTGTCTCCTAGGTGCAATAGAGGCCATTAAATTAAAGCATAATTAAAGGTGGTGAAGAAGAATTTGTACATGAGTCAAAATAATGAGTTAGCTGAACCGGTCCACATATATATATATATATATATATATATAGAGTCCCGTTCCAGTGAGGACTTACTTATATGAGGACTTGACCTTTTGGCCAATGTAAAATGAGAATTTTGAAAAACTCACCGTTGGATTTAATATTCTTCCTATGCATGACAGGCATGCCAAAAATTACATTGATCGGACCACTGGTTTCTTAAATACAAACTATGAAAAATTAAATACCTATATAATGCTTAACAGTTTGTATTTCAGAAACCGGTGGTCCGATCACTGTAATTTTTGGCATGCCTGTCTTACATAGGAAGAATATTAAATCCAACGGTGAGTTTTTCAAAATACCCATTTTACATTGGCCAAAAGGCCAAGTCCTCATATAAGGAAGTCCTCACAGGAACGGGACTATATATATATATATATATATATATATATATATATATATATATATATATATATATATATATATATATATAAGGATGATACTATAAGGCCGGTTTTACTATAAGTTGCGTAAGGTCGGCTCTAGATGGCTAATTTTATATGACAATTTGTAAAGCTGACCGTTGGATTAGATGCCACTCCTCTGTATGTCATGCCTGCAAAAAATCACAGTCATCTGACGGTTGGTTTTTGAAATATGTCATTGTGAAAATATGCAACTTATTTGTTCTTCAAAATATCACCATTTTTTTAACGGCGGTTTTTTCAAAACCCACCGTCGGATCACTGTGATTTTTTGTAGGCATGACATACAGAGGAGGGGCATATAATCCAACGGTTAGTTTTACGAACTGTCATCTAAAATTTGCTATATGGAGCCGACCTTATGCAACTTTACGTAAGGCCAGCCTTATAGTATCATCCCTCATATATATATATATACACACACTAATTGCTAAGTAATAGCCAAAAAGTTGGTCCTCACAGATCGAAAGTCCCCAAGATGACGACGACTTCCTGTGCATGGGTCCCCTTCGCCAATAGGGTTGCTTACCAGCTTCTACCATTGCCGCTGATGGTAGCTTGCTTCTCTTCACTACACATCTTATTCACGAAGGATGGAAACCCTCGCCTGAATCTCGTCTGGAACCCTAATCTCACATTGGTTTTGCCTGTAACCTCGTTGTGAGCGAAAAGCTCGTCTATTTCCCTCTCTATGCTCACACCGATTGCTCACAATCTCACGCCTAAGTCGATGTCTTCGTGAATCTCACCGTGAAAAGGGGTAAGACAGCTCACAATCTCATAATCTCACATTGATTTCTCAGTTCTCTCACATGGAAGCTCACAGTTCTCTCTCTTTCATACCTCTCATGGCTGTCTCTTTCTCTGCATTTGACTGTCTGAAAGATATCTTCTTCGGCGCAAAGGTGAGAACTTTTTAGTCTTTTTCTATTGAATCGACATTGGTGATGGATATATGAGCTCTTCTCTTTTGTCACATTCGGATTTCACATTGTGTGAGCTGGTGTCGATATCTTTTAGATCAGAGTTTACTCTATTTTTCTTTTCAGTGTCTGTTGATCCAAATTTAAATTTCCAGGAGTTCGAACCACTATTAGGTAGTTTGAATCCCTCGAGGTTATGATAATCAGATGATGGGGTTCGAATGCCTCAATTAAGAGGACTTTTTAAGAAGACAGGTCAAGTAAATTTAATCCCAACAAATATAAGCAAACAATATTTCAAGAACACAATAATAGCAAAACTGCATAAAAATAAACAATAAAGAATATCGCCATGCCAGTACGGTTCAAGCTAGTCCCAGACCCTTTGTAGATAATAACAGTCACCTTAATAAAAGATAAAAATATGTTTCGAGGCAGTAAAACAAATCTCAACCTCTTTGAAATAAATCTCCGAGGATGAAATCAATTAGAAGAACCGCCTTCCTAGAACTCTTGACGAACCCAAACTTTCTCTTGTTGTCTCTGAACTTCCTTCAAATACTTCCTTGGATGTTCTAACCTTCTAGAGCTACTTCGAACTCCTTCTAGCCTTCTTTTCCAGGATCCTCAAACCTTATGTATTGCCAAACTGTGAGCCTCGAACTGCAACTGATAATTACCCCACTGCGGAACCTTGATGGTCAGCGACAGTAGAGCTCCCAAATATACCTTTCTTTGAAGAAGAAAGAATCTTTGAAGCTGTTGTGTATATTTGATATCCTCTTTCCCGATTCTGAATTCTCTTTTTATAGGAATTATCTTCAGTTTCCTCTTCGAAATTGACTTCATTAGACTCCATTGTTCGTGAAATTGCTTTCTTTCAGTTGTAAAGACCCCATTCTTTGAATTGAATATCCCTTGATACTTATCTTTAGAAGTTTTTCATCCCTTCAAACTCTTTTACTTCGAACTCTTGTGGATATCTATCATTTTGACAAACGGCAGCCCCTGAATAGTTTAAGAAATACGAATATAAACTATTCTGTTTTATTTGTATATCAAAATTTCAATCCTTCAGCATGTCCTTAATTTTATGACTTATAGTTATTTAATGGCTTTATCAAACCCTTTAAATCCAATTTCTATAAACGTAACACGTGTCAGCCAATTACTGGCGGGTGTTAAAAAATGGATTAACAGTGTCTTATAACTCTTGTTTGATGATCACTGTACGTGTTATATGTGTTCTGCTTTGCTTGTGTCATGTTTTCTTGACAATGTATGGATAATTTGAGTTGTTATCTATGCTATTCGTTGGTTTATTTAGCTCGTAATGCCAATGTGAGTAATTATAGGCTGTTGAGTTCCAATTTTGTCAGTAAATTGTCATATTACGGTCTGAACATTAAATGTGTTTCTTTGTAATGCTTCACATGCCCATAAATTTTATCTACGATTATTGTTTTTTATGATAGTCGCATGGTGTTAGGAGCTTATTTCATTGTTAGCCATTTGCGCGAATGTATTGCTTATATTAAATCCTAACGACATCTCTTCACTGCCCTATTCTTCTTGTGCTTTAGAGATTGATGATAGGATGACTAATAAGAAGTGCACCAGTGTATGATAGAGGCTTAAAATTATTTAGGAAGGCCAATGGAATTGACTATATTTTTTGTAGTGACATTTTACTGTGTGCCTGTTTAAAATGATAGGACAAATATTAAAGCATTGTTTTTTCAATTGGAAGCGAGAAGCTTTTCTTCTGAAAATGGATGCATTATATATTTGTGCTACATATATTCCCCTGGCCTACACACTTTTACACATTGTCCATGGTGATGGCCTATGTTCTCCAATATGTTTTAATTGGATTGCCGTAGATATCTTCATTTTGTATAGAAATCCAATGGGATTATGGGAGCTCTGGTTTCGGTACCGCAACAAAACAAGCTTAATTTGAAGACAATGTCAAATCATGTACCATGGTTTGTACGATTTGAAGAGCTGTTGTATACTGCAGTGTTTTACTCGATATGGTACGGCATCAGTACGTAGTAGAACATTTTTATTAATAAGATCATAATATAATACATAAAAAAAAGTACACTTGCTCACTAGAGCATGAGATCTCGATCCCCTTACAAGAGGAAGAGATGTGACACAAGTTAAAAGACAGATTATAATTATAAGGACATAAGTCATTGAACTTATTACACACAAAGAAGAGTCCTATTTCAAGACTAATTATTACCACAAGTTTCCTTAAGATTTGGTCACCACCTCTAACAAAGTTTTGAAATTTTCATCAGAGCTACCATTTGATCCGACGGCCTTAATAGCAAGCTCTTTGAAGGCTCCAATATTCTCTCTAATTTTCTTCCCTTCATCAAGGAACAAAATTAGTTCCAAAGCTTTCATTATTCCACTTTTTGTTAAGACCCCATCCTCAACCTCCACACCAATCTTCCATACATCCTTAATCATCCTAACATTCACCCTTTGGTCTGCAAAATCCGGCCTACAAATCAACGGCACGCCACCGGTGATACTCTCTAACACCGAGTTCCATCCACTATGAGTTACAGAAACTCCGGTCGAAGCATGTTGCAAGACTTGCAACTGAGGAGCCCATGGAACAATCTTTCCTCTTGCACTTGTCCTTTTGAGGAACCCTTTTGGCAAATTGTCTTCTATGTTACCCTGAAATGACCAAAGAAATGGAACCCCACTTGCTTCTAGTGCTTCTGCTATAGCCACTATCTCATTAGGCTGTAGTGTAAACACAGTTCCAAAGGCAATATATGCCACAGATGCAGCTTTATGCTTGTCCAAAAACGCTAAGCAGCCATGCTCATCAGAAATATTGGATTGTGATGGTGGTGATGCTAGGGTTAAGGGGCCAATACTTAGAAGATTTTGGAGCTTTGATTTGAGATCATTGATGATAGTAGCAGGGCCTAGGTCGTCATAGGAGTTCACAGCAAGTGCAGTTGCTTTTGGTAGCATGCGCCCCATATTATGTAACATGCATGAAATGGGTGATTCTAAGTCTCCAGATATGATTTCTTCGGGTAAGTCACCAAGCTGTATATTTAAAAACCCTGGAATGAAATTAACAGCTTCGCCTTCGCGTCCTACAATACCTATTTGTGTATCATAATAAAGTAGTTAGTTTATCGGTTGAATAAGGAAATGTATTATTTATTTATTTATTTATTTTTATTTTTTTACCACATGGTATACATTAGTATGGAAGGGGACACCGCAATGCGGGATTTGTGAGGTATACCGGGAATCCAAGTCCACCACTTAAACAAACCATCACAAACTCGTCAAAGGCGAGAGTCAGACCCATGACCTCTTAGATGAGAGTTATTGGCTCTGTCTAACTGGGCTAATCCCAATTGGTTTTGAGAAAATGTAATTTGAACCCACTAGAGGTGGCCTAATTGATGATAGGTCAAGGATCGAATTCTTTCCGATGTGACCCCTAAAATAAATAAATAAATAAATTGACAATCTTATCTACTATACAACTAATTTTGAAATTTTCCTCATGATTTGAATAAAGTAGTTTTCTCTCTTTTTATTTATTCTCTCTTTTCTCTCTTTTAAGCACAGGTGGTCAAAATGTGTTATCTTTTATGGGTTTATAAATAACAAAAATACAAAATTACTAAGTATAATTTAATGTGACCACTTAACCATATAAGTCTGCTAGAGTTTTACGGCCAGATTGTTTTATCTATATTTTCGATAGTATGAAGCCCTTTTTCTTATGAGGACGTCCTCACATAAGCTTATGTGAGAATTTGACTTTTTAACCAATGTAGGATGGATATTTTGAAAAACCGACCGTTGAATTGAATATTCATCCTATATATGACATGCATGCCAAAAATTTGATCAGACAAATGGTTTCTAAAATACATATTATGAAAAATTATGGCAATATTTAATCGTCACAATATTTTTTCACAGTCTATATTTTATAAACCGACCATTAGATCATTATGATTTTTAGCATGCATGACATACATTAAGAAAATATTTAAACCAACGGTCGATTTTCCAAAATTTTCATCTTATATTGACTAAAAAGTCAAGTCACTTACAAGAAAATTACCTCTATATATATATATATATAGGACAGGATCCCCTGACTCTTTAATTTGACTTTTAAACAAACTTCTCATCTGCATCCACAGATTACTTTGAATCTAACGGCCAATAATGCATATGGTTTGAAACAAAAAGCCCACCTTCTCACTTTTTCACTCCTACCTGACTGCCCATCTGCACTTTCCCTTTTCTCTCTTCCCTCCCATCCAGGAATCCCTCCCCTCACGCTCTTCCTCTCACCGTCATCGGCCGGCCACAATGCCAACCATCCTTAACTCGACAACGACTCTCACCCCAGCAAACCCAATTCCCACACACAAAATTTCTCTCTTCCCTCCCATCCCACGAAACACTTAATTACACCTCTACATCGTTGGTCAACTCGCCGAAGCATTGCAAAACGCCCATTAGTGAATTTAGGTGGTGTTGAAGCTGGCACATTCATGCTAGTAAACTGTTTTAATGTGACTGGATCATGTTGTGATGACATGATGATTGATAAATGAGCTTTGATGTAAATGAAGCTTGGTTTAGTTCTGTTCCCCAAGTTTTTGCTTCTGTGGAATAGTTTTGTAGGATATAATTGGTTTGAAGTGGGAATTAAATGGAAATTTCTGAGAGTGCTTTGATTTTTTTCACTTTATGTTAACGTACTACTGCACTTTTAGTCTTGCAGAGCCTCTAGATGTGCTTAAGGTTAGGTCCTAAAATTGTTTGGCAATGTCAAAAAAGGTCCTCAAGTAAGGCTAGATCTTAAAATGGAAGTTCCTATTTGAAAAGCTGGTAAGCTTTACAAATTAGAGGCAGTTAGCTAAGGATGTTCATATCCTTGACTTATGTGGACGTCGTCAAGAATATCGAAAGAAATCAGAACATTACTTGAGCCATCTCACCAAAAACTTAAGCCCTAAAAAGACCATACCATTTTATAAAAAAAAAAAAAAAAACATACCGGTGAGTTTTGCCGGCGTTGGGGAGAGGAGATGATTTCGTGGGATGGGAGGGAAGAGAGAGAGAGATGGTGTGTCTGGGTTGAGACCGTGGCTACGGTCGCCGACGATTTGAAGTTGGGCAGCGTTGTAGCTGGCCGACGATGGTGAGAAATACTGAAATAGGGTGAGAGGAGAGGGATTAGTGGGATGGGAGGGAAGAGAGAGGGAAAGTGCAGATGGGCATCTGGGCAGGAGTGAGAAAGCGAAGAAGTGGATTTTTTGGTTTAGAACCCAATGCATTATTGGCCGTTAAATTCAAGGTAATCTAAGAATGCAGGCGAGAAGTTTGTTTGGAGGTCAAATTAAAGTCTCAGCTGATCCTATCCCATA
>JAESVK010000627.1:355125-386400 GCA_017140935.1 Hamamelis virginiana
TTTTTGTAAAAAAAGTTTAATGAATAAAACATAATTTGAATAATATAATTAAAATGAAATGTTTGAAAATTAAGTTATATAGTTATTTATAAGAAATATAATTTCTAGCATTATATCGCATGCAATGTGCATGTAATATATATATATATATATATATATATATATATATATATATCAATACTCCACTCAATCCATATTATCAAAAGGTACTTCCTTTGATAAAAAAGCCTTTCACACCACCACAAAAGTCAGTTAACTCTCCTCAACCCTGTTACATGTTTGATCCTTCATCCTCTTCCTATTCAAATGATTTTCCTCCTTTAGAAAACTTTGATCTCCCTCAGCAAAATACCAAGCATGTATGGAAAATTAAGAATCCAATTAGTTCTCATCCTGATGGAACTCCAAAGACAGTCTCAGCAGCTGAAGCAGCCCTGAATTGGCAAGCTGAGAATTCTAAAGCTCAGAACCATGCTTTGAAACAAATTTTGGATAATCAGCAACAGTTGGCAACTACTGTTACTACAAAGTTTTCTGCAACTGATTCCTTGATTGCTGATTTGAAAACCAGAATTCAGACTCTTGAAGCAGAGTTAAATCATATTGTTGACAATGTTAAAGATTTCAAGATTGCTTTCTCTCTCCTTGGTCAAAAGGAAAAGGAAAAAATTCAGCTCCAAGAACAGCTTCAATCTCTTGAATCCAAAGCCCAAAAATCCAAAGTTCCACCAGTCCACTACTACAATCCACCCACAAAGGTTTTTAATCCATTTTCTCAAACTCCAGTAGTACAACAACCTCTTGTCTCTGTTCTTCCAGAAAATAATCCATTCAGAACCACAAACCTTTTCTCACCAACCACAGGTCTCTTAAAAGCAAAACCCCAGACTAAATCTCAACCAGCAAAGTCAGCAGTTCCTTCTCCTATAGAACTTCCTGATCCTCTTATTGGTGCTTCCTCAACAACAATCCATGATGTATTGCCTGTTGAAAGTCCCAATCCCATTTCCTCATTTCTAAGATCATTAACCCTTTCTGATACAGTTCACACTGGTCCAGAAATAATCTCTTTATCAGATGATTTTGATCTTGATGATCTTGGACTTGAAAATATTTTCCTTGCAGAAAATGAGCCAGAAACATTTAATCCAGAAATCCAACCAGATCCAGATCAACCTCCTCCAATGTTTCCACCTCCTCCAGCTATTCCTGTTCAAAGACAAAGACAGTCATTTCCTTCTGTCATTGATTCAAAACATTTATTCACTATTGATGATACACCACCCTCCAAATGGAGAGATCGATTGTTCGATATGTTTTCATGGTGTACAGCAGAGCTACAACTTCCAAACTCCCCAGTAGCCATTGTTATCTCAAAGTTCATTGCTCGTCTTTCTGGCAGACTTCGAGATTGGTGGATAGCTCTTGGTGAATACAGACAAAGGAATGCTTCACAACAGCCAAACCTTGAAGAATTCTTTGCTCTTCTCTATACAGAATTCTTAGGTTCAGCCACTCATTACAAAGACCAGGCTCGTGAAGAATTTTTGATTATGAAATGTTGTTCTTTTGAAAGAAAAGACTTGGAGACTCACTTCAACCATATGTCTAAACGGTTTTATGTCCTCAATGGAATGGATGACGTTAATCTCAAACTCACTTTTTTGAATTCACTTCCAGAACCACTTGGAAATGAAACACAAAAGGTGATGCAGATGCAGAGAATTACCCTCCATTAAGCTTCTCTTGGAGAAATCTATCAGCATATGCTTGTCTCACTTGATAAGCTTTGCAATCAAAGAAAGTTTCTCAAAGAACTCGAGAAAACTCACAGCAAACTTGGTGAAGGATGTGATAGAAAAGATTTGAAGATTAAATGTCCGAAAAAAGAATGTGATTGCTCCATAAAGAAAAAAGATCATTTCAAAAAAGGAAAAACAAACAAATCCTCTTCTCCTTTTAAATCCAAAAAGAAAGGTTTTCCACAGAAGAAAAAATGGCGATTCTTAAAGAAAAAACCCTTCAGAAACAAAACTTCAAAAGTTTGTTATCTTTGTAAGAAGCCTGGCCATTATGCTCGAAATTGTCCTCAAAAAGAAAAAGCAGCAAAGTTACTTGAACAAGCACAGATTCATGCTGGTGCTACAGAGTTCTCAGATGTTGAATCTCTTTTCTCTCTTACTGATGAGTACACTCCAGATGCAGTTCTTACTATTGGTTATGATTCTGATGAGACTTCTTCTATCCAATCTGATGAAGATTTGGATATGATATTCACTGCTCTTCCACTTATGTTACCAGTCTCTCATCCGACTCCTATTGCTCAGATTCATATATTGCCGGATACTTATTCCAGACCAATACCTGTTATTGCTCTTTTTGATACAGGTGCTGCTGTAACAATGATAAATCCAGCAATTCTTCCTGATGAATACTGTCTTTCTCATAATCAGACATTCAGAGCAGCAAATGGAGAAACATTTCAGATCACAAAGATTAGCAAACATATTCTTATCAGATTATTTCCTAATCTCGTGGTCAGACATCAAGTTCTTGGTTCTTCTCTTAATGGCAGAGATTTTCTTATTGGCTTTGATATTCTTCATAAAATTGTTGGTCTTAGATGGTCTTCTCAAGGATTATCTTACAGACAACATTTGATGACATGGACTCAAATTCCTCATCTCTTTGTTCTTGATACTTTTGATTCTATCAAAGCTAAGCTTATTTCAGAATGTTGTGCAAATACTCATTCTGAGTTCCTCCTTAAAAATCCAAATCCTCTTTGGAAAAATTCCTCGTACTTTGTGTCTCTTCCTTTCAAAAAGAATGAAGATGTTAATCCTACAAAAGCCTCTCACAGAGGTATGAATCCTGAACATCTTTCTCTTGCAAAGAAAGAAGTCACTTCACTTCTTTCAGAAGGACTTATTGAAGATACTTCTTCCCCATGGGCATGTGAAGCTTTCTATGTCAATAAACATTCAGAACAAATTCGTGGAAAGCTCAGATTGGTTGTTAACTACCAAGATTTGAATCATTTTCTAGCTGATGATAAATTCCCTTTGCCTAATAAAGTCTCTTTGTTCCAATATCTTTCCCATGCTAAGATCTTCTCTAAGTTTGATCTCAAGGCAGGATTTTGGCAATTAGGTATTCATCCATATGAAAGATTCAAAACAGCTTTTTGTATCCCTAATCATCACTTTCAGTGGACAGTAATGCCCTTTGGTCTCAAAAATGCTCATTCTCACTTCCAAAAAGCAATGATTGATCTATTCAGACCCCTTTTGTCTCATGCATTGATTTACATTGACGATATCTTGCTTTTCCCTCCCACTGCTGAGTCACATGCAAAGTTACTCGAAGATTTTTACCAACTGGTAAAATCTCATGGAATCATGCTTTCAGAAAGTAAGATGATTATTGCTCAGTCTACTATTGACTTTCTTGGCATGCAGATTGTTGATGGAAAATATGTCCCACAACCTCACATAGCAACAAAATTATGTGACTTTCCAGATCAACTTCAGTCAGTAAAGCAAATTCAACAGTTCCTTGGTGTTGTCAATTACATTGCAGACTTTATCCCTAAAGTCTCTGTTCACAGAAATTGTCTCTCAAAGCTTTTGAAAAAGAATCCTCCACAGTGGAATGAGTCACACACCACTGCAGTCCAAAAGTTGAAAGAAATTGGAAAACAGTTGTCTCCCTTGCAGATCCCTGGAATTGGAAAAAGAATTCTTCAGACTGATGCTTCGATGAATTTTGGGCCTCTGCTCTCTTTGAAGAAATTAACGGAAAAAGACAAATTTGTGGATACAAAAGTGGTGCTTTCTCTTCAGCAGAATCTCATTACCACTCCACCTTCAAAGAAATCCTGGCAGTCAAGTATGGCATTGAAAAGTTTCAGTTTCATCTTATTGGCCATAATTTCTTGATAGAAATGGACATGTCATCTTTCCCCAAGATGTTGCAGTTCAAAAGAAAAGTTCATCCTCATCCTCAGCTACTCAGATGGGCAAATTGGTTTTCTCAATGGAACTTCACAGTCAAACATATTTCTGGGAAAAATAATATTCTCACTGATTATCTTTCTAGAAATCCTCCTCCAATCACAGCAATAATGCCCTCTCCTTTGTGCATTTATCCAATCACAGGAGCCTCATCTTCTTCATCAGGAAACAATGACCCTGACTCTCTTGAAGAACTCTTCTCATTATTACCCTCTGATCTCAAAACTCAGATCATTGATCTCACCATAAGGAAAAGATCCATTGAAATTCTTGATACACTCAAGGCTTATCTTCTCACATTTTCCAACCCTTGGTTATATGGATGGCCTGATCATCATGACAGTCCTTGGAAAACTCCTATTAAATTCTGGATAGCCTCGTGGACACCTTTTCATTATATCTACTTGTGGTACCTCCTCAATGAATTCCATATGTACATTGTTTTCGAACCACAGCTTTACTATGGATTCTTTGGCAATGATCCGTACTTTGACAGATTCTGGACACAAGTTTTGTATAATGATGGTCATCATGGAATTTGGCTTGCTTATCCCTCTTTAATTCATCCTGTTCTCAGAATGAAAGTTAACAGTGCTCCTCTCTTGGTCAAGTTCAATTCAAAGAACAATGTTCGTGCTGAAAGGATTTTCTATCCTCCAACTCTCCAGTGGCTTCACAATCCAGATGGCACTCTTCATCATCATCACACAGACTGTTGGTATTATCAAGACAGCTCTCAGACAAGTCACTTTTCTCAACACTGGTTCTTATCCTCCTGATGGTCCAAATACTCCACAGTTGTATCTTCAGAATCTCCCTGGCATATCTCAGAATCCTGATCACCCTGACACCCCTGAGTATGAAGATCCTCCAGATCTCCTTGTTCCAGATACTGATGATGAATACTACATGAGTGAGACAGATCCAAACGACGGATGGGATTAAAGTTAAAGTCAGCTTTGTTAAAGTTACTTTTGCTTTAGTCAGTACAGCTTTGTTAAAGTAAAGTAAAGTTACTTTTGCTTTAGTCATTTCAGCTTTGTTAAAGATGGTTTGATCTTATCCCTTTGTAAGCTTGTTTGAAGTTTGATTTGGATTCCGACCTCTATATAAGGTCTTGTAATGTTTATTCAGAGGCATAACCTGGGTAGTGTCCAGTCCTCTTCAGTTCTATGTCTGTAAGAGTTTCCTTATGTAATATACTCGTGGCTTGTTTAATATTTTATCTTTTTTACTTATGTTATCCTTGTTTTAAACATTTGGTTTATCTCAGCCTTTTTAGTTATTTTCTTTATCAGTTATAGAAGGTAACCACACCGTTCTATGATTTCCCCCCTAATTGGTATCAGAGCCATGGCAGCTTAAACTAATTAAGCTGGGGTAAGTTTAAAGTAAGGTTTAATGATATGCCATATCAGAGTACTATTTATCTTCTCCTTTAAATTAGTATGTACTGTACATCGTCTTGATTAGTATGCTCTATGGCTTTGTTGGATCTTCCATATCAGAACACTAGACATGTGTGTACAACAGAACATTAAAGGATTGGCTAAAATATAAAGTACAGACCAATTACTGGTTTTTCTGGAAAAGTGATTAGCTCCAAAGATAAGCTAAGGGATACAGTAGCCTTGGAGTGGCGTTTGAGTTATCCGAGATACTTATATTGGAGTAATCTTTCAATTTTAAATATTTTAGCACACAAACAGATATTTGGCATAACATTTTACTAAACTTTGAAAATACCTCAGTTTATTTCAATTAATCTCTATGGCAGATTCATCCTCGTCATCTACTATTCCTGAACCATCTCGTCTTTCAGTTAGTACTTCTGTTAATACTTCTTCTGAATCATCTAAAGCTCTTTCTCTTAGAACTTCTTCTTCTTCTAAATTAGCTTATTTGAATGAAGTAGAATATCTTCCTGAAGATAGTAAATTCCCAGTTACAGATTTTCCTATAGTAAATCCTTATACTGTTTATTCTAAGACTCCTACTTCTTTTTATAAAAAGATCAAAAACCTTGTCCCCCTTTCCTCAAAACAGACTTCTATAAAAGAATATATTCAAGCCTCAAATTTTGATCAGTTTCACATACCTGCTGTGGAACAAGAACACTTTGTTACTCTCACTCTACCCAGAGAACTGATTCGTCCTTGGCAACAAGAAGGTTTTACTCACCTTCACTTTGGTGCAGTTCGTCTTGCTCTCACTTTTCATGGCAGAAAAGGTCTTCCGGCAGTTTCCAGAATTGCTCTCCTTGATTCAAGATTCAAAGAGTACCAACATGTTGTTATTGGCACTCTTCAGACTACCTTGAATGCTGGCACAGTATTTGTCACTTTATTCCCAAATTTCAACATGCCTCTTAGAGATCCTCATCTCATTGATGCTTTGAAAGTTCAGATTCAAATTACTGGTGCAGCTCAAGTCTCAGACACCTTTGCAGCAACTCTCCATTATCAACTGGCTTACAGACTACAGAATCATGCTTTTGATCTTGCAGTTCCTGATACTTCTCAGACTGATGAAGCCTTGCACATCCAAGTGGATCCTAGCCTCACTGCTACTTGCTCATTTGTCCCTCGTCAACTCACAAAGGATCAGTTAGCATCTCTCATTCCTGAAAGTTGGCTAACCAAGTATGAAACACTTCATCAAGCAGTACAGCCTATTCAGTCTTCTACTCCTATGTTCATCAGAAAAGAGAATGGTCTTGTTGAAACAAGATTCTCTACACCAACAACTTCAGATCAAGTTTCTGTGTTCCCTACATCTCTCAACATGATTCAGCCTGTCTCTTATGAAAAGTCTTCTTCTCCACAAATCATTCAGTTTGATACTGAAGGTCGTCCCATTTATGAAGGAAAAACTCCTACTGGTCACATTTGGTGGGATACTTGCAATTGTGATGATTGTTTGGATGATGATCGGTTTGATGAAATTAAGCCCAACAGAAAAAAGTCTTCTCAGAAACTTCTTAAAGAAAGATATGAAGCAGGAGACCCATCTGTTGATCTTCTTGGTGAACCATCTGGCAAGTTTGATTACTATGTTACTTATGGTGATCAATCTCATAAGCCTCCAGTACCTAGACCTCTCAGGTGTAAAACTCAGTATCTTACATAATTTTCATAATAGAAATAAAACCAAATTGTTTGATTAAATTAGTAGCAAAATTGCATTTATTTTTTATTTTTTGAAAATAACATATTGAATGTAAATTATATCATATTCAGTTATTTGACAACCAAGTTATATAGATATTTATAAAAATAAAAATAAAAAAAAATAAAAAAATAAAAAAAATTTGATTTGAAAAAACAATATATGTATTTAAATTTGAGGTATTTTATGAAATCATACTTATTAATAGAATTTTAATTTAATTTTTATTAGAGTACCTCTATTGTAAATAATAAAAGACAAATCTCTTTTTCTTTTTGTTTTTGTTTTCTTTTCTCTTTTTTTGTTAAAATTTCTTGTTATTTATTTTTTAAAAAATCCTTCAAAACACTAAAAAAATATCAAACTTTGTTGCTAACTTGTTGAATTATGAAATTAATTGAAATATTGACTCTTAAAAAAAGTAATTAAAGAGATTTTGGGTAATTAGTATTGCAAGAGGGTAAAAGTGTCATTAATATTTAATGCAATGACATTTTAGTCAATCAAAAGTTTTTTCAATATTGGGACTTTTATAAGTAGTATAGATAATATGAAAGAACCCTTATAAAGTACTTATGTGTATGTTGTCCCAATAGATAACCCTAGAGGGGGGTGAATAGGGTTTATAGCAAACTTTAAACAATTATTACCAAATAAAATTATGATTCAATTAATTTCAGCAGAAGTAAATATATATGAACAATTAATTGATGTAAAAGAGGGAGAGATAAATCAAACATAGCGATTTAACGTGGTTCGGCTCGCTTACATCCACGCCTTAAGCACTCAGTCCAATGATTCCACAATCTACTAAGGATCACTCCTTCAAAGTGGAGAAACCTTTACACAGTCTTCTTTCACAGGTGAAAGACTCTCACCAAACCTCATAAAGAACTTTCACTAGTGATCACGTACAAAGAATACTCGTAAGTGCTCACAAAGAACACTCATTCAAGCCTCACAAAGAGCATTTGGCCAATGCTCACCAAAAGCAACTCTTCAATGCTCACTAAGAACACTTCACCAATCTCACTTTCGGGTGGAGATTAAACCAAGAGCACTCAGCTCTTCTCACAAGAATTACAACAAGGTTTATTTTGTGTACAACAAGAAAACTCTTCAAAGAGTAGATGATATACAAATAAGCTCTCACTAATATCTCTCAAATAGATGAACTAATTTGGCTTCAAGAGAGAATGATGAATCTTTGACTAATTCACACAAGAATGATGTATACTATGTTGGCTTGAGTTTGTGTATGATCATTAGTTCATTCAAAACTCATACAATGAGTATAAATACCCTCAACAAAGAATATGGCCGTTTAGAAATAAAATAGAGCCGTTAGGGTTCAGCAGAAACTAGCCGTTATGGGCAGTTCTCGGGTAAACAGTCGACTCTTTGAAGCAGACAGTGGACTGTCTTGCTACTAAAAATTAAGTTGCAACTTCTGTTTCAAGCAGTCGACCAAACAGACGACTTTCTCAAACAAACAGTCAACTATCTTGAACAAACAGTCGACTGTCTTGAACAAATAGTCAACTGTCTTGAGTGTTGAAACTCAAAACAAGTCTTTTACAAGAGATGCAACTTTGTTTCATCATGACCACTTGTTTCCACTGAATCTTGGCTTAGTTCAAAATGTTCCAAAAGATTTTTAGGCCAAAACAAAAGGATTAAACATTTTGTCTTTTTAGTCCATATAGTCAATTATGAGTTTGAATCAATTAGTGACCAAAATGTGATTTTCCAAAGTTAAAAATCTATGGTCTTTAAGTCATAGTCAATTGAGCCAATTAGTTCATCCTAAAGAGAGATTTACAAGAAAATCCTAAACAGTCACACAAGAAAGAACTTAAAGTCTTCACAAGGGTTTTTCAAGTCTTGTGCTTGGCTTGTGCTAGGCTTCATGATTAGATTGCATCAATGCAATTACTCTCTTCATGGTCCTTAGTGAATATACATCATATACATATTCACAAGGTTCATTTGTAGTGCATGAGCTTCATCTTCATTGATGGCTTGACTCCATGAATCATGTTTTTACGTGATAAATACTAGATAGCAAATATAATAATCACAGGATTTATTTCATCATTATTAATCATAAGTATGACATTCAATAATGCATTCATTTGATAATGGCCAAGAAGTTTAACCAAAGAACATATGCACTAAATAAAATATTCATAGTACAATGTTTGTTATCATCAAAATCAATTATAAATCAAGGGTGGGAGTCATAAAGCTAACAATCTCCCCCTTTTTGTTGATGACAAACATTGGGTATAATGTGCATATAAAATGAATCAATAAAGATTTGTAGCTCCCCCTAATAATATGCATAGGATATCAAAGATATCAAATATTTCCATTTTCAAGCATGTGCATATTTTTGGTGACAAATCCATATATATAATGCATGGAACTCATATCCATATAAGCGTATTTTTTAAACATAGCATTTCCTTCATCATTACATATTCATTTTATTGTGCATATTTTACCAATACTATGTATATCTTTCTACTATGCATATTTCTCCCCCTTTGGCATTAACAAAAAGATGCCAAGAAATGAAAGAATGGGGAGAGATACTGAAAGTACACAAATTTAGAGGGTAAAAAGAGCATTTTAAAGAATATTAGCTCCCCCTAAATTTAGTACACAAAGCTAGTCTCAATATCCAAAGTGAACTATGTTTAAGATATAAGAGATGATAGCTTTCACAAAATAATATCCAACAATATAGCAAAGTAAAACATCAAAATATATGTAAATGAGGATATCAAAGTCAATATCAAACTTCCAAAAAAAATTTCAAACAATAATCAAGTTAAGGAAGTTATGGGATGACATTCAAGATATATCAAAGGTTTAGCACATGTCATAACCATAATCATTCATATGAAAGCCAATTGTTAATATCCATAAACAAGATATTCAATCAAGATAAGAGAGTATTGGCTCAAGATGGCTTAAAATATTGATCCAAACAAAATAAATCCCCCATTCAAAACATTTAAATCATAATCAAAGATAGTCTATGAAGGAGGTGGTTGACGTGGATCCCAAATATTGAAGTGATGAAAGAGAGCTTGGAAGTTCGCATCGATGGAATCAAAATGAGCAGTATTTCGCGGTGCGTCGCCTCAAATCTTCCCTCTAATCTGTCCACACACGCTTAAAGGTACGTTGTGAAAACCATCCAAGAAAGCTAAAAGATAATCTAAACTAGGGGCAGGCTGATGTGTAGGTTGAGGTGGAGCCTCATCATACAAATGTGCATCCTCCTCGCCATCGGCGTCATACCATCATAATCTTCCTCCTTGCCGCTGGCAGGTGCAGCACCCTCATGAACTTTGTACCAAACACCATTGGCATCCTTTGCGATTTTCATAAGGTTGAAGTTCTTAACCGAGTAGGTGTCATCTGGTTTAGGAAGTTGACGATCCACTCCTCGAAGATTAACATCAAAATGCCTAAGCACCTTGGTGAGTGTCATTGCATAAGGAAGACCCGTTGTTTTCTTACGTTGATGTTCAATTATGTGTTCCCATATGATATATGGCAAGTCTAACGGAGTGTGGGTATACACACACCACATAACATAAATATCCATATATGTAACGGTATTCTAGGCAAGATGTTATATGTGATTATGTGATGGAGTATGCGAAATTCGAATAATGGAGAGTTGGCTTTTAGTAGAACAATATTTTCAATAGTTTGATCTCCTGTGATTAAACGAATACCGCTTACAAGATCAAAAGGTACAGGCCATTGCTTGACAGTGTATTTCATATTTTCTACAACTCGAGGAAGGTTGAAAATTGTGGCCAAAAGATCAAGATCAAAATGAATAATTTTGCCGCATACGAGAGATTTGATTTCTTGTCTATGTTGAATATCCTCAAGGTTTGTATAAAAATGTTTCAAATGAGATGGATACACAGTGTCATTGATAGCTAGAAAATTACTCCATTGCATAATATCAAAACATCTCTTAAGATTAGGAAACTAATCATCAATAAAAGAAATAGGCAATGTCTTACCAAATACAAGCTTAAGCTTGCTGAAATCCTCATTAAAAGCCTTAGCACAGTCCGCATTGCGAAAATAGAGAGGAACATAGACATTTTTTGAGCGAATCTCCTGTCCCGTCGCTTCATCAATAGCCTTACGCTTACCACGTCTTGTGTTCCTTGATTAGGAAGCCATTTGGAACAAATTTGGAGTCACAAATTTGATAGAATAACAGTTGGGGTTGAGAAAGAAGAGGAGGAGTCAACTCCTAGGGTTTTAGAGTGAGAAAGAATGAAAACAAAATGAAGTCCGAAACCCTTATAATCTGAAAAATCGAGCAGACAGTCGACTCCTTGGTTGAAACAGTCGACTGCTTGAGCAATTTTTTCGAAAATTTTGGCTACTGTCTGAGGAAGTCGACCAAATAGTTGACTAGACAGTCAATCGTTTGCCTCTGTTTTTCAAAAATAACATTTTCAAAAAGCTCAAAACAGGGTTTACGCACTGGTTTTTGTCAAAAAGATTTGTACACAAGTTTAACTAGTAAAAATACGTTTCAAACAAGTTTGAAAACATGTGTAACTCATCATTTTATGGAAATCGTATAAGATATGTGCATGAATGCATGAATATTTATATTTAGCACAAGATATGCAAACATAAGCGCAAATAAGCATATTGCATCAATTCAAATGGTCTATACATACCAAGAATCACTATTCAAGCATATGATGCAAAGAGTACATAAGAAATATCGAATCATGTGCATGTGCTAAACATAAAAATATCCCAAATCATATGCATTACTATGCATATTCACTATGCATACAACACCACTAATATAGATAGCATAAGTACCTCCTCAATATTGTATAAAGAGCCAAGGATTAGTAACAAATCATTAAGGAAAGATGTTAGAGCTCCTAAATCATTACATGACAATTCTCTTCTTCTTGCAATCAAAATTAGCAAGTTTCAAGCATATGATTTATCAAATTGAAATATATGCATATGACATAGAAGGAATCATTAACAAGAATTTAAAAGAAAATTATTACAAATTACCAACCAATGTTGGTTTCATTTCCTTTCATCTTTGAAGAGTTGATGGTGGATTTTCTTGACTAGTGATCTTCATCACTTCATGATTTGAATATTGAATATCCTCAATTATCAATGATTGAGTGCATGACTTCATCATTTATTAGCCACATAAAGATATGTTCTTCTTTGATTTATACACACAAACATTTCTCTTCCAAAGTATCAATAAACGTTAGATTGATCATCATAATCACATATATGCTCAAAATATCATAAGGAGAGAATATGTAATGATAAATAAGCATTAACAAGCATAATTTATTACAAAAGAATGCAAGATAGTTTAACGTCATTTTCAGACGCAATGTAGTTTCTAGTTATTTCGGACTAATGGAATCAAATACTATGTGAGATAGGATCATCCTTCCTAACCCAAATAGTTTTCACATTTGGTTGCTCCATGGCAACCTTAGGAGGCTTAGACCTTTGCCTATACCAATAACTATCATAAGGTCCATAATCATTTGGGGTCCTTCTATAGTCTCTCAAGAGGTGATAGCAATTTGGTCTAATATGACCCTTTTTACCATAATGATGGCAAGTGGGAATAAATCTAGGAGAATGATGTGTGTGTATAGGTTCATGCATAATTTTCCTAGGTTTGTTCATTATCGACTCTTATATACAAAAGTCTTGACATTAGGCTTTGGGCATTTGGGACGAATGTGTCCATTACCACCACAATTATGACAAGTTGGAATATACTTGGGTCTTGCCTTGATAACAAGAGGTAGCTTTTTAGGTTTTGAAGTATGAGCTATTTTTTAAATACATTTTTCTTTCTTCAAAGAGTATTTCTTTTATCAAAGAAATCTTTTTATTTTCACAAGTTTTCAAACTTTGTTCAAGACTCTCAATTTTACTTTTCAAAATGATATTTTCATTTTTCAAATCCTCAAAATCATTTGTTGAAATTGATGTAGAGGGAATGTTTCTTAAATCCTTAATTTCTTTAACTAAGTTAAATTTAGCATTTAAAGAGACATTTTCTCTTTTGAAATGGATGACAAGTTATTCTTCAAAAGTTTGTGAGATTTGTTCAAAGCACTATTTTTCTTGTAAAGTTCTTCACATAAAGATTGAAGTTGCTCATAAGATAAATTATCATCAAAATCACCATCAAAATCATTTCCACATCTAGGTGAAGTTGATTCACCGAAATCATGAATATGTTCACCAAAACAAGAGTCATTTTCAAAATCCATAATAATCAAGTTTGCACAAATCTTTAGCTCAAAAAGATAATTAAATGAAGAGCACCTGCTCTGATACCAATTGTTATCCCAAATATATAAACCTAGAGGGGGGTTGAATAAGGTTTATGGCAAACTTTAAACAATTATTACCAAATAAAATTATGATTCAATTAATTTCAGTAGAAGCAAATATATATGAACAATTAATTAAAATGAGAGAGAGAGAGAAATCAAACATAGCGATTTAACATGGTTTGGCTCGCCTACATCGACGCCTTAAGAACTCAGCCCAAGGATTCCACAATCCACTAAGGATCACTCCTTCAAGGTGGAGAAACCTTTACACAGTCTTCTTTCACAGGTGGAAGACTCTCACCAAAGCTCACAAAGAACTTTCACTAGTGCTCACAAAGAACACTCACTAGTGCTCACAAAGAACACTCCTAAGTGCTCACAAAGAATACTCCTTCAAGCCTCACAAAGAACACTTAGCCAATGCTCACCAAGAGCAACTCTTCAATGCTCACTAAGAACACTTCACCAATCTCACTTCCAGGTGGAGATTAAACCAAGAGAACTCAGCTCTTCTCACAAAAATTACAACAAGATTTATTTTGTGTACAACAAGAAAACTCCTCAAAGAGTAGATGATATACAAATAAGCTCTCACTAATATCTCTCAAATAGATGAACTAATTTGGCTTCAAGAGAGAATGATGAATCTTTGACTAATTCACACAAGAATGATGTATAATATGTTGGCTTGAGTTTGTGTATGCTCATTAATTCATTCAAGACTCATACAATGAGTATAAATACCCTCAACAAAGAATATGACTATTTAGAAACAAAATAGAGCCATTAGGGTTCAGCAGAAACTAGCCGTTATGGGCAGTTCTCGGGTAAACAGTCGACTATCTTGCTACTAAAAATTAAGTTGCAGCTTCTATTTCAAGCAGTCGACCAAACAATCAACTTTCTCAAGCAAACAGTCGACTATCTTGAACAAACAGTCGACTATTTTGAGTGTTGAAACTCAAAACAAGTCTTTTACAAGAGATGCAACTTTGTTTCATCATGACCACTTGTTTCCACTGAATCTTGGCTTAGTTTAAAATGTTTTATAAAAGATTTTTAGGCGAAAACAAAAGGATAAAACGTTTTGTCTTTTTAGTCCATATAGTCCATTATGAGTTTGAATCAATTAGTGACCAAAATGTGATTTTCCAAAGTTAAAAACCTATGGTCTTTAAGTCATAGTCAATTGAGCCAATTAGTTCATCCTAAAGAGAGATTTACAAGAAAATCCTCAACAGTCACACAAGAAAGAACTTAAAGTCTTCACAAGGGTGTTTCAAGTCTTGTACTTGGCTTGTGCTAGGCTTCATGATTGGATTGCATCAATGCAATGACTCTCTTCACGGTCCTTAGTGAATGTACATCATATACATATTCAATTGGTTCATTTGTAGTGCATGAGCTTCATCTTCATTGATAGCTTGACTCCATGAATCCTGTTTTTACATGATATATACTAGATAGCAAATATAATAATCACAGGATTTATTTCATCATTATCAATCATAAGTATGACATTCAATAATGCATTCATTTGATAATGGCCAAGAAGTTTAACCAAAGAACGTATGCACTAAATAAAATATTCATAGTTCAATGTTTGTTATCATCAAAATCAATTATAAATCAAGGGTGGGAGTAATAAAGCTAACAATGTAGTTTCTTGACATCTTGAATATCATAATGGACGGTATTTATGAGTGTTTTTGCCAATCCCTAGGGATTAATCTAGATCCAAATCTCAATAGGAGTAAGTCCAGGATATCCTATATATACAGAAATGATCCTATTAACACATGCTGGCTTTCGCAAAAGTCAACATGAAACTAATAGGTGATTGTGGGATGTATATTTTGAAAAACTGACAGTTGGATCAGATACTATGCTTATGTATCTCAGGCATGCCAAAAACCACTGTGATCCAACGGTCAGTTTTTCAGATATGTCACTGAGAAAATCTGTGACAGTTTTCAGCAATCTAAATTTTTCATTGTCTATATTTTGAGATGCCTACATCATATCACTGTGATTTTTGGCAAACGTTACATCCATAACAAGGGTATCTTATTAATTTAACGTTTGTTTTTCAAAACATGCATCCCACAATTTCCTATGAGTTTCATGCTGACATTCGCGAAAGTCGACATTTGCATACTAGATTGGGACTCCCTGTTAGATGTATGCCCTAAAACTAATTGTTAGGTTGTATTTAGGGAAATATTATATTTTATTATATTTATTTAAGAAATGGCTTATTTTATCCTATAAATCTGAGTTTAATTACTGTTCATGATAAAGTCCTTGGATAGTATGATAGAGAGTTGTATATCAAGGGTTGAGATAAAGAGATTTACAACTTTCAAGTACATCTATCCTAGACTTGTTCCTAATCATAGTGTGGACACCCCATTTTTACCAATTATTTCTATCATATACTTATGCAAATGATCAACTCGAAGAGTGGATTATTTGGTGAGGAATTGGCCTTGTAAAGACCAAATTACCCAAATTGCCCTTTTCTGAGGAAAAGGACAATTCATTATTTCATGTGTACATTTGGATTGGAATCAATCCATTTGTATTGCATATGATTTTTGAGGTGTTTTAGAACATCCCTGTAAATTTTCATGTCATTCTGACAAGAGCTCGATAGGTAATTAGGGTTTTTGCGACTTGAGGGGCGTTTTCGTCCTTTTTTACGTATAATTTCTAAATGACGTCCGAATTCGAAACGGATTGTTTCATGAGGCTTATATGGATGTGGGGAGTGTATTTGAAGTGTCAATTGAGCCTTTGAATGGTTGGAATAGATTCGCCCAAAATCGATTCCATGGACGAGAATAAGTCAAACTAGGGTTTCAGTCAAATTGACATTGAATTGGTCGTTTTCACCAAAATTAAATATTTTCAAAACATGTTTTCAAGTACCAATTTCATATTAAAACCGTATTTTTAGAAGTGGTTCAAGCCTAATTGATTAATTTTACAAAACAAAGAATGGTCATATGACCAATTTTGACACAACCGGATCAATTGGCTAGCTTTTTGCTAAAACCCTTGACCATGGTCAAGTATTTTCGACCCAAAAACCTTCTAAAAATGTGGAGGATCAAAACACGGTCGTTTTGATACCTGGATCATCGAATTTGGATGAGAATTGACCAAAATATGGCCAAAATACGAAATCCCATTGAAAATGGGAGAAATTGGGGAAAGTTCACAAGGTGACCGTCCTAGCTAGGACTGCCAACCGTCCAGCCCAGGACGGCTAGCCGTCCAGCCTTGGTTGGTCACCAAGATGTTCAACCATATTTTGCAATTTTGGAAGTTTCCCACCCATTTTGGCCGATTTGGTTCGATTTTTTGAATATAATTCGAAGGGTTTCAGTTTGCAAACCCTAGGGGGAGTTGTTCTAAGCCCTAGGATTGTTTTTAGATGGATCAATCCCAATCATTCAAGGTTCTTAAACCCTAACTCTATAAATACACTACTATAGAGTTTAGAGAAAGAAAAAAGAGAGAGAAACGATTCTAGGGTTGAGAGATGAGGCTACAGATTTGATTTTCTTACACCATTGGAGGAGAGGACCAAGGTGGAGGGGAAGGAGAGGCGAAGAAGGAATCAAGGCTTGGAGATTGAAGGAAGATAGCCAAGAAGGAAGAAGAAAAGGTAAGGGTTCTATCCTAATTCTCTTTTGGTTGTTTTGATGTAAATCTTCTCTTCCATCTCCATGTTTTAATATGTATTATATGTATGGATTTTTAGTTGCTTGCATATGTTAGAATGATATTAGTTGTTGTATGCGGCTTATTTAATGTAGTTTGCATGTCTAGGGTTAGCTTTACTATGATTATATATTAGCAAGCATGATTAGGGTTAGTCTTGTTATGATTTCATGTGAGTTAGTATGTTTAGGATAGTTATTTATTATGATTTCATGTGAGTTCATATGTTTAAAATAGTTATTTTTCATGATTTTATGTGAGTATGCATGATTAGGGTTAACTTTAGTATGATTTTATGTGAGTATGCATGGTTAGGGTTAGCTTTATTGTGATTTTATGTGAGTATACATGATTAGGGTTAGTTTTATTATGATTGTATGTTTAGAAAGCATGTTAGGATGTCTTTCATTATGATTTTATGTGATTAGTTGTGTTTAGGATTAGTCTTGTTATCATTTTGTGCTAGTTAACATGTTTAGGATTAGTTTTGTTGTTATTAATCATGTTTAGAATGAGTCTTTCATTATTTTATGTGTAAGCATGTTTAGAATAGATATTGATATGTTCATATTGTTATTTGAATCTCTTAATGTTTGATTGATGGTATTTATGATGATATGAATGTGTTAATATGTTATTTTGACATGTGATGAGTCTTGAGTCTTTTTGTTTATGCTTTTTATGATTATTTAAACACTTGCCATGAATTTGATTTTTGAATATATAAATTGGGTACGAGGGAGCGTGCGAAGGTAAGATCCTTCCCTTGTGTTTAAATTAATTATTTAAGCATATTTTTGTATAGTTTTTAATATGTTTTTGCATGGTAATTAGTCAAGCATGATAGATTGTATGCTAGGGTGTTTATTTGATATTTTTATGGATTAAAAATGATTTTTTAGGCTATTTTAAACATGTATTCAAATCTGTCCAGATTTAAATACATGTTTTAAAGTGGTTTAATTAACATTTTTAAGTCATATTTTGCATGATTCTTGTAGTAGTTTCATAGTATATTCATGTAGAAAGCATGCTAGGTCATCTTCACATTTTTATTCTTTGTTTTCATGGTTTTTAGAGTAGTTTAAGGTTCATATTCAAATCTGCCCAGATTTGTTTATGTCATTAATCACTTCTAAAAATTATTTTAGTTCTAAATCCAACTTAGAAATATGTTTAGGATCACATAGTAAAATTAGTGTACATTTAGAAGCATTTTCATGCATTGTTAGGATCAATTTTATGTATATTTGTTTGATTTATTTAAATTTACAGCATGCATTGCATTAGGATTTTAGGATTCTAGATTAACTTTAGGGCTAGTTAGAAACCCTAGGTTTAGGAAGGTCACTTGACCTTCCCTAGGACTTTCCTTTGTTGTAAAGATTATGATCCGAATTGAGTGTTTTAATTGATTTAAGAAGTTTATCTTCGAGGGATTTTCTAAAAGGATTTTGATGTAATGTTTATGAAATAAATATGATTTTTATGAAAGATTTGATTATTAAATGATTTTCAAAAGAATTTGAAATGTTTTAAGATTTTTATCTTGGAATGAGATTCCTCTCAATGTGATTTGTTTTCTTGAAATATCTTTGAAAAAGATTTTCAATTGGAATTGAATTCTAAAGACAAGAATTGTTTAGAATATTTAGATTTTATGAAAGTCTTTTAATTTGAAATGATTTCAAATAAATGATTTTAAACAGATAAAAACTCTCGAAGCTAGAGTCTTGAATTAAGTTGAAATACCTTTGATGATGTGATCGATTACAATAGGAGAGTCCTAGGGTAGTCGAACTACGTGGACTTCGATACTTGCTAGGTAACACTAGTAAGTTATGTAGGCGCTAATAGGGCTCAAGTCCGCCCTAGGATGCCCGTAGGGTATTCTAGGTTCTTAGGGTTTGTTTGTATATTTTTTATTATTAATATAACTAATATAGATTATTTCATTTATATCACTATTTTGTTGGTTGATTAGATTATTTAGGATTGTTTGCATTAAGAATTTAAATAGCCCAAATAAATTAGAAGTCTTTTAATTAGGGCGAGGTGGGTGCCTACAAGTGAAAGCTTGGAACCTTCCCACGTCGTAACCTAGCCCCCGGATCCATCTCTGGTTCGAAGATTGTCTTTTCATTGAAAATGGAGTTTTGTTTGGTTTTATTTAAAATAAAACATTTTTCATGGTTTCCTTATTCCTTAAAAATAAGGTGGCGACTCCTTTGTTTGTTTTTTTTCTAAAAATCCCTAATCACCGCCCGGTGATGATGTGGACCCATAAGCCCCGTCCAAAAGGCTGGATCACACATATGTTTATATATTTGGGCGATTATAAACCGTTAAGATTAGCACAGGTTATACTAGTTGTAATGGGAGGATGATGAGTCTCATGCCATTTGTGTAGTGACGCTATAGTAAATTTTTGGATGCTTGTTAGAGAACAAGTGCACTGCACGTGACCAATATAAGTATAGCTAATGGAGTTTCATTTGCATGTCAAAAGCTACTGAAGTGTATAGTCACAAATTGTAACCCTTAGACCTGAGACACCACTAGTTATCTTATACATGACTTATTAGAGTTTGATAGTATCTCGTACGTTCTTAACCATCATGATGTAATCGGTACTTATTGGCTTTAGTAAGTTATGTATGAAGATAAGTGAGTGTGCAATAAGGAATCACCACCCTTGATATAGAAGGGAGAATGTCAATGTTAATTCAGAAATATACAATCTCAATAAAGTCTTTAGCCAAAACAGTAGGAAACCAAAAAAAGAGTTTTCAAGGGTTTACCTAATTGAGATTATACTTTGGTGAATTTGTAACACTTGATTAAGTTAGGGTTTGACATGAATCCATACCCAATTAACTTAAATCTTGACAATGTATGGTGAAGGATTATCTATTACACGAAGGGTTCATTTATATTTATATATATTCACCCACACCTAGGGTACGTCATGATATGTTGCTAGAGGTCACTCATGACTAGTGAAGGCCTAATGATAAGTGTTATCATCGAGAGCAAAAAAGGAATTGTTCCAATCGAACCATAAATAAAAAGTTTCTATTTTGGGAGACATGAGATGTCCCCGAGCCACTACTAGGTTGGGATGAACCCAATGGGTCACACACATAAGGGCATAAATGAGTCTCTTGAATTAGGGGAGGGGAATATTGTTATTTATAATTGTTTTGGCCCTTGTTATTAATAGTTAATAAGTAAGGGGTCTGTTGTCCCAAATATATAACCCTAGAGGGGGGTGAATAGGGTTTATAGCAAACTTTAATCAAATATTACCAAATAAAATTATGGTTCAATTAATTTCAGCAGAAGCAAATATATATGAACAATTAATTGAAAAGAGAAAGGGAGAGAGAAATCAAACACAGCAATTTAACGTGGTTCGGCTCACCTACGTCCACTCCTTAAGCACTCAACCCAAGGATTCCACAATCTACTAAGGATTACTCCTTCAAGGTAGAGAAACCTGAAACCTTTACCCAGCCTTCTTTCACGGGTGGAAGACTCTCACCAAAGCTCACAAAGAACTTTCACCAGTGCTCACAAAGAACACTTCTTCAAGCCTCACAAAGAGCATTTGGCCAATGCTCACAAAGAGCAACTCTTCAATGCTCACCAAGAGCACTTCACCAATATCACTTCCGGGTGGAGATTAAACCAAGAGCACTCAGCTCTTCTCACAAGAAATACAACAAGATTTGTTTTGTGTACAACAAGAAAACTCCTCAAAGAGTAGATGACATACAAATAAGCTCTCACTAATATCTCTCAAATGAATGAACTAATTTGGCTTCAAGAGAGAATGACAAATCTTTGACTAATTTACACAAAAATGATGTATACTATGTTGGCTTGAGTTTGTGTGTGATCATTAGTTTATTCAAGACTCATACAATGATTATAAATACCCCCAACAAAGAATATGGCCGTTTAGAGACAAAATAGAGCCGTTAGGGTTCAGCAGAAACTAGCCATTATAGGCAGTTCTCGGGTAAACAGTCGACTCTTTGAAGCAGACAGTCGACTGTCTTGCTACTAAAAATCAAGATACAGCTTCTGTTTCAAGCACTCAACTAGACAGCCGAGTATAGGGCAAACAGGTGACCAAACAGTCGACTGTCTTAAGCAAACAGTCGACTGTCTTGAGTGTTTAAACTCAAAACCAGTCTTTTACAAGGTTTGCAACTTTGTCTCATCATGATCACTTGTTCCCACTGAATCTTGGCTTAGTTCAAAATGTTTTTCAAATGACATTTTAGCCAAAACAAAAGAATAAAACATTTTGTCTTTTGAGTCTATAAAGCCCATTATGAGTTTGAATCAATTTATGACCAAAAAGTGATTTTCCAAAGTTTAAAACCTATGGTATTTAAGTCATAGTCAATTAAGCCAATTAGTTCATCCTAAAGAGAGATTTACAAGAAAATCCTAAACGCTCACACAATAAAGAACTTAAAGTCTTCACAAAGGTTCTTCAAGTATTGTGCTTGGCTTATACTAAGCTTCATGATTGGATTACATCAGTGCAATGATTCATATTCACATCATATACAAATTCACAAGGTTCATTTGTAGTGCATGAGCTTCATCTTCATGATGGTTGAACTTTGATCTTCATTAATGGCTTAACTCCATGAATCCTGTTTTCACATGATATATGCTAGATAGCAACTATAAGAACCACAGGGTTGAATTCAAATAATCATAGTATAGATATGACATTCAATAATATATGCATTTGATAATGTAAAGAAGTTCAATTAAGAACATATGCACTTTATTAAATATTCATAGTACAATGTTTGTTATCAACAAAATCTTTTAACAAATGTGGGTAAATCATTCACTAATTTTGGATTGAAGCCACAAAGCTAACAATAAATTATAAATATAAAGAATATTTTCTATATATATGTGATGAAGGGTCAAGTTAGCACTGACTAACAACTCATCATAAAAGAGAAGGAGGCTAATTAGAAAGTGGGGAAACCCTAAGGAAACCCTAGGGGACGTGAGCTACTAGCACTCTCTTTCTAGCCATCTTTTAATCTCTCCCTCTCCAAGCCTGTGTCTTCTCAAGAGTTATGAAGGTGCAAGGGTTCAAGGGTTCTTGTGTTCGTGTGGATACCATTGGAGGCTACCATGCACTTTGGAGCTCAAGGACTTAGAGGATTGCTTCATCAAGGAACATCAAGTAAGCATCTCGTTAATGTTTTGTTTATTAGTATTGATTCGATTCATCGTTTGAGTTCATCCTTAGGATGAATGCCATGGAAAAATTTTAAATTGTACATTCTGCTATGTTTCCATTTGGTATTCTTTCAGTGGTATCAGAGCCAACTCAAACATTGATTCGAATCGTTAATGTCATAGCTTGGCATATAATTAAAATGGTGTTTTAAATTAATTTGGGTTTTGAGAAAACCCACCTTGAGGAATTTGGCCATGGGGTTTAGAACCCCTCTTGTTTTGTTTTAATAAACTTTCATGTAGGTTTAGTAAACCTACCATGATGGACGGTCTCAATAGGGGCAGTCACTAGGGTTTAAACACCCTAGTAATTTCGGCTATAAGGGTTTAGTGAAACCCTAGTGTGACAGCTACAAAGTGGGGCTGCAATTAGGGTTTATAACCCTCATGCAATTCGGACATGGTGTTTTTGAAACCCTAGAGGTGGCGGCTTGGTGGAGAAGATGACACCATTAGGGTTTTAGAAACCCTAATCTTAATGGTTAAGAAATACGAAACCCAATATGATTAGGAATCCCCTATTAAATTAGTTTCCTATTAGGTGTTTAATTTCCTAGTTAATATGGGATACTAATTAGGTAAATCCTAGTTGACCTAGGACTTAATTAATTAGATTAATTAATTAATTAGTGGCTGGAATTTTAGAGTTTTAGAAACTCTATGATGATAAGGTAAGTTTCCTAGTTCAAATAGATTTCTATTTTCTACCCTAATCTTAATGAACAAGGCCACTCGATTATTAGTGTGAGAAGTGATAAAGGTAGAGAGTTTAAAAATCAAGACATCAAAAACTTTTGTGTTGAACAAGGATACTCACATAACTTTTCAGCACCAAGAACTCCACAATAAAATGGAGTGGTTGAAATTAAGAATCGGTCATTGCAAGAGATGGTTATAACCATGCTAAATGAACATAAACTTTTTAGAACATTTTGGGCAGAAACGGTAAGCACCGCTTGCTATGTGGGAAATAAAGTGGTTATTAAACCTATTCTAGCCAAAACTCCATATGAGCTATAGAAGGGTCGAAAACCAAACATTGGCTATTTTAAAGTCTTTGGATCTAAATGTTTTATTTTAAATGATAAGGATCATTTTGCAAAATTTGAGTCCAAATCCGATGTAAGCATATTTATTGGATAATCATTCAATAGTATAGCCTATCATATTTATAATAGACGTACTCAAATGGTACAAGAATCCATGCATATTGTATTTGATGAATCTAATCCTTTTTCTTCTAAGAATGTTGTTGATGAGGATGAAAACAACAAAATTCTGTCAAATGCGGAGGAAAAACTATGCAAGCTCAAATTGGTGAGTCTATACTAAATGATGTCTCCTAAGAGCAACCTAAGGACGACGTTTCAAATAAAGAGATGAAACCTTCAAATGAACCTCAAGAGTTGCCAAAAGCTTGGAGATTTATGAGAAATTATCCAATTGAGCAAGTTATAGGTAATCTTACTCAAGGGGTAAGTACTAGATCTAATCTTAGAAATGATTGTGGCAATATTGCATTTGTTTCTCAAATTGAACCTAAAAATTTTTGTGAAGCCGAAATTGATAAAAATTGGATTATGGCCATGCAAGAAGAACTTAATCAATTTGAAAGAAACCAAGTGTGGCAACTTGTACCTAAACCTAATAATCATTCTATTATTGGTACTAAATGGATTTTTCGAAACAAAAATGATGAAGATGGAAATGTAATTAGGAATAAGGTAAAACTTGTTGCACAAGGCTATAATCAACAAGAAGGTATTGACTATGATGAAACATATGCACCGGTTGCTAGACTTGAAGCCATTCGCATATTTCTTGCTTTTGCTAGTTTTAAGAATTTCAAATTGTATCAAATGGATGTGAAAAGTGCATTTCTAAATGGTTATATTTAGGAGGAAGTTTATGTTAAACAACCTCCCGATTTTGTAAGCAACATTTTTCCTAACCATGTTTACAAACTTATAAAAGCACTCTATGGCTTAAAATAAGCACCAAGAGCATGGTATAAAAAGGTTAAGTGGATTTTTGCTCACTAATTGTTTCATTAGAGGCAAAATTGACACTACACTTTTCATAAAGATTAAAGATAATGACATGCTTATTGTTCAAATATATGTTGATAAAATTATTTTTGGTTCTATTAATGATCTTCTTTGTCAAAAGTTTGCTAAATTCATGCAAGATGAATTTGAAATGAGCATAATGGGAGAATTGACATTCTTTCCTGGACTTCAAATTAAGTAAACCAAATAAGGCATTTTGATCAATCAAGCAAAGTATATGAAGGACATGATAAAGAAATTTAGCATGGAAAGTATGAAGACTAGTCCAACTCCAATGATTCCTTCCACCAAGCTTGACATTGATGAAAATAGTAAGAAGTTGACCAAAAGTTATATCGAGGGATGATTGGTAGTCTTCTTTATTTAACCACAAGTAGACCGGAGATCATGTTTAGTGTATGCTTATGTGATATGCTTGGACGTAAAAAGTGAAGTGCGCAAAAGAATCCCAAACGTAGGAATCCAATGATCGTCAAGCAATAATCTAGGGAGTACCTAGGTCATATCCACAGGGAGTGGAATAAGTTCTAGCGAATCGTAGGCCTTGCTACCCAATGAATGCAAATAAAAGTGTAAAATATTGGGGGTTTTGATTGTTGTGAAAGATTTGTGCCAAGTCAATGGCAAGGAATTTGTGTGAAAGCTTGTAAGTAAAAGAGGATGGTCCTATGATTTCATTCCTTCCTAACCTAAGGTAGATGGTTTCTCATACAATGCACATTCAATAATCCATGTGAATAATGGTTTTGAATAGAGTATTTAACAATAGAAGCTCATTAAGAGAGAAATAAATGATGGAAACTAAATACTCACATAGGCATTTTCACAAACATATAGTGTACATATGTGCTCATCAACAAAAATACAACCACTTACTGGTAATATAATTGTTATGAATATGACACTACAAGGATTCAAGAGATGAGAGAGAGTATAAGAGCATCATTCCATTAACATTAAAGCTTTTGAGATGAGAAAGCACATTTACCTAGGGTTTGGAGAAGAACTACATCATAGAACCACCCATTGAGTGTTTAGCTAGCCATCAATGGTAGTAAATGCATCATACATGAACAATAAATGCTTGAGAAATGAAATGGATACTATCTATTGATTAACAAATTCGAAATGTACCTTACAAATGAGATTAAAATAGTGAAAACAACCTAAACTAAGCTTACAAGGGAGAAAATAACAAGAAATAACAAGAGAACTAACCTAAACTAGTAAGAGAACATTAAGCACTTGAGAAAACCTAAGCTAACCCTAATGTTAACCAAGAACAAGAGTGAGAACCCCCATTCAGCTGAGAAAAATGTCTTAAATACCTCCCACAAGGTTTACATATGAAGTTACATAAAGGCCCTTGCTGAAAAGCATAAAACACAACAAACCAGCATATCACGGGGTCTGGTACCGGTACCACGGGTTGTGGTACCGGTGCAAAATGTCTCTGTGCTCAAACTTGGGAAGATAAATACCCGGTACTGGTACCGAGGGTTGGTGGTACCGGTACCACCTCTGCAGAATTGTTGGTTTTGCTCTGAAACTCCTCCAAACTTCCAAGGATGCTCCATCCATTACCAAAGGCTTCATGAACACTTCACAGTCTTCAAGAATGCTCCATAAAGGCATCAAAAGCGAGGCTGAAACACGGGATTACCTGCACAGCAGAGAAAAAGTACCAAGCGTGCAAAACGCACTAAAACACAAGTATAAAAACATGGAAACTAACATAAATGCTATAAAAGAACCGTAAGTTAATGCAAGAATGTCTACTAATCATGATAGATTTCAAGCTAATCATATGGATTCCCACTTGCAAGCCATTAAACACATATTTAAATATCTAGTTGGGACTCATGATTTGGGTTTATTATTTCCTAAGCATGCACCATTTCAATTAGTAAGTTATTCGGATGCTAATTTTGCCGGTTGTAAAACCGATAGGAAAAGCACTAGTGGCACTTATCATTTTTTAGGCCACTCGCTTGTCTCATGGTTTAGCAAGATAGAAACTTCAGTTGCTATTTCTACCACCGAGGCGGAATGCATTGCTACTGGAAGTTGTTGTGCTTAAGTTCTTTATATGAAACAACAACTTGAAGACTATAGGATCACCTTCGATCACATACCTATTCGGTGTGACAACACTAGTGCTATTAATATATCTAAAAATCTATTCTTACACTCACGCACAAAACACATTGAAATTAGTCACCATTTCATTCGTGACCATGTGCAAAGAGGAGATATTGAATTAGAATTTGTAAGCACGGACCACCAATTGGCGAACATCTTAATGAAACCTCTTCAAGAGGATTGTTTTTGCATAATTTGGAGTGAACTTATATGCTTAGACCAATGGAATTGTGATTATGCATGATGTTGTATCTCAATATGCTATTTTAATGCTTGTTATTTGATATATAAATTGCATCATCTTTGGTAAAGTGTAAATGGATGAAAGTTGAAGAAAATTTGTGAAAACAGAGTTTTTTTATCAAAAGTAGTCGACTACTAATTTATGTATAGTTGACTAACTCACCAGTTTTCAAAAACCAAACTTGTCGAACTTGTTTAGTCGATTGCTCTCCTTGATAAAGTCGACTAATTAAACTGAAAAAATAAGTTTAGCTACTGCCTCTTGTTTAGTCGACTAAACATCATGACCTAGTCGACTACCTAGTATATTAGTCGACTAATTCATCAATCTAGTCGACTACTGCTAGCGGCTCTGCTTTTTAAAACCGACTATCTGTTTATTTTTCCCCAACGTTTTCACATTTTTTCTTTGGTTTTCTCTCAAAACCCCCTTTCAAACCCTAAACCTAAGATTCTCATCCCTCAAACTTGCTTCAAATCCACATCCATTCTAACATTTCTCTTTGATTTTCCATGGCACCCAAGAAATCTGTTTCATCTCACCGTTCTCATGGCGAAGGGTCTTCTAGGGCTTTTCAATAAGGCAAAGGGAAAGAGAAGGTAACTGAAGAGGATCCTCGTTGTGCTCGTGCGAACGAACCCCACTCTCTCTACTTCCTTATTCAAAAGAGTGAAGAGCTTTATACCCAACACATTGCTCAACGTACCATCATTGTGGGTAAGAGTGTTACTACATCATTCCTCTCTCAATTTTTTCCCAATGTCTATAAAAATTTTTGTGATTTGCATTGGTTACCTTTGTTAGAAATAGCTAGACCAACCACACCACTTCTTATTAAGCGATTCTATGCAAATTTGGCCCTAGGCAATAATTCCATTCATTTCTATGTTAAGGGTATAAAAATCATTTTTGATAAAGAAACCCTTGTAAATCTTTTCAACATTTCTATCGATGAAATGTTTTGGTTTCGGCCTAAAAATCACCCCGTAAAAGGTGATAATTTTCCTCTCCTTGATGCCATTAGACTTGTTTGTGGAAATCCTGAAATGATTAGGAATGACTTTAGAACAACACTTCCCAACTCACACTTAACTCTCGAGTCATTCATTCCATCGTTGTCCACAACATCTTACCTCGGTCTGGTAGTTATACTCATGTTTTTCTTATTTGGGCAGTGCTTACCTCTGAACAAATTAATATTGCCCATGTCATCATTAACAATATTAATAATTCTACCCCTATCTATAACTATGCTCTGCCTTATGGGATGCTCTTGGCCCATATCTTTTCTTTGCTTGATGTGGATGTGTTGTCTGAGAAAGAGATTATCACAAATGATCCTACTAAAGATTCTGACACATTCTGTGAAACCACCTTCCTTAAAATGGGGTATCGATGGACTCCTCAAGATAGAAGATGAATTGTTGACAATGAGAAGGTGAGTAGGCGTCGAAGGCGGGTAGAAGCCCCTCAAGAACCTCAACAAGCTCAAGCCCCTCAAGGTGAGGGTTCTCAAGACCCATATGATTGATTCTTGACACATTTTGAGCACTTCTCTTTGGGGATTCACCAGTAATTTTCTCTAGCTGTTTTTCTCCTTTTTGTGATGACAAATGGAGAGAAATACTTGGTTGTTTATTATTTTGAACTTGGTTTATCTCTCACTTGTTTAACTTGTTACTTTGGGATATTTGCTAAACTTGGTATTTTAGATCAACAGTTTTTTGAATCTTGTTGCTCATTTATGAACATCAAATATTACAGTAAGCTGAGCATTTAATGCACCCTGCTGCTCCTCTCTTAACCAATTAGACTTGTGAAGCTTGTAACGGTCTTTTGTGACCAAATGCATTATAAATAGAGCTTTTGCTCTCATTTATTTCTATCAAACCATCATAGTTAAGAGCATTCATTGTGAGTATTCATTATTCAAAGCTTCCTTGTGAAAATCTCTTGAGCTATCTTTGTTAATCATTCGAGAAGCTAGTAGTTTGAGCTTGTACTTGTGCAAATCAGCTTGTTAAAGCATTTTTTGTATCAAACACAAATCTTGTATTTCTTGTGAGCTAAGGGTTGGGTTATAACCCTTGTGAAGCTTAAAGTTTGTTTTGTCAAATTCAAGCTTAAGAAGAAGTGCTTTGGTAGTATTAGTTTTATCTCCACCGAAAGTGAGATTGGTTGAAAAGGTTTTTCCACCTTGAAGGAGTGATCCATAATGGATTGAGGAATCATTGAGCTTGGAGCTTAAGGCATAGACGTAGGTGGAGTCCGAACCACGTTAATATCATTGTGTTTGAATTTCTCTAACTCTATCTCTTGCATTTCAATTCATATACTTACTATATAAATTGCTGAGTTGTGATTCAATTTACATTCTAGTTATTAAACTTTTTGAATTTTCAAAAACACACAAATCCCTTTGTAAATCTGTTTTTAGTTGCCAATACTCTATTCACCCCTCCTCTAGAGTATATTTTGCGCCAACATTCTTAATTAATTGCATTTTAATCCTCGTATTATTTAGTTTTCGTTAAGTTTTTTTAGATTTACTTGATTGCTTATTAGTTATTAATTACTTTCAATTCCTAGCTTGTTTTGATGGTTAGCTAAACACCCAAAGTTGGATTTTAAGGTAGATTTCTATTTCAATTCAAAGGAGTTATGGTTTTCTCATATTGATTATAGATTAATGTTTATAATATTCTCTCTAATTTAGAATTCTCTTGGTTTTGTAAGTTCTTGACTATTTGTAGAGCCATGCTCGGCACAAATGTTGCTTGAATGTAATGTACACCAAGTATTTATTAAAATGCTCATGCAAGGATTTTAGCATTAATCTATCATGTTTTGAATTGTAATTGGACTTACACCGAAATATCTTCCTATTAAGACCATTCTTCAATGGATTCTTGATTGAGAATAACCTTGAGAAACCATAATTCCCTAGAATTGGATGGAATAAATTCTAGAATCCAAACAATTTAAATTATATAGTTTTCAATATTAATTTCTTGTTTTCTATAGTTTTAAACAACCCATCACACATTCTCAAAATCAATTTAATTTAATTACACATTATTCTTTGGTTCGAAATCTCTAAGGCCCCTTTAGGACTAAAATTTCGAATCCCTATGAAAAAAAATGATCATGGGACTCCTATGACTATACTTTGCAACTTCATTACATCCTACACTTGGGATCAGCGCATTAACTGAAATTTGGCAAGCAATCTATTTTCATAATTTCACCGCTTATAATCCGGAGGGCAGAGACAATTTGGTACATAGAGTTGAAATATAGAAAGCAATGAAAAGAAGTGTAAGACACACAAAACACTAGTCCATTACTTTCAATTCCTTCTTCTAATTGGGGTTGGTAGATAATTAATTCACCTCTGAGCAAGGAGCCTATTATAAGGTGCGCCATACGTAAAGTTGCTTAAGGTAATTTGCGTAGGGTCAATTACAAAATAGATTTTGAAAACCGAACTGTTGGATTATGTATACTGTCTATGAATGTCTTGCGTATCAAAATTATAGTGATCCAATAGTCAATTTCTATAAAAAAAAAATTGTCTAGAAAAAATGATAATATTTTAAAAAATAAAAAAGTCACAATTTTTCACAATGACATTTTTCAGAAACCAAATGCTATATCACAATGATTTTTTGTGAGCATGACAATCATAAGACGTGAATCATATCTAATCCTAAGATTGGTTTTTCAAATTTTGTTTTTCAATTGGCTATACGCATGTCTTCTTATGCAACTTTGCGTAAAGTATACCTTATAATAAACTTCTTACATCTTTGAATATATAAATTTTCACACTTTTTGCAAGCCAACCCTAAATAATCTCCATGCACTTGGTTGAATATTCTCAACTAAGAAAAAATTCTATAGAACCTTGTCAAAAATTAATTAATTTACATTCTTGTAATGTGTAAAATAAAAAATATATTTTTGTTTTTGTTTTTGAGGATTAAAAAAATGGAAAGCCTATTAAAAGGGGGGGGGGAATAAATGAATGAAAAAGCAATGCAACTCTTATTTTTAAATTTACGCCAATACCGTGCAACCCTAAATAATTGTCTTGTAAGGGCAAATAATTTAGGGAAAATTACACTTTGCCCCCTGAACTATTGGCCATTTTCACATTGGTCCCTTGTGGTTTCATTTGCAACAATATGTCCCATAAATTATTAGATTGTATTAAATTCCTT
>JAESVK010000627.1:401400-432601 GCA_017140935.1 Hamamelis virginiana
AAAATACCAATAGAGATTGATGCAAAACATAATGTTCAATGTTAAGTGTGAATGTGCATAATCATTACACAATGTTTGTTATCATCAAAACTCATAAACAACTAAGGATAGAAGCCATAAGGCTAACACTCTTCGTTCTTTTTTGTGATTGATTGTCCCTTATACTGATAAGGGACTTATACTCCATTTAGGACTCATCCCATCATCCCTATCATCAATAGGATTAGAGTCCTATTTGAATAAGGGACTTATCCCTATCCCATCCAATAGGTATTCAAATAGGGTTCGACCTCTTGCCCACAATGGGCGGATATGGATTGGGCTAAAGCCCAGCCCAAAAGTTTAACAGTTCACACTCGCCCACAACGGGCAAATCATCTCAATTAACTCACTTACTCATCTCTTCATATAGGAAATGGGCCGTGCGACATTGCGAGAAGAAACGAACAACGACGGGAGTATAGTTATTAAGCCACCACCAAGGCTAACAAAAATACATCACCCAAAGGCTACTCGCATATCTCCTGAATAATTTCATCAACACCAAATCAAGTATTCTCAATCTCTCATAGTGAGCAATACTTAATCCCACATTATATCAAGTGTTTAACAACTCATATCGAACATAAAGTCGACATAAGCGCTGGTCAGCTTATAAACTCATGACAGGGTGTATCAATAAATTAATCTTCCCTAAGAACTCACGCCAATTCAATTAGACTCAATTGCTTTCCTAGATATGCCCCATGTGGTTGTATCAATCATAGCCCTTAGGAAGCATGCTAAAGTAGTAACATCGAGCATCCTCTTCATGATTGAGCCTTAGGTCATAAGGACATAGGTTAGATCCCTCAAGATCTCAGTGGCTCATACAGTGGTGGAGAAGGGATCATCTAGCACTCTCACTGTTCGTCAGCATTAAGCACATATACTATGACATGTATGTTATGGTGTTGACTCATGTAAATGCACATGTCACTGTCAAAATAACACCATACAGATGGATGTCTAGTCGCTACAAAAGCGTCTAACTTCACACATAGCCATCTCAGGCTTCACAGAATCATGGAAAGAATTTTATGAACGATTCACAAGGAATCTCATCTTAGTCATAACTAAGGTGACTATCAATGAGTGAAATCTTAGCTCTCCATCTGAGCGCCATAGATTCCCCAATCTCTTCTTGCTCGCTGCTTAAGCATCAAGGTGAATTACCTGTGTGAGTAGGTAGATTCTAGCCTGGTGACATGTACTAATAATAATATGCACACAAAAATAATTATCTTAAGAGTAAATCACAATAAAACTCAATAAGTAATTATTATTAATAATAATGTCGAATACAACTCGTAAAGGTATCACATCCTACGCAATCCCATACTACCAACATGAGACTAAAACACATCTATAGCAATAGGCTTGGTCAAGGGGTCAGCCACCATGCTTCCAGTGGAAATATGTTTCATGACTACCTCACCCCGCGCAACTACTTCCCAAATAAAATGGTACTTGATATCAATATGCTTGGACTTCTCGTGGTACTTAGGATCCTTTGCATACGTCAAGGCTGCAGTACTATTAGAATACAATATTACAGCCTCCTCAGAATAAGCTATAAAACCTAGGCTATGCAAGAATTTCCTCAACCAGACAGCTTCAAGTACAGCTGCTGCACATACCACATACTTAGACTCCATCGTAGATAAGGAAACACAGGTTTGTTTCTTACTGCACCAAGATATAGCGCCGCCTCCAAGAATAAACGTATAACCCGATGTGGATTTGTGTCCATCTCTATCACCGGCCCAATCAGCATCACTGTATCCCTTCAGCCTCAAGTCACCCCTATGGAAACACAAGGCAAAGTCTGTTGTCCCTCAGAGGCATAGAAAAATCCTGTTCACCACTGCCCAATGCGCAAGTCCAGGGTTACTCTGGTAACGGCTTACCATGCCGACTGTAAAGCATATGTCTGGCCTTGTGCATAACATGGCGTACATAAGACTCCCAACTGCCTCAGCATATGGCACTGTGGACATGCATTTCTTTTCCTCATTTGTTTTAGGACATTGGTCTAAGCACAAAGCACTCCCCTTCTCAACAGGGGTGTCAATGGGATTGGAGTTCTCCATGCGAAATCGTTCAAGAATCTTATTTATGTAATTCTCTTGAGATAAACCAAGAAGCTTCTTAGAATGGTCTCTAACAATCTAAACTCCCAGCACAAAACTTGCTTCACCCATGTCCTTCATCTCAAAAGTAAAGGACAACTACTTCTTAGTGGCGACAATAGAGTCCATATCATTTCCTACTATAAGGATGTCGTTAAAATACAAAGATAGGATGAGCACACTATTCTTTGAACGCTTCAGATACACACAATGGTACTCTTCAATCATCTCAAAACCGTAAGAGGTAATTGAGTCATGAAATCTGAAGTACCATTGTCTAGCTGATTGCTTGAGACCATAAATGGAACGTTTGAGCTTGCACACTTTGCGCTCTTATCCTTTGACTTCAAAACCCATAAGTTAAGCCATGTAGATCACTTCATCTAGTTCTCCATTGAGAAATACGGTCTTCACATCCATTTGAAAAAACTCTAAATCCATTTGTGCGACAATAGCTAGGATAAGGCGAATGGAGACAAACCTCACAACGGGGGAAAATGTCTCATCATAATCTGTACCCTCTTGTTGGGTAAACCCTTTCGCCACAAGACGTGCCTTGTACTTGCCAATTGATCCGTCTGCTTTACGCTTAACTTTCAAAACCCATTTGTTTCCGATAGCTTTATACCCAGGCGAAAGATCAACTAACTCCCACACGGAGTTCTTGTCCATGGAGCTTAACTCATCCTACATTGCAGCCATCCACTCTCCCTTAACAGGTGAAGAGAGCGCTTCTCGATAAGGAGGCTCATATTCCCCTTTAGTAGCACAAAGTAGAGCATCCCCTCAATCTCAAAATGACGACGAAGAATGTTACCTCTCTTACTACAACGCGGCTCAAGAGGTTCAGGAAGTACTAATGGAACACTCCCACTAGTCTGAGGATGACTCCCACTGTCTCTAGCGATATCATGAACTAATTCCCCACCCTCGCTTGAAGATAGTGGTACATCACTTAGTTCCTCCAACTCATAGAGGTCTAAACCCTCATTGCCATCGCCTATGTTAGGGAAATCACTCTCAATGAAATTAACATCGCACGAATCGACCTCAATCATTCCCCCGTCAAGATGCTCACCAAACATCACATAGCCCTTCGAGCCTTCAGGATATCTTATAAAGATATGCTTTTTGGCTCTAGGACCTAGCTTCCCATATGATTAGCATTGTGAACATACCCTGCTGATCCCCATGGGCGTAAATGCCCCAAATTGGGCTTTTCGTCATGCCACAGCTCATAGGGAGTTGAGGAAACAGACTGTAAAGACACTCTATTCAGGATGTAGGCAGCAGTCAAGAGAGTATCCCCCCAAAACGATATAGGGAGGTTGGCCTGAGCCATCATCGACCTAGTCATATCTAGAAAAGTTATATTCCTTCTTTCTGCAACACCATTTTGTTGCGGGGTGCGAGAAATAGTGAGATGTCTTAGGATCCCTTTTTCCTCAGAAAACTCCTTAAATTGATCAGACAAATACTCTCGTCCGCGATCAGTCCTAAAGGTTTTTAAGCCTTTTTCATGCCTGTTCTCAACCTTTTCCACAAGCGCTTGAAGCAATCCAATGCTTCATGGCGGTGAGAGAGCAAATAGACATAACCGTATCGCGTATAGTCATCGATCAGAGTGAGAAAATAAGAGGCCTCATGACGTGTCTTTTTATTCATTGGCCCGCAAATGTCTGAATAGACAAGCTCAATAGGTTGAGTAGCACTTTTTGCCTTTCCAAAAGGCTTTCTACAGGCTTTGCCTGCTAGGCATGGTTCACATAAGTGTAGGTCGACTTTGGTGAATGAGCCTAAAAGGCCTTCTCTAGCCAATCAAGTCATTATATCCCTTCTTATGTGACCCAGCCTAGCATGCCAAGTTGCAGAATCAACATTACTACTATCAATCACATAAGATGATGCAGAATTAACAGATGAATAATAAGAAACATCTAAATTTAATTTAATAAAACCATCCGCAAATGATCCATGTCCAAAAAACATTCCGTCCGCATAAATAACCAATCCATTATTTGAAAATTCAAAAGAAAAATCAAAACTAATCAAAGCAATAACTGATAACAGATTATGCTGGATCACAGGGATACGAAGTACATCATGAAGAAGCATAGTGCGACCAGAGCGCAAGTTGTTACCTTCTTCGGCTCAGTGCAATCACGAGCGATGTGCCCTTTCTTTTGGCAGTTAAAGCATTTGACGTTCTTTCCACTGCGCTTGTTTTTCCTTTTAGGAGCACTATTGTTGCCTCCTCCACTATTTCCCCTCTATTTAGGTGCACTGTTGTCTCCTCTCTTGTGCTTAGACCCACTAGTCTTTCGCGGATTGGCTCCAGCAAAGAGAGCCTGAGCATTTTGGTTCGCCATAATGCTCTCTGCCTCTAACTCCACATGCCGAGAGATATCTTTGAAATTCTTGATATTCTCGTTGTGAGTGAGGATCTGCTTCATGTGCAGCCAAGAATCTAGGAGTGACCTGATTACAGCCTGGACCTGCTGCTCATCAGTAAGGACATTCCCCACATCATTTAGGTCTCGAATCATACTGGACATCCCCCTAAGATGCTCAATCATCAATACCTTGGGATCCTTACGATGGGTTTCAAATTTCAGTACCAAGCTCCTAATCCTGGTGATAGACATGCTGCCGAAAGTGAACCTCAGTTGTTCCCACATGGCCATAGCAGTAGGGAAGTTCTTATACTCCCCTATGAGGTCATCGTGCATGCTGTTCAACATAATATAGGGTGTACGATGATCCTTTTTGGTCCAGGCTTCAAAAGTCTCAAGGTCGCAACGGTATTGGGCCTGAGTGCCCGCACCCTCAACAGGTGCCACCATCGTAGTGGTCAAATAGTTGGTAAGGTCATGTTTAGTAAGGAGGAATTCTATTTTTCTACGCCACATATCGTAGTTTGTGCCATCTAGCTTATCAGATTGGTTTAATTCGGCTGACATGATTCTGGTTGTCATAGCTACATTGATAATGCACAAAGTTGATAATTAATATTAATCGCATATTCTTTTATCTTGTTCGAAATTCAATTTAGAATCATTATCCCTTCCTACTCATCAAGATCAAAAAATCGCATAATCGCATAGCTTCTAATCATCTCCCAATTGAGTAGGTTGGGAGTATAATTATAAATTAATATTCTGAACAAAATTTCTCATGAAATTAGTCACATCTGTTAGCCCTAAGGTCCCTGACCTTATTTTTATGATAACTAAACCATACATTTTTTCTAACAAGCGGTTGAGTATTGTGTCTCCATAGATTCTCTTTGGAGTCTTCATCAACATTCATCAAGCATTCCAAGTGCTATTTATTCAAATCAAAGCTCATGGTGATAAACTTCAAGTGTCAAAGCAATTCAAAGATGTTCAATCCTTGAAGACCAACTTGAAGACTTGCTCAAGCTCATAAAGGCCAATTGAAGTTAAGTTGATCTACAAATACTTTTAGGAACTCTTTGTAAGATTTCTCTCATGATCAATTGTGTAAAGCTCAAGAGAAAACTTTTTCACATCTCATTGTGCATTAGCATTCATGCTTAAATTGCTTTCAAAATTGACCTTAAATGTTTTGGAATACTTAGTTAACTTGTCAAAGTGTTTAGTGTTGATTTTGACTTAGAAATTTTGAATTATTGCCTTTACAACTTCACTAGTCGACTAACCCATCTAGTCCTAGTCGACTAATTGGAGTACAGAAGCAATGTTTATGAAATTCTAAGTTAGTTGACTAATCACCCTTGACTAGTCGACTAATGATTTCCTAGTCGACTAATCATCTCTTACTAGTCGACTAATGAAAGGTCAGAAGCCATGTTTTGGTTGCAACTTTGCTAGTCGACTAATCGACCTTGGCTAGTCGACTAACCGATCCCGGATCAAATTTCCCAAATGAGTTTTAAGTTAGTAGTCGACTAACACCCCTTGTCCTAGTCGACTAACAAACCCAGATTTTGATCTTTATGAATTTTACTTAGCTAGTCGACTAATCAGCCTGTCCTAGTCGACTAACCGAGCCCAAGAATGAAAAATACCTTTGAAAATGCCTTGTTAGTCGACTAACAAGCTTGTCCTAGTCGACTAACAAGCTTGTCCTAGTCGACTAAGGGTTTTGCAACTTCAAAACGGTTCTTTCTTAAATTAGTCATTCAAGCATTAAATGTTCCCCAACCACCCTAAACCTTCCTAATCAGACTTCTAGGGTTTCAAACGGTCATTTGGGTTTTGGTTGGCTATATATTGAAGGTTGGTGATCATTTATTGCTTACTAGCGATTCAATCTTTTATCTTTACATCCATTACTCTCAAGCATTCAATATTCACTCTTCTCATTGATTAAAAACTTTTGTGCTTCATCCATTTGATTCTTTGAGAAGTTATTGTGCTCTTGTATTGATTACAAATCAGCTTTGAGAAGCATTCATTGTATCATTCAATATTCAATCATTTGTATTGTGAGTTTTGTAAGGGTTTTGTGAGAACTCTTGTGGGTGAGTTGTCTTCCACCTTGAAAAAAAGCAAGTTGTAAAGGTTTCTTCACCTTGAAGGAGTTGCTTAGTGGATTAAACCTCTTGACGGAGTTCTTGAGGCGTGGACGTAGGCGGAAACCGAACCACGTTAAATCTTTGTGTTTGATTCTCTAACTCAATATCTTTATTTCAAGTTATATATTTGCTTCTTGTTGTATTGAGTTGATATTCAATCTTGCATTCTACTCATCCATTTTCAAGTTTGCAAATCTTGTATCACATTTTTGAAAGTAATCTTTATTTGCCTATACTCTATTCACCCCCTTCTAGAGTATATTTTGGGCCAACAACATCCACATCCACATCCACAAGACATAGAAATAAAACATAAGAAGGGATAGAATGACTCGATTGGCTAGAGAAGGCCTTTTAGGCTCACTCACCAAAGTCGACCTACACTTAGGTGAACCATACCTAGCAAACAAAGCTTATAGAAAGCATTTTTTAAACAAAAAATTAAAATAAATATTTCTGGATATCCAAAAAAAAATTAAAAATTTCCAAAAATTAGAAAATTGAATTTTGAGCACACTGCAAAAAACGGGGACCAAATTGGAGTCCAAACGAGCCCTCACGCGCCACCTCCAGTGAGTGGGTTTGGCAGCGGAGGATAACAGCTCGGTCAGCCGCCAAGTCATCGCCATGTGTCCCTGCCGCGCGAGTGAGAACGCGCCACGTGGCAAAGGCGTTTTTAATTTGTCTGCTTAGCGTGTCACGCGCTCGTGACGGAGCGTGAGCACTACGCGCCGCCTTCCAGGCCTCCGTTAGCCACCGGACCACTCCTATTCAATCATTTCGGCCTCCTGAGCACAATGATGGGGTCCGTTTGTCCAACCGAGGTCATGAAGTGGGGCGTTGCACCACCACAGCCCCTTGCCGCAACTGGGATTCTTTTTAGGGTTACTGTTCATCGTTCTAAAATTTCTCCGGTTCGCCTCCACGCACCCTTGCGCAAGGCAAACTTTCCAAGGCTATTGACAGAGCTCCAGACGTCCACTTGATGCCCATGAGGTACCGTTGCGAAGCTTGTGCGACGTAATTTCTTAATATATTAATTAGAAATTTTATTACTGAGCTTTAAGCATCCAAAAAATAGCATAAAGCAAAAAATGCCTTGGAACGCAACTAGGGTTTGCGTTTTCTCTCGATCCGTCAGTCCAAATTCGTTCAAATTTGACATGGATGATACTCATACATGTAAGAACACATCCATGCTATTATTTTTTTAAAAACAAGCATTTTTTTGGGACCCAAAATTGAACCCTAGAGAGAGAAAACGTGAACCAGCATTTATAGGCGAACAAACAGGCCTCACACGGCTCTGATACCATTGTACGATGTATGTGTAAGTGTTCATACATCACATATAGCACGTATGCAATTAATATATCGGGTTAGGAAGGTCACTAACCTTAATGCGGAATAAACCCGATGTGGATGCCAACGTCCTGTTGTTACGAGCCTCTGTACACGTTCCTCTGTCCTCGCAATCTAGAGAATAACCACAGTGAGCTATTCCCATTCAGTTCACAAACCCACGTCCAAGGAACTTCAATGGTGATTCTCTAAGAGAGAGTACTAGTGAGAGAGTTCTAGTGAGAGAGTCGGAGAGAGTAATAGGAGGGAGAACTCTTTGTTCTTTTTTGTGATTGATTGTCCCTTATACTGATAAAGGACTTATACTCCATATGAGACTCATCACATCATCCCTATCATCAATAGGATTAGAGTCCTATTTGAATAAGGGACTTATCCCTATCCCATCCAATAGGTATTCAAATAGGGTTGGATCTCTTGCCCACAATGGGCGTATATGGATTGGGCCAAAGCCCAGCCCAAAAGTCTAACAGATCACTTAATCAAGTTCAACAGGATCTCTCTCATAGTAATTAAACCGTAATGTGCTTTAACTTAGTCCTAAAAAGGTTGTAATTTGGATGATATCTTACCAAGTGGTGTAGTTTTTATTTTTTTAAACAATAATATAATCGGATCGACATGATCAAATTTGAAGCATAAATACTAATCATCATGGAATAAAATTGTAAACAAAATAAAATGCCAATCCTCCCGTTTACTATTTTCGCCGCTGCTTCTTTTTCTTCTTCTTCTTCTTTGTTGCTGCTGCGTCATCGTCGTTGTCTTCTTCTTCTTCTTCACTGCTGCTTATTCTTTAAAAAATACAATGAAAATAAAAATAAAGGAAAAAAACACAATGAATATATATATATATATATATTGAAAAAAGGAAAAAAAAAAAACAATGAATATAAAAAAACACTGTGGAAAAAAAAAAAAAACAGGAATTGAGATGTGAACTGGGACGGGACCCATAGCATCGCTAAAATGATATACCTTTAGCTGTTATCAGAAAACTAGGTCGTCTTCTCTCTCCTCAATCTCCTTGATGGGTAGGTTTTTGTACTACATGTGAGAGTAGAAACCCAATTATCCTTTATAGAGAAAACCCTCGTTTTGAACCCATCACAAACTTTAAGGGATAGCCATCAACACCTTCCTCTATCCTTATCCTACAACAATAGCTAAAGCATAGCTAAGGTGTTGCCAATTTCTATGTGCCTTGATCCCTGGCCATTACATGGGAGTACAGACATGCCTTTCTAATTAATCAAAGCAACAAACAAATCAAATTTTTCACGATTATAAAACTATTGACCATTGACCCACGATATAATTTTTTTTTTATTTTTTTTTTTTACAGTAGTGACAAAGAGAAAGTGTTGCAAATTTGTATTAAATTCAATCCCATATTCCCATACCCCCATATTGAAGACAATAATGCCACAGAGCCTATAGCAGAAAATAACAGTAGCTATCTTGGTAGATCCTACCTAAAAAATGCCCCTCCCATTACACCATGACCCATGCCTCACAGTTTTCTCTGTGCCTTTTTAGTCCATCTAGTTTTTCAAATTAACACTTAGATTCAACTGACAAATGCACTGGCTGCTATTTCCCTTTGCATAACTGAAATGAAATTAGTTGTGTGCACATTTGCTTTGAATATTTGGACAAATAGATATCAAATTTTTTTAAGGCAGCAAATTTTTGGAAGTGTAATCATGTCATTCTTCTTATGGAAAATAGATTGAGTGAAAAAATAAAAAATCATTGGAATGGTTGAGAATTTTTCTGTCCAATGATATGGCATTGTAGCCGATTGCGTGCTGTGTATATTATGGACTAATTCGAGCCTAAATGAACCAACTCACGAGCCTTATAAGAACTTATTGAACAAGTTTGAATATGCTTGAGCTTAACTAGTTTATTAAACAGAGTTAGAAGCACTAATTTGAATTTTGTTCATTTAATAATCAAACAAATTTTAAAAAATCTTTACTGAACTTATCAAGAATTGTTCAATTTAACTAGTTTGCAACTCTACCAATAAGTAAAACGAATATTGCCGAACTTGAATAAAAAGAAAATGAAAAATGAAAAAGCTATACATCGCTACAAAATATCGCTACGAGTATCACTATAAAAATAAAAAATAAATAAAAATAAAAATAAAAATAAAAATAAAAAAAGAATTGGAATAGTTTTGAAAATTCATCAAAAAATATATGCCAAGCCTTCCCTCAATGAGCTGAGTTGGCGAGCTCTCCGACCATTTTTTCTCTTTTTTTCTTTTACTTCTTCCATTATTAAGTCAAACTCTCATTGTTCATCAAAAGCTCTCGATGCTCTTTAAACAACACATGCACCCCAAGTTTTCTTTTTATCAAATTACCCCCCTTCTTATACTCATTTCAAAATCAAATTTCAAATATCTATTTAAAAAATAATAAAACTCTTTTTCACGTATTTGTGTACATGATTGGTCCAAATGCTAGCAAAAAAGGTTCCATTGATATTATTTAATTTTTCAAAAAATAATAATAATTCATAATTAATTTTGAGAAAAAAAAATTGCATTATTTTTTTTTAAGATAATTGGCCTAAAGTCCTATTTTAAAAGTATTTATTGGCTAACACCCAAACATTTTTTCTTTGGAAAAGTTCCTATTAGATAAATTTTAATGCCTAAGGTCCTTTTTTATTTTAATTCACTATTTTTAGGACAGAATTGCCCTTACAAGGATTTTCTTCAATCCAAATCAGTCCAAATGCCCACCTTTTCTTCTTCTTCTTCTTCTTCTTCTTCTTCCTCTGCGACAATCAAGCCATGGTCGGTGACCTACACTGCCGGCAAGCAGTCCATATCTGCAATTTCTCAAGCTCAGTAGCGGCATTCTCTTCTCCTTCTTCTTCTTTCGGCAACCTTGACCCAAACCCAACCAGCACACTTCTCACCGATGAACAGTAGCAGTGCATCTTCTTTGTTGACAAATCAGAGAAACAACAAGATCTATGGCAGTGGTGGATCGGAGGTTCAAGAGCAAAAATCAAACAATAAGAGGAGTCATTGATCCATCAACAGCGGCAGTGGAAACTCGGTATAATTGTAGATTGGGTTGTAGCAGTGGCAACTCAGCACAGTTGCAGATGGCATCTTCTTCCTTAGTGATCGGTGCAAATGTGCAAATCGCCTCTTCTTCTTCGATAAGTTTCTTCTTCTTTTTCTTCTTCTTCGTCACAATCACAGGAAAGGGGAAACTCTAATGGTAATTTGTGAAAACTCGGCTTGGATTTGGAGAGGAAGATGATGACCATTGAGTTTTCCGATGAGCTCTCCTCTTTTTTTTTTTTTCCTTTTTTTTTGGGGATTAATTTCTGGTTTGATTGTTTAAAAAATGTTGGAAAAAGAAGGAGACTAATTTTTTCTTGTATTTCTTTTTTAATTTTTTTCGATATAGTGAATTGCGATTTCGGCGTAGGAACTTGGGATTCCAGCGTAAGAACTTGGGGTTCCGGCGTAGTGAACTCCGGGGTCCAACGTAGGAACTCCGAGTTCTGTTGTAGTGAACTTCGGGGTGTGACGTAGTGAACATGGGGTTAGGGGTGTAGGTGGTGTTGAAGGTTTTTAGGAAGGAGGGGTATTTTTGTCCAATTCATGCCATAAGGACTTTTGGGAAGAAAAAATCTTTTGAAAGGACTTTTGATATGAAAATCTTCTGAATGAGGACCTTTAGCCAAGTTCTCCTTTTTTTTTTTTTTTTGTTGTTTTATAAAATTGGACAACATTAGAAAAAGTATTTTGTTCAATAATGTTAAAATTAAAATTGATCAAAATTTTTGCTAAATATTATAATTTTCAATAATTTTCTTAATGTTCCACTATTATTTTCACACCGCTCGAGGTTTAAAAAATATTTTATTCAATAATGAAAAAATTAAAATTGATCAAATCATTTATTAAATATTTTATTTTTTGATAAGTTTCTTAATCTTCCATTTATCATTTTTACATCCGTCATGGCCCGGTTAATGCTAGTTTGTAGCTATATCCATACTTATCATAAAAGGGAAGATACTCAATCCATTGAAAATCTCCAATTGATTTCCAATTTCGCTGCTTCCACGTTTCTGATTTTGGTACAATCTCAATTCGCGTCGATTTCAGTTCAATTGCTTCAATATGTGCTTGTTCGAGTCCCGATTCGTGGGATACTTGCTGGTTCCAGTGTTGCGATTTTCTGTTGATATGGATTGTTTTCTTGTGCCAGCCTTTATCTTGAGTGCCTTTACAGCTGTGGTCTAGTGTTGGCGAAATCTTATGTTTTTCCTCTTATGGTTGTTAGTTTGACTCTTTATTGGTGGGAAGGGTCATGGGTTTTTGGTACTTTTGCTTTCTTGATATGTATATGACACTGATACGATGGGATGGCTTGGTTGCGTCCTTTGGTTGCTTTTGATTATGGAATTACTGAATTGCCCTTATGATCATGTGATTTTGTCTGGGGTTGCATGGTTTGTTGTCTTTTTGTGGAAACCCTATGAGCCTAGCTAACATGCTCTGTTCTGCTAGGGTTCTATGTGAATTTGCTGCGCCCATGTGGATTTTTTGGTATAGGTTTCTGACATCTTGCTCAAGTGAACTGAAATGTTATGCGACCTAGGCCATTGTTCAATCTATGAGTTTTGCATTTTTGGCCTGCTATTCTCCATATTTTCGCTCTCCTGTTCTTTGTATATTCTATTTAATTTTTTTCATTGTTGCCATTTTTATTGTGGTTTCACTTAGCTGCTTTGATTTTTTCCTGCTTTGATTTAATTTTTTTTTTTTGTTTATTTTTACTGGTTCTCCTGCTTTTTATCTGATTGGTTCCGATCTTCATCTTTGGGTATGTTCGATTATCTTCTTTTATGTGTCTTGTATTTTTACAGGCATAGAATTGTTGCTTGTTGGTTTTGTTTCAAAATTTTGGTCTTGTTTTGTCTTCTTTCGGTTGGATTTTTCTGGTTCTCTTAGGTCAGTGTTCTTCTTTTAGACAGCTCTCTTGTTTTTTGTTTGGTTTTCTTTTGTGGGTGTTCTTGCTTTATGCCATTTGTTTGATTATCTTCTGTCTCCTTATTTTTGATTTGGAATATTTGGTTTCTGAAAAACTGTAAGCTATGAAGTGCCAATTGAAAATTTTCCCCTATTTTGTTTTGGTATTTGGGTTTCTGGAAGCTACTTATTCTTCGCTCAACTGAAGTAGCTTTGCTGAACTAGGCCGCGTTGAGTCAAGATTTTAGCTTTTTGCTGCCTTGCAATGGTGAAATTTTAAGCTTTAATATTTTTCTTCTCTTATTTTTTTTTTTCCAGTTTTTCTATTTTGGTTGTTGTCTTAGTTTTTGAAAACTGACCTATTTTGGGTGGACTAGAGTAACTTGTTTATGCTAGCTCTGTTTGGCTACAAATCGTTTCGTTGAGTTAGCTCTGTTTTGGTACGAATCTTTCAGTTCTCTGGGCTACGTTTTCGGTAAGTGCTTCGGTGGGTCTTTGTGTTATTGTTGGTTTTATGAGCAGTGATTGTTGTGTTTGTATTTGACTTATATGTTTCCCAACTTGTGGCCTGTAGCTATGGACATATTCTACTATTGCTCTTATAAAGGTATGTTGCCTATTCATTGCAGCTCTTTGCTGGTTGTGAATATTATTGTGAATATATATATTCGTTTTTATTTGTTGATTCTTGAGTAGACTAGATTGTATTAGCTTATTTTTCAATCATATTTTTATAAAGGTGCAATTTAGTTTAGGTTTGTTGAGTTTCAGTTTAGGGAGCAAGAGATATCTCCATTGCGTCACTCTCCCGATTCTTTTAATTAAAGTTATCGCATCTATCTATAGTTACTTGGAATCATCTAACTTGTTCTAAGATTTCAGTGTTTTTCTATTTATTTTTTAATACAAATAATGCCCAACAGCTTTTAGCAGTGGTGGCTCTTGAAAACAACAAGTGCTTACATATTCTGAAAATTTTGTTTTTTAAATGGTTGATTTGTAGTTGTTTGATGAGAATATAATTTAATTCTTTATGGTCAGCTAAAACAGCCAATGACAATGACATTATTGTTTGTGATGATACCTAATTTTATTTTTTTTTATTTTTTATTTTTTATTTTTATTTTTGTATAGTGACCTTTGTGTTTGCTCTATTTTGGCCTTTATAGGGTAATTGATATTAATAACTAATATGAAATACACATTTTACTTGTCACATATACATAGTTATTGTGGGATTCAGTCACACTAATAAATCAAACACTACTGACGTATAAATCAAATGTTATGCTAAACATAACTTTGGGCCTTCTTCTTTGTGGTTATACAACTATCTTCTCCTTTAATGTAGGAGAAAACACAAACGCTTATTTAACATATTATCTAAATGATATTTAATGTGTTTCTTCCATATTGCCCTAGATGAATTTATTAATTAATTTAGATCTCAATGCCATAAAATTCTTGGATGTTTCTTCTAGCCTTAAAAGATTCTTTTTTAGTATCAAATTTAAAAGAGCTATTATGATGATGATGGACAAGTTTTTCAATTCATTTAGATTGTGCTTTCCTATTCTGGTATCTTCTCATGAATCTACTTTTAATCCAAAATGATTTCTTGGGTTTTACTTATTTTGGTTTATGATTTGCGTTCTTATGTTTTGGTTTCACTTGTAGCTTATATAATAGAGTTTACTTTTATGTTCAGCTAGCTCTAACCAAAACAAGCCTGAGGTAAGATCACTTCACCTTTTTCTCCTCTTCTGCGTTTCTCTCTATTGATGCTATAAATCTTAATTTAGAATATGAGGTGTAGTATGGTTGTTGGTTTGTTTACGTGCTTTAACCACTTATTGAAATGTTCTTAGCTTTTCAATCATCACTCTGATCATATATATATATATATATATATATATATATATATATATCAGTTTTTTGTAGAGTAACTTTTTATGTATCCTAAAATACTTTATTATTTCTATTATTTTTTTTTTTTTAACTTTCCACTGTTGTTATGGTTATAGCGTAGCCTATTAATTTATTAAATTTACCAACTTGTGTTCTTTTGGTTTTTTTTTTTGGTTTAATCTTCTGTTTCATTTCAATCTAATTAATTAAGTTAGAATTCTTATTGTTACCAGCACTAGAACTTAAATGTACGGTAATCAATATTGAATTTCTCTAATTTAATTTTATTTGTAGATGATATGCCATATTTGCTTCCTGATATCTCCATTTATATTCATTTTTTACTAATTTGTTTATATATTTTGGTTGTGCAGGCAAGGTTCTAGGAATTGTAAAGATGGAAACGTAATGAAAAACAATCACTGAACTACACTCAAAATTCAAGCTCCTAAATACAGCAGACAGGAAAAAAAAAATGCAGTTTTACCATCTTTCAAAATTCTACTCTAGCATTTCCTCTTGGCCTGTCTTATGGGTCTCATTGACTTATATGTATTATTATAGCCTTTTTTTTCCCCTCTCTTAGTGTTGACCTGAATTTTAGTTCTTGAGTTATGTGCATATTAATTCATAGTGTATTTCTTGAATCATTGGACATCAATACATCATGAACTCTTTCTTTGTATTCCGATATTTCAATTAGTACACATCAATTGTAGCCCTCCCTCGATTAAAACAATTTGTGGCTTTTCTTTTTTTTTTTTGAAAAAAAGTTTCAGTTTAAACACTAAAAATTTATTATGAGGATTTAATGAATCGCATAAGATTAGTATTAAAATTAGCTTTTGTATTCCTCGTTTATTTTAGGAAAAGATAGCTTGCAATATAGAAGAATTTTATTTTTTTTGTAATGAATATCATGTTATAGTTTTAAAGCTTGGTGGTTTTTTAAATAATGATTTCCTTTATATATTTTGGATTTTCTTATGAGACCGATATAATCATGTATGCAAACAAATTCCGCACAAACTTTCTGCCTTCACACGTGCCTTGCCACCAAGAAACCCTCTCCCTCCCACAACCTACTTTTACACTTTCACATTTTGAAAACATAATCCAACCTTCTTTCTAAAGTCTGGCACGTGCGAAAACTCCTAGTATATCTTAAAATTTACAAATGCACACAGCATTTTACTCCAAAACGCCGAACCGAATCCATTGAATAATCTAACTGGGAAAACTAAAAAATAATACTGCAATAGCGATAATGGCTACGAAGTACAAACAAACGAAGCACAGTGATACCCACCACTATGAACATACTCTCATGTTTCCCTGGCACACACTGCGCTCTCTCTCTCTCTCCTCTGGCTTCATCATCTCCATTCTTCTCCTCCCCCCAAAAAAAAAAAAAAAAGAAAGCGCCAACGGTCACATTTCCAGCATTCCGAAACTCCCAGATTAAAACCCCTCCAAAACCCCATCCGAAACGGCTACATCTCTTCACAATTCACATCCTCCATCTACCTCTCTCTCTGAACATCAAAACCAGATCAAGATCTTCTCTTTAAAATTTCCAAATCAAGTTCAAGTTCGAGCTCAAGAACTCTCTCTTAATCTCTCTCTCTCTCTCTCTCTCTTCATATCCCTCAAATGCCCATATCGTTCTCTTTATTTCCCTAGAAACACTAAATCAAAATCAAGATCTTCTCTCTAAAATGACCATAAACTTTTCTTCTTTCTCTCTTCTCCTCTCCATCTCTCTCATCCTCACACTCCCATTTTTCTCACATGCATCTCTCCACCGCCGCGTGAACCTCAAAGTACAATCCAAGGCCCAAAACGGCGTCGTGACGTTGGAGCTGTGGTGTGTGGCGAAGAATAATGCCGAGGATTCGGCTCTGCAGTCGTCGCTCAATTGGGCTTGCGGCCCCGGTGGCGCCGACTGCACCGCCATTCAGCAAGGTGCCTCCTGCTACGATCCCAGTGATATTCAAAGAACGGCGTCGTTTGCCTTCAATGACTACTTCCTGAAGCACGGCTTGACTGATGAGAGCTGTTACTTTGATAACACTGCCGCACTCACTTCCCTAAACCCTAGTAAGATGTTAAGCAATCTTATATATATTGATCACTCATATGAAATTGGGGTTTTTGTTGTGTTTTTTGTATCGAAACCCCAAACCCATTTACGTTCTGTTTGGTTGTTTTCTCTGGCATGAAATTAAAGGTTTTTGGTATTGAAAACCCCCTAAATCCCACCCCCCACCCTTCTTTTTTATTTTTTATTATTATTTTTTTCTTTTTGGTTTTACAATCATGTGATTTTTATAAAATTATGTGTTTTTGTTTCTTGTTAAATTTCAGGTCATGGTAATTGCAAGTTCCCATCAAGGTAATTGATTAGAAATTAGTTTGCATTTTTTTTTTTTTTTTGGTATCTTTAGGACTCTGTTTGGTTTGTTGGAGAAGTAGATCTTGGAATTGGTACAGGAAAATTTGCAATGATATTGTATTCACCATTCACGACCCAAAAAGATGGAGATTTCTTAATGAAGAATTGTGTAATCCTTCATAAGGAAGGAGTATGGCTTCTTTTGTTTCGAGCGAGGCCATAAATCACGAATCCCCCAACTCAAACAATGTGGTGTACTGCCTTTTCCTTTTTTTAAAAAATAAAATGATCCATCATTTTGTCATTTATTTGAAAATATGATTGCCATATTTTTTGAGATGAGCATTTGTGATTGAGAAGGATTCAAGAAGAATATCATTTTCCTTATCAGTAGAAGACCATTTTCCAATAAAAGGGGAGGTGATCCACCTCTATCTTTTATAATTTCAGAAGGTGCACGCATATGCAGCTTAAAACAATTTTGTAAGTGTGTACAGTGAATTTGCAAGCAGTTGACAAGATGTAGGATGGAGGGAGAGAAGTACCAAATTGTTAGACATAATTGCCCTTAAAATGAATGTTGCTATTGATGGCTTTTGGGGAAAAAAATTATGGAAAAATTGGTTGAGCCACCTACTTAAAATTTGGAAGGTTGCTTCCATTTTGTAATACTATCATCAATATATTATGCAAACTCAAAACACCCTCAAGATCTTTTTCCAAAATTTTGTTTTCAACGGAACTTATGGGATTTTGTGATATATGTGGATTGGTGATGCAGTTTTACAGTTAGCAATGGAAGCTTAAGCGGCATATCGACAACAGTGGGACTGAGTCCAGCTAGTGCAGATTTGAGTGGCTGCGGGCAGATCGGTGACAGATGGGGTTGGGCCTTGATGGCCATTCACTTGGTGGTTACTATTATACGGTCTGTTTAGGACAGTAGATGGTAATTCTTTTTCATGTAAGCAATCAGTTAGGCAAAAGCAAATGCTTTTTGTTGAGAAGGGTCCAGGAATTTTTTATATATATATATATATATATATAACGGAGAACATAAGACTAGGTTAGTATTAGTGAAATATCGTCAAATGTTTCAGCATTAAGAGAAACATTCAGTTCCAAACCCTTTTGTGTTGTTGTGCAGCAAATTAGAGCCTCGCAGGCATCTCTGCTTGCATTTCTAAGAACTTTAGCTGTATTAGTCTCTAGGTAGCTCAATTGATGTGTCCACAGTTCGATGCGAGACTATATTAACCAAGTGAAATCTGTTTTAGCTTGTGGTTTAAACTATTTTGAAGTTTGAGCAGAATGTTATTGAGTACTCTTCATGGAAGTTAGGTTCACTCAGTTTCCTTCTGATTGTCTATGTTACATGATTTTCCTTTGATTGTCTATTTTACATGAAGAATTAAGATTTTCATTGCTATGATAATGTGAGATTACATCAACCAAGTGAAATCTGTTTTAGCTTATGGTTTGAACTATTTTGAAGTTTAAGCAGAATGTTATTGAGTACTCTTCATGGAAGTTCGGTTCATTGGTTTTTCTCAATTTCCTTCTGATTGTCTATGTGAACACGATTTTCCTTTAATTGTCTATGTTACATGAAGAATTAAGATTTTAATTGCCATGATAATGTGATATTACATCAACCAAGTGAAATCTGTTTTAGCTTGTGGCTTGAACTACTTTGATGTTCGACCAGAATGTTATTATTGAGTACTCTTCGTGGAAGTTAGGTACATTGATTTTTCTCAGTTTCCTTTGATTGTCTATGTTATAATTGATTTGTTAATGTGTTCCAAATGCCTTGCTTTTTGAGAAGCTGTAGTTTCATGTCATTTGGATTAAGTTCAAGTGTAGTAGCTGTTTAATCTTTTTCTATAGGTATCTTTCCCATGGTATCCTCCATTAGAATTCTTAATTTCTTATAAGATTCGAAGGAAAATCATCGAACCATACCAACAACATCTTAGTTGGTGCCCAAGTGTCAACCAATCTATAGCTTTCCTTCTATATAGACTTGACTAAATTTAACCTCTTATCTCTGAATTTCAAATAATCTTCCAACAATCACTAATTAAATATCATATTTTCTAAGAAAACTATTGCTCTACCCCTCAAACTATCGATTACAATCTTAGAGTCTCCCCAGTTTGAATCTTGTTCAAGTCATTCTAATTGTGCTAAATTCATTCATTGGTTCTTCAACCTAGAACTTCCAAAATTGATGCTAAAAAATGCTCCGTAATCCATATTGATTGGGCTTCTTACGGCATACCCCAACTATCCCTAATAAGCATTCCTATTGAATTTGACATATGCCCAGCTTTAAATCCATCAAAATTATTGTTGTTTTCGTTGTTGTTGTTTGATCCCTATATTATCCTACTCCAGTCCTCCCCCCGCTCTCCCTCACCCTTCAGGCTAGCCACAGGAGCTTATCAAAATTGGTTTTTAACCGGTCCCCAATAGGAGGAACTCAACAAATAAGCATTTCGAACTTTTAGAACATTTACTGGAGTGGCAACACCATCCACAGAAGGATTAGAATAAATAGATGTCTTTTGACAATCAACATTTTGGTGTCCTTTTCAATTATTCCCAAAGGATTTATTTTAATTTATTTTTTCAGTTGAACATGCATTCATTCTAGTTAAGCCAAATTTTCTCAATTTTTTTAGAAAACTCTTTTGTAATCTTTTTATATGGTCTCAAATAGGTAAATATTATTCATGAATGCAAACAATATTTTGGGTTTGGATTAATATGACTTGTGATATGAATAAGTTTTGCTATTGTTCAGTTGTGGATGACCTCATTGAGGACAGATAAAGAGTTGAGAAAAACATGTTCAGGGTGTGGTCCCTTTATTCAAAACTGCTTATTTTTTGACAATGCAGTCTAGGATCTCAACTCAATCATAAGCTGCCAGTGGGCTTGAAGACTGACTCTCTAACAAATTAAGAGTGTTAGCTATTTTCCGTATTCTCGGCTTGGATTTTTTATTATTATTTTTTTTTTTGTACTTGGATTTACGTGAGTACTAAGATCATGACACATCATCCAAAAATATCTTTCATCTCTCACTTTAGATGATGTGTCATGATCTAAGTAAACTCAAGCACAGAAAAATCCAAACAAAGGACCTCAACTTGCTAGTTCCCGGTTTCCACTTTGCTGCAAAGGCCAGTACTGGGAAAGTTTTGGATCTAAAATCTTAATAGTGTACAATTAACGTTTATCTACAAATAAGTAAAGGTATTGACTTTAATCAAAGTGGGCATATGTGCATAACATCGAGATCGTGTATATAATATATGTATATATATCAGTCTCGATCCTAATAGGATATTCTTACGCTTCTTATCGTCAACCTACTTTCATTGGAAGTGATGTTTGCCAAAAAATACAGTGATCCAATAGTCGGTTTTTAAAATATAGTATACTAAACAATTATTATAGTATCTAACAGTAAATACCGTTGGAGTATTTCGCGGACTGTATTTTGAAAATCAATTGTCCAATCACTGTAATTTTTGGCAGACACGACATTGTCTAATCCAACAGCTAGTTTTTCAAAATACCTATCTCATGGCTCCAAGAAGGGGTGAGCTAATACTATAATAGGTGTAAGAACGCCTTTACCTAATCATAATTCTACATATAATCAATTACTAGAAAAGTTTGACCAAAAATCATAATCACTAATTTTTTGACCCAAAATTAAAATTTGATTAGTGGCAGTCATGTATTTAAGTTATTTATGTTACTGATTAGTTCCTCCTGATCATTGAGGAATCAAGTATTATTCTATTTAAATTTTACAATTATGTTTTGCATTTTTTATTGTGGCTTTCGTAAACTTTTTAGTGTGATTATTATATTATGAAATAACATGATTGGGAAGTGTCTGTTTCGTTCTAATAATATTGTATAATCAAAGAGATTTCCTAATTTTGAGGGCCTTGTCCCCTATGTCTCCACCTGAAATGTCAACTAATAATAAAAGATTCAGAATATTCGCATAAAGTAGAATTTCTGTAAATAATTTTCAATGTTTTGTTTTCATTTTTCTTTTTTACATTTTTAAATTCCATAAAGTAGAAAAAAATTATTTATTTATTTATTTTTGCCACGTACATTAGTAGAATTTATGGTTAGTTGTTAATAAGACAGCAAATGGACCAAGAACCTCATCAATGAGAAATAAGACCCGAAACCTCATTCCAAAAAGGAAAATACATGGAGACACATGAGCCACTTGTTCATGAGCTCTTAATAATTCTACTTAGGAGTCCAAATTGAACTGAATTTTGGTTTGGTTAAGAATGGTTCGATTATTAAATAAGAGTCTAAATTCTAAACTTTAAATTTGAATAATTTAATAAAAGAATGAACTTGAGCAAACCTTTTATCTAACTTTACTCAATTTACAATAGTATAGTGTAAGTTTTAAAAAGGATTATATTTTATTTTAATTTAATTTTACTTTTCGTGGAAATTACAAAAAAAGCCTTGAAAAAAAATTCAAAAATCCCACATGGAAAAAAGACTGTCCGTAAAACTTGCCAGCCAGTCCATGTTGCTCATGTTAGATTGTCAGAGCCTTCATTTATAATAAACATTTTCTAATTAATACGCAACATGTAATATTGAAATTATTATAAAAATGCAATAATCTATGATAATATATATATATATAATTTAATGAGTTTTGTTTAGGATTAATTAAATTTATTATAATGTTTTTGATATTGAATGTATAAAACATATTATTAAAGCTCAAGAGCCATGCTAATTTTCAGAGAGGCTTAATCGATTAAATGGGCTGATTTCTCTCGGTAAAACAAAAAAACAAAAAAATTCTGACAATAAATAAAAATAGGATTTTAATCCCATAAGAATGATCATGTGCACACATGCTCACTTTAGTTAAAATTAGTATGATATCTTTACTAATTATTAGGGGTGTGCAAAAATCCGCCGAACCCGACCCCACCCACCCCGACCCCATCCGCAAACCATGGATACAATGGTTGGGTGGGTTAGGTTGGGTTAGGTTGGGTTGGGTGGATTTGATGAATTTTTTGCGGGTTGGGTCGGTTGGCGGGTATAGATGTGACAACCCACCCCCACCGGTCAAATAATTATATATAAATAAATAAGACATTTATATAAAATAAATTTCATTACTACCTTATATTTTCCCTTAATTGAACATGCTTGCAAGTTAATGTTTTTTATTTCCTTAGAGATATTTATTATGATAGTTTGAATATGAACTTATTTGATTTGATATCCTTTCAATTTTGAATGTGAAACCATATGTTAATTTGCAAGATTTTTTAATAATAATGAACATTTATTATTATGTATCTAGTTAATAGCTTCTATTGTTGTAGGGCACTTTATTTTGGCATTTTAGTTTATTATTATTGGAAGAATTGTTTGGATTATAGTTTAATTACTAAATAACACAATATTCCACTTAGATACGAATTTGAGGTGTTTTTGCTTGTTAAAAAGGTTTTAAGAAGTTTAGGTGTTTATAAAAAAAAATAAAAATAGTAATGTTTCATCCGTTCAATCCGCCCAACCCACCGGTTGAAACCCACCATATATTTAATCAATTTGCCGATTATTAAGGTAGACATGTTGGTTGGCGGGTGGGAGAATTAGTCACCCGCCAAGAGCGGATTGGTTGGCGGTTTTACCCTCCACCCGCCCTAACCCGGCCTGCGCACACCCCTACTAATTATAGGATATGTATTTTGAAAAAACCAACCGGTGAGAATTAGATATTCTTTTTTTGCATATGTCATGCATGCCAAAAATTACAGCTACCACCGAATGGTAATAGTTTTTTACAATTTGTATTTTGAGATACTAACATTGAATCACTGTGATTTTTGGCATGCACGGCATCGATGATAAGAGTATCTGATCCAATATATACTTGGTTTTTCAAAATACACATCTCACAATTAGTAAAAGACAACATCTTGAATTTACTTAAAGTCATCATATATGCACAGAATCATTCTTGTCTAACCCTATTTTTCAGACATAACAAGCCAAGATTTCATTGAAAACCAAATAAAATGGATGCAAAAAATAAAACTATATATGTAGAGAGTTCATCACTAATATCCTGTGCGTTAACACAGGCAGTTGGTGAATTCGCTAATAACCTTAACATAACAAACAAAAAGGAACAATATATATTACAGTTTCACCTTTCAACTTATACCCATTGACGCATTGCATCCCTATAATTTATTTTCAAATACATTGACCCCTATAGTTTGATTCACATCAGTTAATTAGTAATTTCCGTGCTATAAAACATTCATAATAAATGATTTACATGGGAAAAAATTACCAAATTTTACTAGAAATTACTTTATGTTGCCAACATATCCTATAAAAAAATGTCAGCCACTTCAATGAGTTTAGCACATAGCTAAATATTAATTGCACATTAATTAAGTTCGTTAATTGACAGAAGGATGAAAAATTTTAGAAATTAAAATTATAAAGGGTCAATGTGTTTGAAAAAAAATCTGTAGAGTTACAATGTGTAAAATAAGTATATGTTGAAAGAGCCAAATTACATGTAATATTTTCAAAAAAAAAAAAAAAAAAAAAAACCTATCTTGGATCAACCAATGTGATTTTCATGCATTTCTAAATAAAAAAATACTATAACACCAGACACTTTAACCCGAAATTAAAAACCACCCTATATGTCCGGCTTTGAGTGGTAAAGTCTTTCCAAATATATATGCAATGAATTAAGTATATTCTTTACCCAAAAAGAATTGAATGCAATTTGTACACGACTGTCATCAAATTAAATTAGAATAATTATGTGGTCAATGGTTGATTAAAATTAGGAGTGATGACTTTGTTCCACATGGGTTACAACTCATTAATATGCCCCTATATTATATTAGCAGCCATATTCGACTTTAGGTCACCAAATTAATTCCAAGTCTTTCATTAGACCAATTAAGTTTAACATAGTAATTAATTAATGAAAAACACACCCAGAAGTCAATATACAACAGCATCATTTCACTTGATCACAAACCTTTCATAAATTCAATCTCTGTTTATCATCATCTGTAACATATATGTATTGGACAGAAATAATTAACAAAGCAAAAATAATAGTACATTAAAACAAAAACAAAAAACCTTCTTTTAATCCACAAGTAATTAATCACTGTCTCTCAAGATCTGCTACACCATCTTCTTCCCCACAAGATTGAATTTGAATCCTTCTTGATGATCTTTCTCTACTCAGAATCCTTCTGAAAGAACTAAATCTAGAAGAACTCGATCCGCCGACGACCTTCGCCTGCGACTCTGATGATGTCCCTTCCATATAATGAGAACATTCAGCCAGTGGTGGAGCTGTGGGTGGTGGCGGCGCCGCCATAGCACCATCACCCATTAATATTGGAGCCTCACGGTTCTCGGGCCGGAGCATCCGTGGCTCGGCCTCAGTACGGCAAATGGGACAAGTTGAGTGAGAGCTTAACCATTTGTCTATACACTCCGCATGAAAAGTGTGCTTACAATTTGGTAAAAGCCTAGCCATCTCATCTTCCTCTAACATACTTAAACAAACTGCACACTCTATTGTCCCATTATCATCATCACCACCACCACCGCTACCACCGCCGGTTTTTTTGAAGGTGAAGATTGGAAGAGAGGCGATGACCGCTGGTTCAAGCCCGGTTTTGGGTGGCTCAGTGTGGGCTTGAGCCGAGGCTGTACTTAGTCCTAGGCGGCGAATTGTGGCTCGGCGGCGGGCTTGGCGCCGGAGGATGCATCGTGCGTATACGTGAAGGATGATGACTAGGACGACAACTACTGATAATGAGACTATTGCTGTGAGCATGATTCTGCTGTTTAGATCATATTCGCTTTTGTGTTCACGCCTTGAGGGTCCTCCTCCGTCGTTCTCATCACCGCCGAGGAAATTCATGGTGGATGCTGGCCGGAGATGGAGGTGAGGGGGATTTGGGTGGGTTTCTTTGGATGGAGGTAGAAGGAACTCCCCTAATATTATTTTAAGCCATGTTTTCTCATCATTCTTTTTGTGTGTGTATATATGACTTGTGAAAAATGAGAAACAAACAACTTATTTCATCTTTTCAATTGGTTGACTGATGAATGTTGACTTTTCCTCTCCCTCTTTTTTTTATTTTATTTTATTTTTTTGGGTCCATGCTAATTTCACAATTTCTTTTTCTTTTTTGGTAAAAAATATCTTACAAAAAGCACTTATGATTCAAGAAGGGTAGGTGTAAAAAAAAAATATACTATAGCACATACCAGACACTTTAACCTGAAATTAAAAATCACCCTGATATATCCTACTTTGAGTGGTGAGGTTTCTCCTCTCAAACTACTTTCATTTTTTTTCACACACCACTCAAATTACGACACATCAAGGTGGATAGTTTTTAATTCGGGTTAAAGTGTCGGATAATATAGAATTATTGAGGTGTAAATTACAAAATTAAACAAATTAAATGGGATAGATCATTAATGACATCTTTACTATTTATTTATTTATTAGTTTCTTAATGAGTATTGCCAAAATGAAACAAAATTTTGATATTTTACTGAATGAAGTGGCTTCGTAATTAATGTGATATATATATATATATATATATAAAAGGTAATTAGTAAATGTGACACATCATATGTTAGCTATAAAAAGTTAATATTTATCATGTTAAGAACTCTACAAATGTAATATATATATTAAAAGTAAAAAATATCGGATAAGAAGATCAAAAGCATTATTGACCTTTATTTATTGTTTAAAAAAAGACTAAAAACTAATTTATCAACGGAAAAATAGACTAAACCTCTAATATTCTTAGTGCCAGCACAATTTGGCATTATTTCAAGCTAGACTAATACGTGCTGGAATTTCATATACAAGAATTTCACTTAGATACAAAAATTTAGATCCGACGACCATGTCATGAGATGTAGTGAGTTCACACATTCCCTTATATTTGAATAATATAATTCTCGTATACGAAATTTCCATCTATTTTCATGTAACAATTCTAGGATTGAGTGGACTCCAAGCATTGGCTCCTCGTCTTTCGCCCAATAGACGTGTGTGATTTTGACCCATTAGAAATTAGGAAGAAGCTGCCTCAATAAGTTAAGTGTCCAAAATTTCTGAGTACGTTTCCCTTCGATCTGAATGCATTTTCTATTTTTCTTTATACTATATAATATGTACTGTGCATGAATTAGTCCATCTTCCCTAGTCCAGATTAAGACCCATGCAAGTTTGAAATACAATTGCGTGCTTGGATCAAATTAATTACTTGACCCATGCAAGTTTTGACAATTAATTCTCGAAACTTCCTTTCAATTTCTCTTTAAAATTGCAACATTTTATTTTTTATTTTTTATTTTCTTAATTATTTTTTCATTGACAGATCAACAGAAACGCCATACTGATCTCACCAATTAACCTTCTTTTAAGTTAATAAAAAGAATATAATTACCGACCCATTTTCAATTGTACATATCATGTATTAAGTCATGAATACGAATCATGTGTCACCAGAACCGAACATATATAATGTTTAATTTATATTGTATAAGCCGAAAATATTCCTGAAATAAGGAGTTTTTTAGTACGTACGTTTATATTTTAGTTTTTAAAATTATCGGCGTTAGTGATTTATAATAATGGAAAGAAAAAAAAAAGTTTAGGGAGAAAGTCTACGGTGGGACCAGCGAATACTGAGCCCAAAAGATTACCGACCCATGTGTTCCCACTTCAATCCTTACATGTATATAATTCTTTTCTGTTTTTTTTTTTTTTACCAAAAGCTAATAATTTTCTTTTCATTTTTTTCTTTTTGCAAAGCTAACAATATTTCACTTCCATATATGCAAATGCTCAACTAAAAATATATACTCAATTAATTTGTTAATCTCTTTTCATTTCAGTCTTTTGGTTCTGTGTTTTCTGGGCTCGTTTGGGTAAGCTTCTACTTCTTGTTTTTCTACTTTTAAAAGTAAAAATATGGAAGAATTTTTATATTTTTTATAGTGCAAAATTTTTGTAGTTACTTTTAAAAGTTGAGGAAGTAAGAATTTTTTACTACCTCAACTTTTTAAAATAACTATCAAATTTTTCACACTTAAAATTTTAATCTTTTTACTTTTAAAAAATTTTAAAAAAAAAAAGGAAAGTAGAAGCTTATCCAAACGGGTCATAAATTCTATTATTTTCCTTTTTCTTAATTATTGCCCCATCTGGACTGCTACCTATATAATTTCCTCGTCCAACCTTATCAAATTTCTTAATCATACTCTGAAAAATTCCGATCGAGCGTTCTCATTTACGTCTTGGTGGGCGGGGCTTCTTTATGTATTGACAATCTTCTCTATTTATGTATTGGCAATCCTACATTCAAAATTTTATCATATCACCGTAATCTAATATATTATATATTGATCAAAATTTGATATTATCTCTTAAAAAAAATTATGGATCAATTTATATGAGTTCATTTTGACATATTTTTAACTGAATTTATTATATGTGGTTTATTTATAATATGAGGCTTATTTTAATTATGTAAGTGAGATATAAGGGCAAAAATTAATGTGATTTTTTTTTTTCCAAGAAAACGTTTTCTAAGGACTGGAAATTAAAAAAATGTCAAGAAATTGGAGGAATATTGGAGGAGTAGGGTGGCTCTAAGTCAAGAAAGGAGACTTTTAAGCTAACTTCTCCAAATAATTTTAGTTACCTAATTTAAGGAGGACCCTCTTTCGTCCACAACAGTGACACCATTGGACTTTTACCATTCATAGATGACTTTGCCGTTCAACTACACCAATTATACCTTATTACTTTCCAACTCTCTCTCTCTCTCCCTCTCTCTCTCTCCATTTGAATGGGAGAATTTCAAAAAAGGAAAAAGAAAAAGGTTTGTCAAGACTAATCAAACACTTGCTGTGCCTTGTTTCTTTCAATATAATATTGAGTAGGTTGCTGATTATTGGGCAGGCAGCCTAACCAACTGGGGTTAGCTTAGATGGGCAGAGCCCTTGAATCTCATCTTAAGACGTCGATGATGGGTTCGATTATCGCCTTTAGCGAGTTTGTTGTGGTTTGCTTTAAGTGGTGGACTTGAATCCTCATGCGCCCTATAATTCCCGCATTGTGGTATCCCCTTCTCAGTTAATTGACCAACAACTAACCCTACTGATGTATACCTTGTGAAAAAAAAAAAATTTATTGGGCAGTCCTCTTTTGATATTGGACCCATAAAGCCGTCCACAATTCACATGGACAACTTGAAAGGCAATGTGCGGCCAAGATCTTGTGTAGTACATTCCACGTTTTAGTGCACATCTAAACCTTACATAATCTGTATATAGATTGTTCATAAATAGTTGGTGCAATCCATCATTGGAATGTTCAATGCTCAAAAACATTGATGATCGATCATATGATTATTGCTGCATGATTTATCTTATTTTATTTTTTGAATCGAATAGATCATTATGTTTAAGTAATCCCTCGATGAAGAAACTTCGATCTGTTCATGTGTGTGTTCGCGCAGGAAATCCTTAGTATGACCGCGGCGTACACTTAGATGGTTCGAAATGGGGGCGTGCCAGAAACGTTTGGCTCGAAGCAAGCAAAACTGACTTCTAATTAGGCGATTGTGTGAATGGTTCGAATTGTCTCAATGAAAAAGACTTTTAATACTTAGGCAAATTAATGAATCAAAATGAAAACAGAATAAAATAGAAAATAGAATGCGTCGAAGAAACCACATAATTATAAAATTACCTTCATCTCTGGTACAGCAACTCCATGACTTCTGTTAAAGCTCTTCAATGCGATGGATGGTTTAGAAGAAATGATCCTAAAAGCTAAATTACCTAAACTAAGTTACTTAAGCTAAGTAAATGAAATCACACATTTGAAACTGGATAAAGGAAATGATAAACTGGGAACTGTAAATGAAATGATAGACTGGTATTGAGTAAATGAAATTACAAGCTTGAAATTAAAAGGAAATTACAACTTGAAAAGTAAAGGAAATGAAAATAAAGACACACGTAGAGTGTGATTGACTTGGTTGAAAAACCGGTGGTTGAGGAACCGTTTGCAATGAGGTCTCTTCCTCTATTTATAGACTTCAGAGTAACTGTCACTGAATCTCCATTGGCTACTGCGATGCCATGTGGCTAAACTTGCATCTAAACTGCTCTTCAGACTTTTAACGAATCCTGTTACGCCGTGTGGCTAATTCTTGATCTTTGATAATCTCCAGATTTTCCTCCCAAGTTCAAATAACTGAACTTTAATTGCTCCAATCAGATAAGTTCTCAAATAACTGCTGTGATTCGAAAAATGGATAACTGCTGAATGGTTACCAGCAGTTATTCATTCAAATTTCAAATTCCTATTACGTAGGAACTTAAAAGCCATCAAATAGTTTGGCTTTCACATAAAAACTGTTTTTTGGTAGTTATATACTCTTATAATATTTGCAACTTTAAAATTTAATAATCTCCAGAGGAAAAAATTAAATTTATAAGAAATTGTTTTGCCTCGAAGAGACAAAGTCAGTAACTGCTCTATATAACCGTTTTTCTTCTTCAAAGCAAAAATAAAATGTAAAATCTCATTTTCCACGTCATCAAACTGCTTCTACGTGGCTCCATTTCTTGGCATGCAAATATTGAGCGTAAACAGTGTGATATCAATATGGTGAATTCGAAAGTACATAATTTTCAATGACGACTTGGAGATTCACCCAAAATAAAAAGATAAAAAAAATTTCCCATGACTTGTAGGTGGCATATGCAAGGAACTTATCTTGAAGTGAAACCAAATATTGTACAGAAATGATCTCATAGACTTGAGTCTTTGATAAGAAGTCATGAACCAACTCTTGACATAATTGGCCTTTCACTATTTAAAGGATAATTTTTAGAGTTTTGTGTCACTTTGAGCTTTGTGTTATCATGTCAAAGACATCACAACATCTTAGCCTTGAACATCTTCAAAAGTACTGTCATTTGAGCACCGTTGTCAAATTTTGGTATTAGCATCCAAATAAGTCTCTTCAATGGTGTGCCAAATTTAGCATCTCAATTCAATCAAATGGCAAATGCCATTTGTATCATGTCATACTTTCCCTTCAGAAGTAAGAAATGTCAAAATATAGTATTAATACATTAAAGCACATATGTGCTTGTTAATCCATTTTTTTAATCGGGCCATTCAATGGCCAATAAACTGGTTTTAATTAAATTCTTTAATTCTAGCCAAAGATAAATTGGCTAGAATTGGATTAGTTTTCAAGGAGTTCGAAGCCAATCAGGAATGCATGTTCTAAGGTGTTTGTTGCCATCCAAACTCTTCACTCTTGGAGGATGATTATCAAGCCAAAGAAGGAGTCTTATCCGGATGGGAATAGATAGTAGTTGAAGATGATCCAGCTTGAGTAGTTGAAGATGATCCAACAACTAGTTAAGCCAATTAGGAGACTACTGCTTAGAAGTCTATAAATAAATGCCTGAAGACCAACAGAGGTCTCTCTCTCAACACACATCAACTCAACCGATGAATTAGACAGCACCCATCTCTTTTACCCTAACTTGGGGTATGGGGGATTCCTTTTGTCTTTGATGCTGATTGGTCGTATGTGACTCCGCATCGAAGTTTTCTTGATTCGAAGTACTTGTACGTGGTTCGAGCG